>CM040426.1:118212811-118600311 GCA_022702705.1 Papilionanthe hookeriana x Papilionanthe teres | reverse complement strand
AACAAAAGTATTAATTTTAAAAATTTAAAATATTTTATGTAAAAATAATTCAAAACCTTAATTTTAAAACACTTTAAAAATTAAATCTTAAATTTTAAAATACTTCAAACATTTTAAAACTTTTCAATAACATCTTAAAATTATTTTGTAAAAATAATTCAAAATCTTAATTTTAATACACTATCAAATGGTTTGGAAAACAACTATAAACCATTTAAAATTATTTAACTTAAAATTTTAACTTTCAAAACACTTTAAACCATTTGAAATAACTTAAAATTTTAACTTGCAAAACACCTTAAACCATTTATAATGACTTAAATGTTAAAAAACTTTAAACTATTTTAAAACTCGAAATCTTAACTTAAGAAATATCTTAAGACCGGTTAGAAAACTTTAGCATCTCAACCCTAAAATACTTTTAGACCATTCAAAATACTTTATAATTTCAACTTTAAAGTACCTTATAACTCTTATAAAACAACTTGAACTTTCAAACATTCGAGATTTGAATACTTCAAACTTCTAAATTTAAAATATTTAAGATTTCCGAAACACCTTACACTTTAAAATAAACTTTAAACTTTTAAATCATACACATTTAAAACATTTAAAACAATTAAATCTTGAATCATTTGAAACATTAAAAAAATTCAAAACATGTAACTTCTTGTTTGTAAATTCTTATATCAAACCATATAAGCTTACAATTTTCACATAAACTTTAATACAAAACTGTCAACCAACTCTAGTAAACTCAACAGAGAATACTAAACCTTAGCATATAGAACTTAATGCAAAAATTTAAACATATAAGATCTTATTTGTCATGTTAATCGACAAACAATAAATTAGATCATGAATTAAATATCAAAACTCAAAATAAATGTAAAATTCACCAACTTAAATACTAGAAGCCACCATTAGACAGATCAACAGTGAACCCTAGCTTGGCCAAACCCGGGATAACACATCCCTTATGAGTCCAGTCTAGAAATCTAGGTTAGAATATTAGGTATCATTAGTTAGTGCTAATAACTAAGACATATAAACAACAAGTCTATAACCCCCTTATACTATATAGGTGCACGAGTTTGAAGTAACTTGTGGTTATTGATAAATATTTCTCAAACCACCAAATAGTAAGAAAGTCTGTGTTTGCCTTCACTATGATATTAAGTGGAGACCTCTAATTATCTAGTTAGTTAATAGTCTAAGGATATCGGTGTGAACTCGGGATGATGAAAAGTCTTGGGTATCTTAAACGGGGACGTTATACCCAAAAGTTAGGTTAGTCCATCTACATAGCCTTATTATAGGGTCTAAACTTTTCTTAAGGTTAGGATCACAACTCTAATCTAAAAATCCTTCTAACCAATTGTTGACCTACCTTTGTGAGGATCATTTATGATTCATTCTGAGAAAGAAATTCTACCAATATTGACCTACCAAATCTTATCAAGGGTCACTAAACTCTGAAGGTTAGGATAAAATCTTAATGAAGCCCTTTTAGCCTAAATATTTATGACATCTTAAAATGATTATATAAATGGCATTAAAACCTAATATGGGGATACATTGACCAACAGGTCAACCCTTGACCTAATTGGTCAAACTTTGGTCTAAATTGACCAATTGACCACCCCATTAACCACCAGGTCAACCCTTAGCTGGTCAAACTTTAGTCAAAATGAACCCATTGACCACTATATTGACCAATATGTCAACCCTTAACCTAACTGGTCAAACTTTGGTCAAAATGGACCCATTGATCACCTCGTTGACCAACATGTCAACCCTTAACCTAACTAGTTAATCTTTGTTCAAAATTGACATATTGACCACCCCATTGACCACAAGATCAACTTACACACCAAATAGGTCAAACCTGACCCATTTGATCAACTTAAGATACCAAAATCACCAAACATGACTATTTGGTCAATTTAAACAATAAAATGGGTCAAACAAAACCATTTAACCAAATCAAGCTATCTAATAGCTCGCCATGACTCACTCAACCATGATAAGATCAAGTAAGTCATCTGGGTTAACCCTAGATCTAAATTGGTCAACCATGGTCAACCCTCGTCAACTTTGGTCAACTTATGTCAAAATATTAAATTTTGGATCAAATTGATAAAATTGGTCAAATGGTCAACACCCAAAATCATTTTGACCAATTTATGGGTTAATATTATATTTTCATATATTTTTAATTAATTATATAATTAATTCAAAATGAAATTATAATTAAATACACTTAAAATAAATTTAAATTCATGACATCACATATGCCATCTAAAATCCATAAATGATTTTCAAAATTAATTTGAACACATTTAGGGTTGCCCATGAGTCACCCATGACCCATAAAACCCATTATGACCCATGAAACATCATCCTTGACAAAATACAAAAAATCATTATGGAACCATCATGAAGGGAATAATGAGGTGTCATTCACTCATGAATTTTTAAATAAAGATGAGTAGAGGTCATCACTCACATCCATCCATCTCCAATAAAAGAAAAACTCCGCTAAATCATATCCTACACATGAATAGGGCCTTCATGAGTAAGACATCAAAAATAACGAAGAGGAGGGATATGTGTCATCCCCTCTCTTAATTCATTGAATGATCAATGAATCATCTGGTAAAGGTTGATTCAAGACACCCTTAGGCGGCCTTATCCACCTCCTAAACCTTCTAATGGAGGGAGGCCAAGACATGAAACCAAACCTTCACCCTAGTTGAGTATAACATAGATTAATCTTAGGGAGCTCATCCATGATCATCTCCTAGCATGAATCTTATCTCTAAACCATCATGACATTGTTCAACTCCTTCCACAAGAAACTACAGGCCTATTCAAGCTCAACCATGGCCTCATCCATGGCTATAAATAGGGCTAACCCGAGAGCCCCCAAGGAGAAGAGAGATCCTCATACACTGCCTAAGATTGAAAAACCAAGACAAAAATGTTCCCCATGTTCTAGGTAATTGATCCCAACTAATCCCGACCCCTGATATCCACTGCGCCTTCCCAATTTTATGCCCTAAAAAAGGACATATTTTCGGGTTAGCACAAAACCCCTCAAAACTTCAAATTGCTCACTTCTACACCATCCCTGAGGTGTACGAAGAAGTTTCCAATCAAAATTGGATCTTCCCGTGAGCCATAACATACTTCAAAACCAAGTAGTGAGCCCATTTTTGTGAAGTCCTACCTCCACCCAATTTCACCTCAAATTGAGCATAGGGGAAGCTTCGTAGGACCTGGCGATCGTGTCTATCAAGTTTGATTGAAGCTTCAACTCATCAAGACCAGGTATGACCATTTTAACCTAAATCCTGCTCGAGTATGAACCTTTGTGAAGAAGACCAACTCAAAATAGCCACATCACCGTATAGATATGTTCATCTCCTCGAGATGAAGCTCTAATAACAAACCTCATTAAAATCCATGGAGATTGCAGTGAGATCTTATGCCTAGAATGGACGGTTCATGAGATGAACCAGGTTGGAGAAGACACGCGGATGTCGTCCATTTCCGTGTATTGGAAATGGACGACCATGATCTAACCGGATCGCAGTTTCATCCATATGAAACAGATGAAACCGCGGGCCACGTAGCTGTCCACGTGGATATCCTCAACCTATTAGACAATGTCGTGTATGTGTTCAACGAGTCTTAGGATTGCGCAAGCACCTACGTGGAAATTAGTTTAAGTAGGATTTAAATTAAATACTGAAAATCCTATTTAACTTTAAAAATTCATATCTTTACATAGAAAAATCAGAAAAATATAAAGATAAGGAGAAAATTATGAAACCAAAAGTTGGAATTAATGAATTATATTTAATTTTTAATTAATTAATTACTTTCTGGAGTAATTTAATTATTAAAAATTAATTATAATTACAAAATTTTAAAATTTTCATAGAATGATCTTCCCATCTTTGAAGACATTCTGTGATTTTTTTAAGGTTTGGAGATTTCCCTAGGGTTCAATTTCCTATATATCTGTCAAACTTTATAATTATTCCCAAAGATAATTAAAAAAATTCAAGAAATTGGAAATTAAGTTTAAGCATGGTTAAAATATTTAGAGGAACAATTTTAAAATCTAAAATGATAAATTTTAACCATGGGAAAATTTATAATGACATTTTCATCACTTAGGATCAAAATGGTAAATTTCAAATTTATATTTAAAACCCTAGAAATCCTTAGGCTTGATCTTAGCCTTAAATGACATATGAGATTGACCTAATCCTTAGCCTTAGGTCTGATTAATCCTAGGGTAAATCTAAACCCTAACTGACATAGAGTTTACTCACCTTTTCATGACTATTGGATCTAACCCTTGTAGACCCAAAGTCAAAATCACTTAAGTCTAATTAACATAGACTTAAGTCTTAACTTGAGTCCAATCCCAAATAGATTCAAACCAAACTCAGACATTTAAGTTCAATCCATGTGAAACCAAACCTTATCAAAACCTAATTAGGTCCAAAATCTCAATTAGACCTAATTAAACTCTGTTAAGCTTTAATCACACTAGGTTTAATATCATGAACACTAATTAGGACTAACCCTTCATTAGACCTAATTAATCCTATTAAACCTTAAATAACATTAGGTTTAATACAAATCAAACCCTAATTAGGTCTAACCCCTCATTAGACCTAATTAATCCTATTAAACCTTAATAACATTAGGTTTAATACAAATCAAACCCTAATGAGGTCTAACCCCTCATTAGACCTAATTAATCATCATAAACCTTAATAACATTAGGTTTAAGTTAAAATAAACCCTAATTAGGTCTAACTCTTCATTAGACCTAATTAATCTTATTAAACCTTAATTACATTAAGGTTAATGCAAGTTAAATCCTAATTAGGTCTAACCCCTCATTAGACTTAATTAATCATCGTAAACCTTAATAACATAAAGTTCAAGTCATAATAAACCCTAATTAGGTCTAACCCCTCAGTAGATCTAATTAATCATCTTAAACCTTAATAACATTAGGTTTAAGTCAAAATAAACCTTAATTAGGTATAAACCCTTATTGGACCTAATTAATCATCTTAAACCTTAATTACATTAAGTTTAAGACAAACAAACCCTATTTAGACCTAAACCTAATTAAGTCTAATTATCCTAAGTAAACGTTACCTAAATTAGGTTTAATAAAACTTAAACCCTAATTAGACCTAACCCTAATTAGGTCTAATTAATCCAATTAAACCTTACCTAAATTAGGTTAAGTTAAACCTAAACCCTAATTAGACCTAACACTAATTAGGGCTAATTAATCCAACTAAGCCTTACTTAAATAAGGTTTAATTCAACTTTACCTAATTAGACCTAACCCTAATTAAGTCTAATTAATCATATTAAAACTTACCTAAATTAGGTTTAATTAATCTTAAACCTTAATTAGACCTAACCCTAAATAGGTCTAATTAATCCACCTAAACCTAATTAGGTCTAATTAATCCAATTAAACCTTACCTTAAGGTTTAATTAAACCTAAACTTTAATTAGACTTAGCCCTAATTAGGTCTAATTAATCTTATTAAACCTTGACTAAATTAGGTTTAATTAATTCTAAACCCTAATTAGACCTAATTAGGACCTAACCCTAATTAGATCTAATTTATACAATTTTACCTTATCAAAATTAGGTTTAATTAACTCTTAAAACCTAAATTAAGTCTAACCCTAATTAGACTTAATTAACCCTTAAGCCTTACTTAGATTAGGCTTAAGTAACCTTACATCTTAATTAAGTCTAACCCTAACTAGACTTAATTAACCCTTAAGCCTTACTTAAATTATGTTTAAGTAACCCTAAATCAAAACATATAATGTAGGTTCAGCCTAACTTGAACCCAAGTTGACCTAAACTTAGGTTCAACAAATCTTAAACCCAAGTTAACTTAAACTTATGTAAATTCAAACCTTAGGTTCAACTTACATTGAATTTAAGTCAAACCTAAACTTAGGTTCAACCTAACTTGAACCCAAGATAACTCAAACCTTAGGTTCAACCTGCATTGAACCTAAATCAAACCTAAACTTACGTTCAACCTAACTTGAACCCAAGATAACACAAACCTTAGGTTCAACCTAAATTGAACCTAAGTTAAACCTAAACTTATGTTCAACCTAACTTGAACCTAAGATAAATCAAACCTTAGGTTCAACCTACATTGAACCTAAGTCAAACTTAAACTTAGGTTCAACATAACTTGAACCCAAGTTAACCTAAATCTTAGGTTCAACCTATATTGAACCTAAATCAAACCATAACTTAGGTTAAATCTAATTGAACCCAAATCAACAAAACTTTAGGTTCAACCCAAAATTGAACCTAACTCAACCAAAATTTAGGTTCAACCCAAAATTGAACCTAACCTAACTAAAACATTAGGTTCCACCCAACTTGAACCTAACTCAATCAAACTTTAGGTTCAAGCCAAAATTGAACCTAACTCCACTTAAACTTTAGGATCAACTTAAGTTAAGTCAGTTCGAATATTAAGTGTGATCCAAACTTAATTAAAATTCATTTAGTTCAAATGACACTGAATCTAAAACCTTAAGTCTAATTTATGTTAGACTTAACCCAAATTTTAAAGTCTGGCTAAGTTTAATCAAATCTAATCAATGTTAGATTTCAACTTTAAGCTTAATTCAAACCAGACTTAACAAAACCCCCTCAGAATTAATTTACATTGAACCTAGTAAGTCTAGCCAACATTAAACTTAAAACTAAACTTCTTAACCCAAATATCTTTATATTCAAAAAACACTGAATCTTAAGTCCTAAAATCTAACTTATGTTAGATTTTATCCAACTTTAAATCTAATTTATATTAGACTTAACCCAAATATTTTTAGATTCAAACGACATTGAATCTAAAATCCTAAAATCTAACTTATGTTAGATTTTACCCAACTTTAAGTCTAATTATATTAGACTTAACCTAAATATCTTTAGATTCAAAGACGTTGAATCTAAAATCATAAAGTCTAACATATGTTAGATTTTACATCAATTCAAACCATAAACTTAATAGTCTTAAATAATAAAATCTTAAACAAAACTAAAAATAAATGACAAAAACCATAAAAAATTAATCGGTTAATAAATCGTAAACAACATAAATATTTCAACCTTTAAAACCCGACAAAAGACATTAAAACTTAAATGAAATATTAATCAACAAAGATCACTGAATGAAACTTGAACCTCAACAGTCTTGATCTATGAAAATCTCTTGGACGACGCAATTCTGGTTATTGACGGGAATCTTCTGGTCCTAGTTAATTACCTTTCAGACTAAGTAGATCAAGACATCTGACGACCCTGAGACACCGGAGTTATGGACATCTTGACCGGGTTGTTTAAAAATTAAAAATTAATCAACCAAAACAACAATTTAAGAAATAAAATCGACATTATTTCTTTTGCAAGAATAACTCTGACACCGTTTTTCTTGCAGATTAAAGACAAGTTTCGTTTTAGATTTACTTTGCATGTTATTAGAATGTGCTAACTCTATTTTGTAAGGCAACATTCTGAAGAAGGGATAACAAAACAAAATCAAAACGAAAATAAAAACAAAACTAAAATGATATCAAAATAACGGCATTCAAAAACAAAACAAAACCAAAATGACATCAAAATAATGACATTCAAAACATAGCAAAACCGAAATGATATCAAAACAACATCAAAAACAAGATAAAACAAAAATGACAAAAACAAAATAAAATTAAAACCTTTAGAGTAGTACATGACACTTAGAAACTCATTACCCTTTGGATTGAACATTGGTGTTTCTTTCCTTGATCTTGACATTTTCTTAGAGAGCGAGTATTAATGTTAATCAAGAATTTTCTTGGGCAATCCTAATTGTCTTAGATGTAATTAACTATAGGAGATTGCTCCTGTATGAGAATAAAGAACTCAGAATAGGTATCACACATAAAATCTCTGGTTATTACATTTTCCGTGTGATCATCCTTATACAAAAATATAGAGAATAAGGCATTTTAGAATATTCTCCGTAAGGATTACCACTGACATTTCCTCTGATATTTTCTTGTTCTACTGTTTTCTATTTTATTAGCCCTTATCTTTCTTATTCAAGTTTCTTAATATCTAAGGATCATTTACATGATCTGAAAGAATAAGATCACTTGAAAATTAAGTCAATATAATAGATTAATAGAGTGGCAACTCCAAAACAACGACACTGACAGACATTCTGACATTTACCACAACACGAGAGAATTGATCGGCGGCACCGGCGGCGACGAGCCGGTCCCGTACGCCATCACCAATCAGGTACCTTTAGCTTGGATTCAAGATATTGACATTAATTTTTCCAAATCAAGCCTCTAAACTTAAAACCTCACAATGATTCAAGTTTTTAGCTCAAATATGAATCCACCAAATTAAACTTTTTCAACTCAAATCAAACATTTCAATTTTCAAAACCACTATAAAACTTTTAAATTTTTAAAATTCAATATTTCAAAACCCTCTAAAACTTCAAGCTTTTTCTAACTTCAAACCTTTTCAAAACAATTTTAAAACCAAATCTTTTTCAAACTTCAAAAACAATTACAAACCTTTTCAAAATCTTCAAAGATGTTCAAAATTTCAAAACTTCGAAATTTTCAAAAATCAAATTTTAAAAATCTTCAATACTTCAAGTTTTTTTTTTAAACTTCAATCATTTAAAATGAAACCTTTTTTAAAATTCTCTAACAAATTCTAAACCTTTTTCAAACCTTCAAGCCTTTTCAAAGTTTAAAACTTCAATCCTTTTAAACTTCAAAATTTTAGAACTCTTCAAAATGTCAAGCCTTTTTGAACTTCAAACCTTCTCATAATTAATTCAAAACCAAACCTTTTCTAACTTCAAAAATAAAATTCAATCTCCAACATTCAAACAATAACAAACTTCAAACAATTTCAAACCTTTAAACATTTTCAAAACTTCAGATATATTAAACCTTCAGACATTTTCAAACTTCAAAATTTAAAAACCGTTTTCAACTTTCAAACAACGTTCAAATCAAACATTCAACTCAAATCAATCAACTCAAGTCAATCCAAATTAACTTAAATTAATCTTTTCAAACTAAATCAATCAAATCTAATCTCTCAAATCAAAGCATAACTTTTTTAACAATCTTGCAATTCTAATCCCTACAATACAGCTTTTTTTTCAGAGTTGGCTAAACCATTTTGGGCCTTTTTATGACACATTATCATTGGGCCATAAGTTTCAAACTTTCAATTATAAGCAAATCTTTGTAAATCTTGAAATTCCATCATTTAAAAATCTTTTTAATTCTTGAATATTTTTTATTTGAAAAACACAAAACTTTTAATCATGCATAATATGAGTCAATACTTTAATAGAAAGTATTCTCATGAATCTAGAACTCCTCATATGTAATTAACTATGAGGGCTTGCCCATCTAGGTAAAAACTTATGGTTACATAGATCCATATATCTTAATGATTTTTCTCACCCAAATGATTATATCTATTTTAAGATAATATTTCTACCTCTCTGGATAGTATATTATTATTCGAAGGATGCATCAAATAATTTAGCAATCTTTTAGAATCTCTAAAGGACATACCAACACACCAAACACAAGAAATTCTTCCACTATTTACATGTAAAACTTGATCTTGATTCCACTTAGATTATCTGATTGAAAGATTGACTTCTTTAGTCATGATATTGCTTTATAATATCTTTGGCTCTTAAAGTACAAGTTCAACACTTATTTAAAGTTAAAAGCTTCAAATTGTGCAAACTCTTAAATAATAATATTAAATTGTGCTAAATTATATTTATAATCATTAAAATATTAAGATTAATAGGCTAAATTTTCTATCATTATGAAGTCTCTCCCCAACACACTAAGATGAAACACTCAATAATGGGTTATCGTATTAAATGATTGAATGTATATTAATAAGAGCGGCTGATTAAATGGACCTCCATTTATTGCTTACTCATTGAAAGTTCAAGCACATAGCTCTTTATTATGATGTTAATGGTTCTCTTCAACTTTTCATTACAAATGGAAAATTATCTATCATATTTGCTCATAAGGAAGTCAGTTTTCTCTTCCCTTGTCTTACTAATGAGACTTTGTACGAATTTGACTAGGATTTTTCTTCTTATTAGTTGGCGCAAGGCTATAGCAACTCATATATTTGATTGGAGGATACTAAAAGAGCAAGCCTTCTAGAATATACTAAACATATATTTTCCTTATGGTTCAAATCTAGATGAGATACTATCTTGTAGATTAGAGGACTTATTAATAATATTCTTAAATGATTCTAAAGTAAAGCCCTTAAGGCATGAGATAATTGAGCCATTGATATCTTCAAAAATGAACACCATAATGTATTGATCTTGAAGTTGAGGCTTATGATTTATGCTTATGTTCCTCCATAGGATGAAGTAATTAACTAGAGACCAACCTTAATTCTTGTGTTCGACTTTTAAATCTCCAATAGTAGTTCTCTAGTGAGCTATGATGAGTATCTTCATAATTAGATCCTTAAGCTTAATAAAATAATAAACTAATACATTCAATAAATTCACAAACCAATCAAAAAAATCCCTTAAAGGTTTCTAATAGACTGTTAAAGACAAATAACATTATAAGCCCCAATAATCGTTGTACTAACCGACTCAAAATAAACCCAAAAGTTACTTTTGGTCCTTGAATGTACTAAAAATCTTAATCTCAGGGTGATGAAGCATTTAATAAAATCTAAATCCTAGTCAACTCAATAATTATTTAGTAGAGCCTGAAAGGGCGACAAGATAGTACTTGTGATGAGCTTAGTTGAGGTGCTCATCCTTGGAGATTGTGCCATTATGGTAGACATAAAACCCTCACCCCATGAGCCTTAGGTTGCATTTCCCTTTTGTGAGCCTCACCACTTTTCAAACAAGCAAATCGGCACGCCAATGTCCCTATACAAAACAAAATCACATTTTAATATCTCAAAATGCACTTAAAAATGTGGTGTGCCTCTTAGCCAACTTCATTATGAATCAAATGAGCTTAGTGCATTAAGCTTTCAATATGACCATATCCTTGAAGCCCTAACCCTGGTCAACCATAGTGGAACCCTTAGACCTTCTATTTCCATGATAAAATTTGGTGTTTACTTTGAAGAAATACATTCTATTGCTCCCGTATCAACTCAAAAAAAAATTAATATCAGGCAACTCATGGATGATAATTAGATTCACTTAACAATGTGGTTTTATGGCCCTCCATCACTAGCAAAATGGGTCAACCAAGATAACCTTCTATAAAGGAGGTTAAATATTATGGGATTCCTCCTATAATGATCATCATGTAATCACATAATAAAGATTTCACCAACTTGCATAAAATCCAAATCAAAGGAGGAGAAAAATTTAAATCCTACTCATTTTTGATGAAAATAACACAAATTCTGTTTCACAATGCAAAACAACTAAATTAGAATGACCTCACCGAGGTTCTTCACCAAACACTGGAAATTAAAATACAATATCTGAATTTCAACCTACACATGTTCTCTCAAGAGAGAACTCTCACAATATCTTACACTCTTCTAATATTCCTCCAACAAAGCTTATTTTCGGCTGCAAGTATTCTTTGGTGACTCCCTCCAGACTTGTCTTCCTTCATCTCGGTGTCACTCCAAGGGTCAAACATTGCACTGTTATGGAGGAGTGAAGCCCCAATCCATTCAAAATTATCCCCTTTCTAGCCATGAATATCCACCAAGACATAGAACTATTGTAACTCTCTATATTAGTTGACCCGACTCTAGACTTCTTCCCTACAACGCTGAAGTCTCTCTATATATCTCCATTGCTTCCATATCCCATAGTTGGGCTCCTTGGTGCCAAATGAAGAAGTACCCTAATTTTGGTGGGGGCACTTATGTGCCCCATAGATGATGCTATGGTGCCAGGTGTGGCACCATAGCTTCTACTTATAGGTGCCTATATGCCTTGTGCTCGGTTAGAGGACATAGAGAGAGAAATAGTCAAGCCATTTTTGGTGTGGGTAAACTGATCTAAAGCACCAAATTCCACTTAGTTCCTTTTAAGAACTGTAACCTACAATTAACATATAAAACATCAAGAAAAGTATATATTAGGTAAAAAATAGTAGAAATAATGCAGAAAAACATATCATAAATTTCACCCACATAAAATACTTGGCAATTTATGGAACTCCTTGGCCTTCTTAGCTTTTCTTAGGTCCAATTAGACCATTTCTAATGGATTAAACATAAGGCCAAATCCATAGATACCAGCTTAACTTAAAGATGTATATGTTCCTAACCAAGACAAAATACAAATTTATTAATTAAGGCCTAACCCTAAGTAAATTCAGCTCACTAATAGATCCTTTAACTTAGTTTAAATTGTGCAATTAACTAACTTGAAACCAAACCCAATTATAACCTAACTTATAATACTTTAGGCATCGAATCTGCGAATCAATTAGTTGTACCCTTGGTCCCATGGGGGTCTAATATACTTAAGTGCTCACTTAGCTAGTTTAGGATAGTAGTTCACTCTTATTAAACCTAATCCTAATTATTTCAACCCCAATATAAGAGCAAATCAATAAGATCTAATATAAAGAAGATTGAAGATGCAACACTGACATAGTAGTAGTGGCAGATGAAGATGATTATTGCAAGGAAATTTACTAGAAAGAAAAGGACCATTATAAGAGGTCGGACGTAGGAATATATGAGTGAATGAAATGAGGAAACTAAAGATTTAGCATGGGGAAAAATATGTTCCTGAAATATTACATACCATTATATGAAAATTTTAGATTGATTAAGATTGTAATATCTGTAACCTATGTGAGTAATGGAGTATCCAAGAATATACAACAATCAGATTTTGAAGCAATTTTATGTGGAGTGTATAGTTAGAGTAAGGAATAGCACAAACGTCCAATTGATTTAAGGTGAGAGTAGCTTGGCAATTTATTGAAAAGAATATAATATAAGGAAAACTGATTTGTAGCTATAGATGGAAAGTGATTTATAAGATAGATTGAAGTGAGAAGTGCATCAAGCCAAAACTTTCGAGGTAAATTTTTTTGCCGTAAATAGTTCTGTTAGTTATGATTAAGTGTCGATGCTTTTGCTTGATTGATTCATTGTATTGGGGAGTATAAGGGCAACGAAATTGATGAATCATCCCAAGGTGATTAATTGTTTTAGGAGTTGCTATTTTATTCACTATCACCATCTGAATAAAAAATTTTACGAGGCAGAAAATTGACTTTCAACCATAACATTATATTGCAAAAATTCTGAAAGAGCTTCTAATTTAGCATGTATAGAGCAAACCAAAAAATTTTGAAAATATGATCTGCAAATAATATATAATATTTATAATTATGTAAAGAAGCACTCGTAGAGGGTCCTTAGACGTCTTAATGTATAAGCTCAAAGTGTTTAATATAATTTTTGGTATTTAAAGAAAATATAGTTCGCGAGTGCAGATAAAGAGGGGGAATCGCATATGAAACTATAGGAAAATAAATACATAAATTGCAACCTACAATGGCTAAGAGTAGATAGGATAGGAAAGTGAGGATGTTCAAGTCTTTGATGCCAAAACGTTGCTGAGATGGGTGGAGGAAACAGAATAATTGATGAATATAAAAAAGGTGGAATAGCTACTGAAGATGTAGGAATGAATATAAATAATTATGTCAATATCCGAAGAGAATTAATTGCTTAGTGCTTGGATCGTTAATGTGATAGTCATGTTTATAAAAAGGAATTAAATATGATTTATTAGAAACTAAACAATTTACTGAGAGTAGATTATAAATGAGATTGGGAAAATGGAAAAGAGAAGATAATTAGAGCTTATGGGGTGAAACCATTATCAACATTATCAATGGGGAGAGTATCATCATTTCCAACTACAACTTGTGCCCCTTGATATGGCTGAAATGAATTAAATGTTGAGAATTTGATGTCAAATGTGAGGATGCTCCAGTATTGAGATACCGATCAACATTTACAATAATTGATTAATTAGGATAAAGATTGTAGAGCATTTTTTATAGTTGAGATTGTGTGATGCTAACATGTAATTGCAAAGCAACAAAATTTATCATAAAGTTGGCATTCAACTCGAGATTGTAAATTGCAACTGTCAAAAGCCAAAAAGAAAGACGAGAGACCATTGGGAGCATGTCGAGACGAAGCACAATCTCCAGTAAAACACCTAAATGTAGAGGACTAGGAAGTACCACAACCACTCCCAACTATTGTGTGTTAGAAAAGGTTCGGTGATACACCACCAACAAATTTTTATCATCTGACACAAATCTCGATGCAATCTTTTGAGCAAGAAATGTTCAAATCTTGATAAAAAGTCATTCAGATCTCTGATTTCAGCAAACTTACAATAAACTGACCGACTCTATGAGAAGGACCTAATGATATTAAAGTCAGTCCAATCCGAGTCAAATCAAGTCTGGATCAAGTCATTAAATCATTATTGGAAGATTTCCGGACACATTTAGAAGGTCAAACGGATGTCGAATATGGCAATTTCATAATCGAATCGAGCGTCTCCACAAAAGGAATCTAATGGGCCCAAGATCACTCGATTACGACATCATTAAGACATCCAAATGCCCCTTAAATGTCATTTGATAGAGGGAAGCTCTCTGGACCGTCCGATCAAAATAGTTCATATTCACGCATTAATTACACCCATAACACTATATATAGACCTCCACCCCTCACATAAGGGAAAGTATAAACCTAGAGAGAGCCTGAGACATTGAAGAGAAGCTGCAGCTCAGCATCACCGCCAACCGTCGTCGATCACCGCTAATCGCCGACGACCACCGCCAACTTCCATTGACAACCGCCGACCGTCGTGGACCACTGCCGACCACCACCGACCTCCGTCGACCACTGCCAACCTCAATTGACCGTCGCCGACCTTTGTTGACCACCATCGATCACCACCAAACAAACGTCATCAGTCGACCCTGTAATATGAAAAATAAAGTTACCATTTCACATGCTGTAAGACGAAAGGATTCTGTGTCATCAATCAATAGTATATTTTCATGTAAGTAGACATGCCGTGATTTTTCCCTGTACGGGTTTTCCATGTAAAAACTTTTGTAATAGTCACTGGTTGTTTCTCTTTTATCTGTATGTGTGTTGAATTCTTGTACAACACTAAGAAGATAGTCCATTCCTCTACCACCATGAATTTTCTGGTACCCATCATTCACTAATTTAAGCTGCTACTAATTCATGAGTGACTTAATTGGCTAAATTGATCTAATGAGATCAAAAAGGTTTAGAGTTTAAAGTTTCGTGTGAATGGTTGGATTGAAGTCTAGAGATAAGTGGGTGAAAAACCATTTAGAGTATAGACAATAAAATCTTCAACACCCAATTGAGCTCCATCAATAGTGATGGCATCAATCTCGGACTTGAGTCATAGTAATAAAGATGTGATCCAACAATTTTTTTAATTGGATACCTTTGTATGGATTAGTAATTTGTAATCATCGCTGGATATTGCTCCAAATTTTAGTGCAAGGCTCGAGATTAAGTACCTATGGAAAGAGAAATTAAAAAATTATGGAATAAAAGGCTGCAGCTATGTTTTTGATCCATCATCATCCATGAGAAACATGGGATTCAGGATGATATTGATCAATGACTTGTCGAGCTAGATGAAGCACGGATCCATCAAGATAATCTTCAAAACTATTGGCACGAAATATCTCAAGCACTTGCAACTTCCAGCTAAGGTAATTTTTAGTAGTTAACTGAGTAGTACTGACAATTATAATGGTTGACATTAAAATTTTGAGCTCTGGACGACTGAGATGGTAGCTAGTAGTGGAGCTGAGGTTGCGTCACCAGTAGATATAGTGGAATTCGAATCGTCAATTATATAAATATATTAGTAATAGCAATTTAAGATAAGTGAAAGAAGAGAGTGCCGCGAGAAAAAATATGCTCCAACAGCATGATAAACAGAGTAATACAGAAGTTGCTAGTCCAAGAGCAAAAATTAAAAGTGATATATATGCCTAACATTCTCCATACTACTACCCCAATATAGAAAGAAAATTATAACTGAAACAATATTGTAAATCAATAAAGAATCAATGGTTGGATGAAGAGTGGGTTTGTGATGAACAGGCTATTGTATAAAGCAGTGGCCGCGGACCAAGCATTCAAAACACTGTGGACGAAGAAAACATGCCACTAGAACATGTGATTCCATTATCAGTGAAAGGCCAAAACCCCTAGTTTACAGTTCAGTCGATTTATATATACTTTTAATTAAAATCTTCTTGATGATTTGAAAAAAGAGATTAGTTTCATGAATGTTATTTACATCATTACAAGTTTCCAATTAAATTAACTCCACTTACTAAACTCTACGTCAATTTTGCAGATAATCCATGAACAACTACTTAATTATTTGCCACCAATTTCCAACAGAATTATGTCAACACAACATTACTCATCCCACGGAAGCTTCAGGCAAACTTTTTTTTTCCCACCATTATCTACATCTGTTATCTATTAAAATTTTAACAGCCTCCGTACTTTCTAATTGATGCTAAAGTTGAGCAGAATTTTTACAAAAAAGCAAATTTGGTATAATGCGTGCAGAGAATATTGAATCTAGACAAACGCACAGTTTGAAGGTGATAAAACATTAAAGCTTTTAGAATATACGCAAACAGTTCTTCCTCACAAATGCTAATAAGACTATTCACTATTCTATTGGATAGAAAGTTCGGGTCCTTAATAAGAATGAAAAAGATAATGCAAATCTGTTTTAGCAGCCAGACATGCTCAGACAATGCCATAGACAATCGAGACAACTAAACAAATGATTTTGTAGGTTTTTAGGCTTGCTGAAAGTTTTCTGGGTTAGTACTAATTTTTGATACAAAATACGTACATAATAAAGTTATGTAATTTAGCGAGTAATCAATGTAGCATCTGTAACATACGAGTCTTTCACTCAGCTCTAAAACATATGGTCAGATCACCAGAAAATATAAAAATAACATCTTTGTTAAATAATTACCATGGTCTTTCTTTTCTCAATATTTTATGAATAAGTTCTGTACAATGAATTGCTTCTCCGTGATTGGTGGTGTAAACTAGACATGCCAAACTAGAGTCACCCTACTTAATATATTAACTGAACGCAAGCTCCAACAGCATAATACAACAACAAGGCCATCATCCCACTAAGTGGGGTCAGCTAAAATAATCTTTTTTCTCCGTTGAGTCCTTTTTAGTGTCATTTTCATTTGATTCTAATAAATTAAGATAATTTTTTATACAATAAGCCCAAGTCTTCCAAAGTCTGCCCCTGCCTTTCTTAACATAAGTCGAATCTAAAACATCTACTCTCCTAATTGAATCATCAAATGGCCGACGTTTAATGTGACCAAACCATCTAAGGCAACTCTCTCTATTTTTGTTCGTCACTGGAGCTACACCAACCCTATCACGGATATATTCATTTCGCATTTTGTCTCTAAGTGTAAAGCCACTCATCCACCTAATCATTCTCATCTAGGCAACACTCAACTTAGTATTATGCTTCTCCTTTAAAGGCCAACATTCAACACCATAGAGCATAGCAGGTTTCACTACCCTCTTATAAAATTTTCCTTTCAGTCTAAGCGGTACTTTTCTATCACACAATAGGCCCAAAGCATTCCTCCACTTCAACCAACCAACTTGAATTCTACTATTAACATCCCCATCTATATCACCATTGCTTTGACAGTAGACCCAAGATATCTAAATCGATCACACCAATTAATAATTTGATCACCCAAAGTTACACTTATGTCACTAGAGCTACAATTACTAAAATTACATTCCATATATTCAGTTTTAGTTCTACTCAAACAAAGGCCTTTAGACTCCAATGTAGACCTCCATAATTCAAGCTTTTACTGGGCCTTTTTCTCTCGTCTTATCCACGAGAAGTATATCATCAACAAAAAGCATACACCAAGGTACATCCTCTAGTAAATGTTCGGTAAGCCCATCCATAACTAAAGCAAAAGGAGATGGGCTTAAAGTTGATCCCTAATGTAACACAACAGAAATAGGAAAATACTCGGTCATTCCTCCATCAGTTCGAACACAAGTAACAGCTCTAATATACATATCTTTAATGACTTTAATATAAGTCATATCAACAAATTTCTTTTCAAAGACTCTCCAAAGGGTATCTCTTGGAACCTTATCGTATGTTTTTTCTAACTCAATAAAAATCAAATCTAGATCCTCCTTATTATCTCTGTACTTCTCCATCAAACCTCTCAATAAATGTATAGCTTCCACAATAAACCTACCCAGCATAAATCCAAATTGATTATGAGTCTTAACCTATGTTCAATTACCCTCTCCCATAATTTTAAAGCATGACACATCAATTTAATTCCTCTATAATTTGCACACTCTTGTGCATCCCCTTCGTTCCTAAAAAGAGGGACCAAAATACTCTTCCTTCACTCATCAGGCATCTTTTTAGTTTTTAAAATAATATTAAATAGTTTAGTAAGCCAAGAAATTTCCAAATCTCCTAAATATTTCCACCATTCAATTGGGATACCATCAGGTCCTACAGACTTTCCACCCTTGGTTTTCTTTAAAGCCTCCTCAACTTCTCTTTTACTAATGCGATAGTAAAATTGACGATATTAAGATCACTAAGGTCAATCGTAATTTCAGAAACTTCATTAAAAAGTTTATCAAAATAACTCACCCACATATGTTGAATATCTTTTTCTAAGAAAAACACTTGCGATTTTCTCCTTTAATACAGTTTACCTATGTTAAATCTTTACTTTTATTTTCTCTTTGTTTAGCTAGTTTATACATATATTTTTCACACTCCTCAGTATATAATTTGTTATAAAGATCATTAAAAGCAGAATTTTTATCCTTACAGGTTGTTCTTTTAGATTCCCTACGTGCCTTTTTATATTTTTCTCAGTTCTCTAAGCTTTTACATTTAAACAAACTTTTATAACATAACTTCTTTCTTATCTTTTCTTGCACAATATTATTCTACCACCAACTATTTTTATTTATAGAAATTTTTTATTTTGATTCTCTAAGTATATCTTGCCTCTTGTTTAATAGTATTTATTACTTTTTCCCACATAGCATTTGTTTCTTCATGAACATCTTAGGTACCCTCATCTAATTCTACGATGATGAATCATAGTATTCTTTATTTTACAACTCTTAATCTTAAAATCTAGAACTAAAAATCGATGTTGGGTACTTAAATCCTCACTTGGGATGACCTTACAATCCTGCCACTCTCGACGATCTCTTCTTCTCATAAAAAAATAATCAATTTGTGTCTTGTTAGATCCATTCTTATAAGTAATAAGATGGTCATCTTTTTCTTAAATAAAGTATTAGTAATAACAAAATCATATGCTAAAACAAAATCTAATATGGCTTTACATTCTTCATTAATTGCTCCATAACCATAGCCGCTATAAATATTTCTGAAATCTTCTACAGCTACCAACATGTCAATTTAAATCTTCTCCAATAAAAATTCTTTCTTCAAGAGGTATTAAGTGTATTAAGTCTTCTAAGTTATTCTAGAATTTATCTTTAGAGCCTATGTCTAAACCTACTTGAGTAGCATAAACACTTATAATATTAAAAATCTTAGTGTCAATAATAATCTTAATTGCTATAATTTTATCCCCAACTCTATTAATTTTTACAACATTATCTTTCAAACTATTATCTATAATTACACCTACACAATTTCTAGTGCGACTCTTACCAGAATACCAAAGTTTAAAACCTAAGTTATCAATCTCCTTAATTTTTTCTCCAACCCATTTAGTTTCTTGAATACATAAAATATTTATCTTTTTATGAATCATAATATCAACTAATTCCATTAATTTACTATTGAGAGTACCTATATTCCAAAATCTTATCCTAATACTAGTATCATGGACTAACTTCTTTACCCGCATCCGACCGTAATGTGGGAACTCTTGTTTATTTGACACTATACCCAGGCACCAGTGTAGCGGCCCTTGCACACTTTTCACTATATTCAGGCCATATCGCTTTCCAGGGGACGCCCTAGCACATACACAATGATCAAAATGATTCATTTCATGATTTTTTTGACAAGTTTTACACTGGCTGACGACTAACTAACGCAACCCTCCACTTTTCACATCAAGGCTTGGGACCAGCAATGGCAGTGTTAAAATGATTTTGATTCAATTTTTTTTATAATAAAATGATAAATAATCACTTGAAATACGAAAATGAGATATTTTTTTAAATAGTTCTATTAACTTTGTACTAAAACTTGAGTTTAAATATATTTTAGCCATAGTTTATATTAACATTTATAAAATAAGCTGGCTCACAAATTAATGAGTCGGGCCAAGGTTTATTCAATTAACTCATTAGCTCACCAATCTCATACTCACAAGCCATTTATCAACTTAAACCAGAGTTTGTTCATGAGTTGGTTTGACTCAATATGATTAAGAAAAATACATTAAATATGTGTGAAAGTTGTCTATAGATTGTCATGAATCACAGTTCAGAAGCATTCTACAGGTTATCATAAATCAGTTTATACGGAATGAATTACACATGCAACCACTACATTCATTTATCATTTTCCATTCTGGAAATGAATACTGATTGCACTCAATTTTTCATTACTTTTTAAAAGATGAATCAATTCTCTAATTATATAGATCATCTTCGGTGAAATTACTTCTTTAAAAATATGGCTAGGAAGTGTACTACGAAACATCATCCATTCCTTATTCCCAAGACTTTATTTGTCATTTTTAGGAGATGGACGAATTATATATATATATATATATACATTACACCAAATTCCTATGCATTTACATATCTAACACCTAAACTTTTGCTTTTTTACATTCATACCACCCAAATATTACATATCTCATAAAAAATACCAACACTATTACTTTTAAAATGTGAAATACGCCGTTTCATAGGTAAGGTGGTATGCATGTAAAAATTGAAGTTTAGGTGTTAGATATGTAAATATAGGAATTGAGTGATATATATGTAAACATTTCATTATTTTAAACAAGCCTGTCTTTCATTTAGTGTATCTGCTGCTGCAGTTGAACAAATAATTCTTTCTACAATTGTGATGGAATGCACATGCATGAATTCCTTTACATAAAACTTCATATATTCATATATTCCAGAATTTACATTTAATATTTTGCAGTATCACCACTTCAGTGTCATAGCTAGTTCAAGCAGGGTTTCTACCTGGTGAATGGTTTGTTTCTTCTCTTGTAGCTTCAGCCGAGTAGCAACCGATTCAGGATCGAGACCCTCAGGAATGCTGCTTCTGTTCTCAGCTTTGACTTCTTGTAGCAATTCATCAACCTCTCTAATAAAATCAACTCTCAATAGCAAATCATTATCTTCAGGTGGCAGTCCAATATGACCATCATGCTGGAAAGAAGAAGATGTTCATCTTACTTGCCTAAAACTAATTCCTGTTAAAATGAGTTTCCTTCCACTATGGTAAACCATGGCAGTATTCACAAAGGTTTATACTGACTATGTGGTAGAAACCATAGCCACACAATGGGGCTGTTGGGCTACAAGTGGGATTTATTCAAAAAAGACTTGGTAAATTTTGTAAATTTAGATTTAGTGGATAATCGAAGCATTAAATACTTAAAATAATTTAGCATGTCAGATATTAAATATGGTTAAATCATAAAAAATTTTTTGACAGATTTTTACAACTTAGAATTCAAGGAGAATAAGAAAAGAGAGACGATGTGGAGTAGCGTATATCTCCAAAATTCTACTTTCCCTACATTTACAAAATTCAGAATTTAGCCTAAAACGGGAGAAAAACAATATTTAGAAAAATAGCAGGATTACATATGGCTACAAAAATATTTTAGAAAAATTTAGGCTACACCACCACATAAACAAGATATTATTCACAAATGTTTCTATTTGGCTATAAGTAATATTTAATACGAAAAAGATTTAGCAAATTTTGTAAATTCAGATTTATTGAACTCTGGATGCGTTAAATGGTCAAATAGATTTAACATTTCAAATCATAAAAACTCTTTTAAAGTTATTTTTGAGGTTTAGAATTAAATCAAAGGAAAAGAGACACACTGAGAAGTTGTGTATATCTACTAGATTCTATATCCCCAAGATTTACAAAATCCAGAATTTGTTCTAATACAAGAGAAAACATGATTTAAGAAACAAATACTAGAACTTATGTGGCTCAAAAAATCATTTAGCAAGATTAGCCTAAATCCTGATTAAACCTTCTCAAATCTTACAATGAAAGATTGTATAAGTGTAAGAAATTGAGAAGTGCCAAAATGTGTTAATGTTTTTTTTTTTTAAAGGATGTGTTTTTCATCATCAGATTAGAATTTTGTGTCAATAATAGATGAGTAGATTTTGGAAAGAAGAAAAAAAGTACCGTTCGAAAGGCCATACATTGTTAATGTCAAAACCAGCAGGGGCAAGAATGCTGAAAGGATCTTCTCGAGGAAAGGTGTCGATCATGCGTTTCCGACATTTTTTCAGCCAACCCTCATAGTCGTTCCCACAATAGAGGTTCAAGAGATCATTTAACAACATCATGGATGCTGTAGCTTCCCTCTTTAGAATCTCTGTCTGTAAACTTAAAAATGAGAAAAATGATCCAATAATGGTATGTCAGGTTATGCATATTTTATAATGAATAAGAACCCAATACAAAATATCAAAGTTTCCATGAAAAAAAGTCATACCTCTACTCTCCTATATAAGAGGTCAAGGCTTCTGATGACATCCTTCTCGTCCTGAAAAGTGAAAAGGGAAATGAGAAATAGAAGCTAAAAAAAATGAGAAGAGAAAATAAATCTGCAATATTGAATGTAAAATAAAATAGTAAAGACAAATAGACTTACACTTATTTTAAAAATATTTGTATGCAAATGAAACTTCAGGGAAATTTGATGGTTGTATGTGATGTATAAAAGTAGATCTAGTGTGAAAATTTAATTACAGAGATCTACTTTTGAGTCTAAAGGCTTTTATTTGAGTAGATCTAATACCGAATACATTGAATATAATTTTAGTAGTAGATTTAATGGCAGAGTTGTAACCATGAGTAATCAAATTATTAAAAGGAGTGAACATTTCAGATACCCGGGTCTATTGTTCTAAGTGATGGTAATATAGATGGGGAATGCATCAAGTTTATTGTGTGATAGAAAACTACACTTAGACCTGCAACGCTTTATGGCGCAAAATGTTGGTCAATAAAAGAGAACCTGTTAACTATTGTTAAGATGAAAATGCTTAGATGGATGAGTGGCTTTATACTTAAGAATCAAAATACGAAATGAATATGCCTACGAATGGGTTGGTGTAGCACCAGAAGATTAAAGAGAGTCTTCTTAGATGATTTGGTCGCATTAAACATCGACCATCTGATGATCCAGGTAGGATAGCCAATATTTTAGATTTCAACTTATGTTAAGAAATTAGGAGTAAACCTAAAAAGACGTGGGCATGTTGTATTAAAAACTATCTAAATTTATTAGAATTAAAAGGAAATATGACACTCAATAGCACACAATGGAGAAAAAGGATTTGTGTAGCTGACCTACGTAGTAGGATAAAGTCTTTTTGTTGTTGTTGTTGTTTTATATGATATAGAAAAGGCAAAATCATAAGCATGAAGCTACTGATTGCCGTTTTAAGCTGGCAGATAAGTTAGCTGGTCAAGAATGGCTGTGGCTAAAAGTTAAAAGAAGATACACATGCATACCACAGAATTCTTATGTAACTTCAATTTTTACATACATGCCACCTTACATATGCATGAAAAAGAGTATTTCATTTTTTTAAAGTTAAAATAGTGGTATTTTTGATGTAACATGAAAGATTTGGGTAGTATAAATGTAAAATTTAATGATTGGGCGTTAGAGATGTAAATACATAAGAATCATGCCACCTTACATATGCATGAAAAAGAGTATTTCATTTTTTTAAAGTTAAAATAGTGGTATTTTTGACATAACATGAAAGATTTGGGTAATATAAATGTAAAATTTAATGATTGGGCGTTAGGGATGTAAATACATAAGAATTAGGTTGTATGTATGTAAATGCCCTAATTAATTATGATAACTACCATGTTTAAGTGCGTTGAACAATCCTGTGATCATCCCAAAAGAATAGTTGTAATCTCCCAATCTCCTTCCTTCCTCAGTGTCGATAACGAAAAACTGAAATTTTGCAGTGAAGGAAAAAAATACTCACATCTCGTCGAGCCAGATCAAGACGATTCCATATGACCATCAAAACTAGCTCTGTAAGTTGGCCTTTTTCAGCAGCAGCCTCAATTTTCTGCATAATAAATGAAAAGCTCTAAAAATGAGAAAAATAATGGTTCATTTTTTATGTTATTCAAAAAGATGAGCGAATAAGAAACAGTAAAAAAGTAAATATGCATTTTTAATTAATATAAAAATATAAGAAGAATTAACTCATAAGAGTAACAAGTTAGACAAAAAATTGATACATTTTTCAAAACCTAGGCAACTCCAAGGTGCAGAAAAATCATAGGAAATAGTGATACGAGGATTTTATTTGACTGAAATGTGTGCCGAGATTTTTTTGCACTGTATTATTATTTTGGACGCATCTCAAAACATGTCTGTCACTGCACACTTCTAGTTTTTGAAGTACCAGCGCATCTTAGTTTATATGCAACATGTGAAGGTATTTGAGCTAAGCGTTAAGAAGGGGATAAAATTAGTCTTAGCATCATCATGTCCACTAGCATTGATTGCTTCGCTTCTTATTAACCTGGATGCCATGTGGATGGTAGTTGTTGGTTGATCAATAGATTTTAGTAGCGGAGAGTAACCATAATAATGAGATACAATTTTATATTCTCAGAAATTTTAAAAATTCTAAGGCTTTAAAATTTTGTAGTTTAGATTTTAAAAATTTTAGGGAATGTCATTTAAATATGAGTGAATATTTATTTACACAAAATAAGATAAATAATACATTATTTACTCGAAGAGTGGCCACCCAAAACATTTTGAAGGATAGTTATTTAAAATAGACTATATACAACATACACACATATGCCGTTTTGACCATATTGCACTATGTATCATTTCATAACACAAGAAATGCCTCTCTTTTTTTGTTAAAATAGAAATGTATTTAAATAGCGGAATTACAAGGATACTTAGATTGAAAAAAGAGATATTTTGGCAACAAAACTTCCTATATCCGCTACTCCTTTAGGAGTATATTTACTCCCTTGCTCATTTATCATAGCTTTAATAGTTTGATTTTTTATGAACATGTGGAAATTATCGGTTATGACAATAAATCTAGTTAGGTACTTGTGAACCATTTAATTACTTGAATGTATCAACACAAATATTTGATTTCTTCGGTGAATGATTCTAACAAAAATGGATTTTCGCTGCACAAGAATTCTTTTTCTTATCATTTTTATTCTAAAATGGTATTAGAAGGTTTTAGAGTCATTCTGGAAATTTCATTCTCATCACGATTAGTATCCTCCCTTAAAGAAAAAATAATACCAAAATTACAGAATTTACGATCTATTCATTCAATATTTCTCTTTTTAGAGGATAAATTATCACATTTAAATTATGTATCGTATCTAATAATACCCTATCTCATCCATCTAGAAATCTTGGTTCAAATCCTTCAATGTTGGATCAATGATATTCATACTTTGCATTTATTGCGATTTATTTTCCACGAATATCATAATTTGAATAGCTCATTACTTTAAAAAAATTCATTTACGTCTTTTCGGAAATAAAGAAAATATTATTTTGGCTCCTAAATAATTTTTATGTATATGAATGCGAATATCTATTCTTTTTTGTTCGTAAACAGTCTTCTCATTTACGATCATTATCTTCTGGAGTCTTTCTTGAGCGAACAATTTTTTATGGAAAAAAAGTATCTTAGAGTCGTGTCTTGTAATTCTTTTCAGAGGATCATATGGTTCCTCAAAGATATTTTCATACATTATGTTTGATATCAAGGAAAAGCGATTTTGGATTCAAAAGGAACTCTTATTCTGATGAATAAATGGAAATTTCATTTTGTGAATTTTTGGCAATCTTATTTTCACTTTTGGTTTCAACCTTATAGGATCCATATAAAACAATTACCTAATTATTCCTTCTCTTTTCAGGGACATTTTTCAAGTTTACTAAAAAACCCTTTGGTAGTAGGAAATCAAATGCTAGAGAATTCATTTCTAATAAAAGCTTTGAATAAAAAATTAGATACCATAGCTCCAATTATTTTTCTTATTGGATTATTATCGAAAGCTCATTTTTGTACTGCATTGGTTCATCCTATTAGTAAACCGATTTGGACCAATTTATAGGATTCTGATATTATTGATCGATTTTGTCGGATATGTAGAACTCTTTGTCGTTATCACAGCGGATCCTCAAAGAAGCAGGTTTTGTATCGTATAAAGTATATACTTCGACTCTCGTGTGCTAAAACTTTGGCTCGTAAACATAAAAGTATTGTACACATTTTTATGCGAAGATTAGGTTCGAGATCCTTAAAAGAATTTTTTTGAAAGAAGAAAAATCTCTTTTTTTAATCTTCCTCCAAAAAATGTATTTTCTTTTACACAGATTACATAGAGAACGTATTTGATATTTGGACATTATTAGTATGAATGATCTGGTGGATCATTCATGATTGTTCATGAGACTTGTTCATTTTCACAAAAAAAAAGATTCATGAATTTAGATTCTGAAATGCCCATATATGATGATATATTATATATGTCATTATATTCGTGATGAAATTCATTGAGTAGTGAAATTTATTAGACTTTATGATGATATATTATATATTTCATTATATTCGTGATGAAATTCATTGAGTAGTGAAATTTATTAGACTTTCTTATCGAAATGCAATTATTTTTTCTTTTTAATTGTTATATACATATGGAAAATCGTGTGCAATGAAAACTGAAAGAACGATTTGGGGAAGGATTTTTTTCTTCTATAGCAACAAGGAAAAATTATCTACTCCATCCGACTTGTTTCGAGTTCAGTCCCGAGCAACCCATCAACTCATACCAAAGTAAAAAATATTGTTGAAGTTTCCAGATTTAACCTGTAAATAGATTGAGAGAATAAATTAAGATTCAATTTGTATTAATTTGTAATCCCTTAAATCAAGGGAATTAGTTAGATAGTTTCATTTTCTTCTTTGTAATCTCCTCTATATAACAACTTATATATCAATTCAAGGCAAGGAAATAAAAAATTATTCTCCTATTCTATGGTTTCCTTCCACATGGTATTAGAGCCCTAAAAATTTTCTAGGGTTTCGAAGACGTTGTTGTCTTCTTGCTTCGCATCGAACGCATCGTCTGTGTCGTCCGCCTTCGTCCTCGTCGAACGCTTCGCGTCGACTGCTTCGTCCGCACCGCGTCATCCGCTTCACCCGCGTCCGCGATAGCGTCATCCGCTTCGCCAGGAGCGTCTCTGCGGTCTCTTTCCCGCGGGAGTTTTTTTTCCCGCAGCCTTTATTGTTGCGAACTTTATCACCATGTTAATGTCAGAAATTGTCTCCAGCAATTCTAACCCGTCCGAAGAATTCAATACTGTTCAGAAAATTGGAGAGTTGCAGAATATTCGGGCATCCAGCAGATTCAACAGGAAGAACTATCTCAAATGGTCCCAAATCGTCCGCACATACCTAAAGGGCAAAATGAGACTTAATCACCTTCTTGGAACCGGACCAGAAAAAAGGGATCCAACCTTTGCAGCATGGGACGAGGAGAATTCCATAATTATGTCCTGGCTATGAGATTCCATGGACCCAACGATCAGTGACACTTGCATGTTCTTGAATACCGCAAAGGAAATTTGGGACTATATCAACCGCACATACTCGAAGACCCGTGATGTTGCCCTTGTGTACGAAATCAAGGCGAAAACCGGAGCCACCAAGCAAGGAGACAAATCTGTCACAGAGTACACAACTCAGTTGCAAAATCTTTGGCAAGAATTGGATCACTATAGGGTAATTGAGATGAAATGCCCTGATGATGCGGCCACCTTGAAGAAGTTCATTGAGAATGATCGGATACATGATTTTTTGGCAGGATTGAATTATAAATTCGATCAGGTGATGATCCAAATCCTTGGCAAGGAGGATACACTATCTCTAGAAGAGACAATCTCACTAATCCGAGCAGAAGAAAGTCGGAGGAGTGTCATGCTAGAACCACATACTATGGATGGGTCGACCTTGAAGCAAAGACAAACCAAGAGAAGTCGAAGAATAATCTGCCTAAACACTCGGGTGAGAAAACCAAGTGAAGGAGAACAAAGACAATCTTTGGTGTACTCTACTGCAAGAAACCAAGGCATACAAGGAGAAGTGTTGGAAGTCGAATGGTAGAACCTCCAAGCCGAGAATGGGGCAACAAAGTGCCTTAAGCGCATGTGGCGAAGCGACCGAGATTGCGAGAAATTCAGAAAAAGGGGGATTCAACAGTGAAGAAATTGAGAAACTAAGAAGCTTGTTGGGATCTTTTGAGAAAACTTCTGGAACATATTCGATGGCTCTTTCAGGTAAATCTATTTGCATGAATGTCTTCGACAACTTCTATACCAACTCTTGGATCATAGATTTCGGTGCTACAGACCATATGACCCCCACATCTCAACACTTTCATTCCTATACCCCATGTCCAAGTAACGGGAAAATTGTCGTGACGATTGTTCTTTAGCATCTATGTTGCATGGATTGGAGATATACATGTCACACCTAGCCTTATCCTTAAAAACGTTCTCCATGTACCTAAACTGTCAACAAGCCTTGTATCCATTCAAAAGTTGACTCATGATCTTAAATCCTATGTTATTTTTTTGCTCTTCTTATTGTGTTTTTCAGGAACAGGACTCGGGGAGGAGGATTGGACTTGCTAAGGAAAGGAGCGGTCTTTACCACCTTGAACCATCACAGAAAATTAGGAGAAATTTGTCTTCATCTTTCCTAAGTTCCTCGAACAAAGATGTCATTTGACTATATCACCTGCGCCTTAGTCATCATTCTTTTAGGGTTTTAAATATAATGTTCCCTCACTTTTTCTAAGGATTAGATATTTCTGAATTTCATTGTTACATTTGTGAATTGGCAAAACATAGTCGTGTATCTTTTCCTATTAATAATAAAAGAAGTTCTCATCCTTTTCATTTGATTCATAGTGACATATGGGGACCTTCCACTACACATAACATTTCTGCGGCTCGTTGGTTTGTATCCTTAACTGATGATTGCACCCGGGTTACATGGCTCTTTCTTGTTAAACAAAAATTTGATGTTAGCACTATTATACCTAATTTCCATTCAATGGTTCAAAATCAATTTGGGGTCAAAATAAAAAGTTTTAGGACAGACAATGCTAAAGACTACTTCAATCAGATTTTATCACCTTACTTTCAATCAAAGGGAATTATCCATGAGTCATCATGTGTGGAGACACCCCAACAAAATGGGGTAGCTGAAAGAAAGAATGGGCATTTACTCAACACCACCCGAGCCTTAATATTTCAAGGGAATGTTTCTAAATCCTATTGGAGAGAAGCCGTTCTTACTGCCACATATATGATAAATAGTCTTCCCTCCCGTGTGTTAGAAAACAAAAGCCTCATAGAAGTCCTTCATAGCTTCTACCCTCACTTCAGAACCTCAAATGGCCTCACACCTAGGGTATTTAGGTGTTCTTTCTTTGTTCATGTCCACAAATAACATAGAGGGAAGCTAGACCCTAGAATAAACTTGTAAATAGATTAGGAGAATAAATTAAGAATCAATTTGTATTAATTTGTATTAATTTGTAATCCCTTAAATCAAAGTAATTAGTTAGATAGTTTCCTTTTCATTTTTGTAATTTCCTCTATATAACAACTTGTATTATCAATTCAAGGTAAGGAAATAAAGAATTATTCTCCTATTCTTTGGTTTCCTTCCATAAATATATATCTATATTTATTCTTTATTTTTTCTTTTATTGAAAATTTTTCTGATATGTTTGGTCATTCCTATTGATATTCATTTCGAGTGGTTAACATTGACATATAAGACATATTATACAGTTAGATAACAAGTCTTTCATTATCTATCTCATCTCTAGTTATAGTTAATATGTGTGCTTGGGAGCCCTTCAAAATGGAATAAACCAAGATCATACCGTGACTGCAATTTTAGAGAGACGCGAAAGTACAAGCCTATGGGGTCGCTTCTGCAACTGGATTACCAATATTGAAAACAGTCTTTACATCGGATGGTTTGGTTTTTTGATGATCCCTACTTTATTGACCGCAACTTCTATATTTATCATTGCCTCAATTGCTGCCCCTCCAGTCAATATTGATGGTATTCGTGAACCTGTTTCTGGTTCTCTATTTTATGGAAACAGTATTATCTCAGGTGCCATTATTCGTAGTTCCGCTGCTATAGGTTTGCATTTTTACTTAATATGGGAAGCAACATCTGTTGATGAGTGGTTATACAATGACACTCCTTATGAACTTATTGTTCTATACTTTTTACTTGGTGTAGCTTGTTACATGGGTCGGGAGTGGGAACTTAGTTTCCATCGGGTATGCGCCTTTGGATTGTTGTTACATATTCAGCTCCTGTTGCGGCTCCTACGACTGTTTTCTTGATCTATCCTATTGGTCAAGAAAGTTTCTTTGATGGTATGCCTTTAGGAATATCTGGTACTTTTAATTTCATGATTGTATTCCAGACAGAGCACAACATTCTTAAGCATCCATTTCACATGTTAGGCGTAGCTAGTGTATTCAGTGGTTCCCTATTTAGTGCTATGCATGATTCTTTGGAAACTTCAAGTTTAATCATAGAAACCACTGAAAATGAGTCTACTAATGAAGTTTACAGATTTGGTCAAGAGGAAGAAACCTATAATTTTGTAGTTACTCATGGTTATTTTGGTCGTTGATCTTCCAATATGCTAGTTTCAATAATTCTCATTCCTTGCATTTCTTCTTGGACTGTAGTGGTTATCCGGTTCACTGCTTTGGGTATTAGCACTATGGCGTTCAACTTAAACGGTTTTAATTTTAACCAATTCGTAGTTGATTGCTTCGCTTCTTATTGACCTGGATGCCATATGGATAGTAGTTGCTGGTGGATCAGTAGATTTTAGTAGCGGAGAGTGACCATAATAATGAGATGCAATTTTATATTCTCAGAAAATTTAAAAATTCAAGGCTTTGAAATTTTGTAGTTTAGATTTTCAAAAATTTAGGGAATGTCATTTAAATTTGAGTGAAAATATTTATTTACACAAAATAAGGTAAATAATACATTATTTACTCAAAGAGTGGCCATCCAAAACATTTTAAAGGATAGTTATATGATGGTCAGCCACCCCCCCCCCCCCTCAAGCCTCGTAAGCACTAGTTGGATTGAAATGAAAAGGCTGCTGATGCATTGTTGCAGAAATATAGTCAAATCCAAGCACAGAGAAGGGGACATGTGGCTAGCCACTCCAAGGAAAAAAGCTATGTTTTCTTCTTCAATCATGATTTCTTACCATTATGTTGTGTTAAATCCTTATTGTTTCTTGTCCTAGATCTCTTTTACTAACCTTCCCCTATCAAATAAAATTTATTTCCTATCAACTTCCCTACAAAAATTTAATAAAATCCTAATTTAGGTCTTTTACTAACCTTCCCCTAATTTACTAAGCTTAATAAACAAGATCTATTTTTCTAGTTTTTTTTCTCCTAGAAGCCATTTGCATGACTCACACCTCTTGAAAATTTATGAAAACTCCATGTCCAAACAAGAAACGATTGTTCATCATCCACAAGTCTTTACAGCCCTCTTTGAAACCCTAAAGTGTTTCCCCAAAGCCCAAAACCCAAGTTTAGCCAAATTAGAGTTCTACAGGACATAATTTTTTATAAAATTTGGAAAAAAAAGACATAAGAATCTAATAAATTTTTAAACTTTTTAAATCGATATACACTCTCTTAACATTTCTAAGAAACCATAAGACCTAGACTTGTCTCTCTGTCTCCATACCAACATTCAATAGTGAATCCTAATGTGGTTGAACAAATTTCCAATCCTATACATGATCATCTCCTGAACTACACATACAATTCAACCTCTTCAAAGCCTATATTGTCTACCTAGCTCTCTTGAGAAGAGCTTTAAATCTATTTCATCTACCATTGAGTGTGCTAACCCAAATGTCCACACTAAGTAGATGCAACCCAAGCCAAATCAGAAAAAAAATTCAAAACTTCAACTGATACTGATTTCAACCAATATTGCTCTTCCGACTTCACTCTTGAGGTTCCTACAGCCCATCTATCACCTTTTAATATTAGAATAGAGCAAGTAAGATTCAATAGCTTGTTGAGAGTTCTTTTAATATACTTCTCTATAAAGGACAGAAGCCACCCCTGATTCAAATGAGCACTAGGTAACAAATTTATTGATAGACTGTACAGATTTCACATTTGATAACTTACCAATGAGTATCCACCTTTGAGGGACATTTTGCATGCCATAGAAATAATTCAGGGTTTACAAACGGCAAAATAAGATGAGAACCTAAAGGAGCATGTTAAACAAAAGATTCAAATTGACTAACTCATAAGAAAAGGCTTCATTCAATGATACCCAAGTCCCTGTGCATTTTTACTCACCAAAAACCAAATAAGGTCGATACATGGAGAATGTACATAGAAAATAAAATAGTAAATAAGATCGGCATTAAATATAGATCTCATAGTCCTAACTCTATGACATAATCTTATTGTTGGATCAAATCAATTCTTCATAATAGATTCAAGAATTAACTGCCATCAAATCAAAATTAGACTTGTGACTGAATGAAAAATAGCTTTTAAAATCTTAAATGGTCTTTATAAGAAACTGATTATGCCTTTTGGATTACCAAAGAGCCCAAGCACATTCGTGAGTTTGATAAACATAATTTCAAAGTCTTCTATTAGTTGTTTTCTTGTAATATATTTTGATGATATTCTTATCCATAGCCCTAATAAGAAATTACATAATAATAGCACAGCTTTATATTAATCTTAAATAAGGACTTACATAATATATCATTTTGATGATCATCCAAGATAATTCTCAGGGAAATTGAAAATAGAAAAGCTTTAGATAAATAGTTTGGAGTTCTAACTATAATAATTTGACTTTATAAACCATAGTAAATTAATTGCATCATCAAAGCATATTCACCTATTTTTTTTATATATTATTGATTAATGATAATAAACTTAAATAAGATATTAATAAATTTCCAATATTTAACTAAATTTTATATGAAATTTGAATAATTTTAAAAATAATTCATGAAATCAAATTTACCAAAATAGCATAATGATATTTGAATTAGATAATTAAAAATAGTAACTCTATTGTTCTTAGCAGACTTGAAATTTAATGATAAAATTTTGCGTAAATACCTAAATAAATTATTTATAATTATTTGAAGATTAATTACTATATGGAAGTATTATCAATAAAATATTAAAATGCACATCAATAAAATATTAAAATATGCATTTTTGCTTATATTTTTTAAAACAATTTGATAGGTTCCGCAAAAACTTCTAATTTGAATTTAATTAATACGATTTTTAAAATGTTACCCGCTTTTGATAATTTGAACTATCTAGCCATTTTTGCATTTATTTGTAACCATTTGAGATATTTTTGACTTGCCCATTTGACTAGCCATTTCTTAACCATTTAAATTTAATATTTATTTAATATAAAATAGTTTTATATTAAATATTATATTATTTGATAAAAATAATGTTTCAATATAGTCTTACTTTAAAATTGTTTAAAATTTCATGTTATTCATAAATAACTTTATTTTGTTAATGCAAGAACGACTCTTGAACTAATAAAACTGCAGCATATGCTCTCTTCTTCTTTCTTATTTTTGAAGAAAAAATTTAGTAAGTGAAATCTAAATTTTTATTCCAAGAGTACTACATCGTTAAAAAATTGAATTTTAGCTCAGAAACTTCAATGCAATAAACAAGAAAATTCTCTCGAAGTTCTTGAATTTGTTTTTATTTTAAATTTTACATTGTTGCTTTATAGTTTCATCTTGTACTTTTCTTAGAAATCTCTATTTTAAAGTGAAATATTATGAGCATCTTAAACCAAGGTTTCTATGACTAAATTCTTTCATTCATAAAATTAGTAAGTCATTTCAATTTAGTATAAATCTATTTCTAAATTTAATGACTTTTAAAAAGTATTATATTGACTTTAATGGGAATTTTTCTTTTCGAATGAGTGAACAAAATGTTCAACTTAAAGTTAATAATATTGTTAATATAAATCAAGATATAAATATATTTTATATTGATTAAGTTGTTTTACATTTTATTTTTAAGTTGTGAGGTGATTAATAATACCTTATAAAATCACCGGTGCAAAATTTGAGTTTATATAATCTAGAATAAGTTGTGCTTTTTTTCTTTATCCAAGTTATTTAACTTACTGAAATTATCATTGCATTTAGATTCATTTTTACTCACCTATAACAAAATAATTAAGTTGTAAGCTACCTCATTGATTTGAAGAAATAAAGTTTGTAAGGCAAATTTTATAATATGGTGGCGAAACTTGTAATTCTTTATGGCGCAGAATTTTGACCTGTAAAAGAGAAGCATAAAGTTAATTAATGTTTTGCTGAGATAAGAATGCTCAGGTGGACGAGTGACTTTACACTTAAGAGACAAAGTGTGAAATAAATATACATGTGAAAGGGTTGGAGTAGTGACAAACAAGATTAGAGAGTCTCCTTAGATGGTTTGGTCATGTTAAGCATCGACCATCTGATGACCCTATTCGGAGAATAGATGTTTTAGATTTGACTTATGTTAAAGCGGGTAAAGACAGACCTAAAAATACTTTGGACATTTAAACAAAATGATATTAATATGTTAGAAATAAATTAAAATATGTGATATGCTCCGGAACAAAAATCAACAAGCAAACAAAAGAGAAATGATAATAAATAGATGGAAAAACTAAAGGGACTACTACGAAAAACAAAGGAAAACAAGGAAGATAAAATAATAATCTACTTTTCGAGAGGTCAATCCTCTCTCTCACAACCAAAGTTGTCTCTAGGAATACTACAAGAGAAAAAGAAACAACAACCAACAAATATGCATAAAGAAAAACAACCATAGGTTCCCCTCATATAACCCTTTCCCAAAAAACCTTCCAAATCCCCCAACCCCAATCTCCTTTAGTTTCTCCTCCTTGAATATGTGATTATGGCCCTCGTGGACCTTACCTTCTTCCTGATTTCCGCTGTCGTTGCTCCATGCCGTTCCACCTCTACTAGCTTAGTCGCTCGTCCCGTCTCTTCTCGTGGAATTCCCCGGCTCGACTGCTGTTGTGGTGGGTCGGTTGGATGGCTCTCGACCGGTCCAGGAGGGACTGGTTCATATGCGGTCGTAAAAATACTCCCGTCCCAAAGAAGTATCTTGTCCTCAAGGTGGAAGGATGGAAACTGTTTGTGAATCACCTCGAAAGGCTTCCAAGTTGTTTCATAGTTTTACAGCCCTTTCCACTTAACAAATACCTCCTTTGCAACTCCGTACTCCTCGGTGAACTCCTTCGACCATTAATGGCTCCAGAATCACCTCCATGTCCATAGTTAGCGTCGGCGTTAGTGAAGACGAAGGTGTATGATCTCCAATCGCACGTCTCAGCTATGATATGAAAGACCGTGTATTGCGGACGATGGTGGTAACCTCAAACAGTAGGCCACTGCTCTGATGTCCGCCATCACCTCATAAGGTCCAAAATATCACGGTGTATTTCTCACTCCTCTTGGCCAATCTCTTCTGTCGGAAGGGCCTCAACTTCAAGTGGATGTCCCCCAGCTCAAATTGCATCTCTCCATTATGCCCATCCATTTTCCTCTTCATGATTTGTTGGGCTCTCAGTAGATGCCCTTTGAGCTCTACTAATATCATGTCCCTCTCTTGGAAGAATTGATCGGCATTGGATACCAGTGTAGTGCTATGCTCATAATATCAAGTGAGGTGGACCCTGCCCATATAATATCATGAAAGGTATGGTCTGTGTTGTTGTATGATGCGGAGTATTTTATCAATATTCGGCCCACACAATCCACTTGCCCCATAGCTTCGACGCAGTGCCTACCAAAGAACATGGTTACGTCTCCACACTCCTGTTGACCACCTTCGTCTGCCCATCAATCCACGGATGATATGCGGTGCTTCTCATAAGGATTGTCCCTTGCAACCTGAATAGCTATCTCCATAAATGGATGAGGATTGTCCCCATTCGATACAATCAATTCTGACACTCCATGCAAACGGGCACTTCCTAGATATTCACTGTCACGACTGAGATCGCAGTATAGGAATGTCTTAAGAGAATGAAATGTGCATACTTACTCAAGTGATCCACAATCACCATGATCACTGTGAACCATTCTAACCGTGGCAATCTCTCGATAAAATCCATCGTCACTTCTTCCCAAACATTCCTCAGTAACACTAATGGTTACAGTAACCCTCCTGGTGTCGTGGTCAGGTACTTTTGTCGCTAGCACACATCGCATTTAGCCAAAATGTCCTCTACGTCTCTGCGCATCCCCACCCATTAAAACACTATTGTTAGACGATTGTAGGTCTTCTATACCACTAAGTGTCCTCCGGTCACACTACCATGGAACTCCTGTAGTAATCTCAGAATATATTCTGAAGCTTTAGTAGTACAAATCACCCATGATGGAGCAGTTGTTGCCCCCTCAATACATCCTGGATGACTGTTCGAATCCAGTAGAAAACTCGGCTCTTATCTTCCTCAGCTCCTCATCTCGTTCGCTCTCTTGCCTCAAGGCTTCCCAATCTAGGACTAAGCATACAGGTAAGGCCATCAACTGGGGTTCCAACTTTCTTGACGGTGCGTTAGCTACCTTGTTCTCCAATTAAAACCAGTATTGAATCTCAAAATCATACCCCAATAACTTGGATAGCCATCTCTGATGCTCATCGGTCATCATTCGCAGCTCTAGAAGATACTTTAAGCTTTTCTGATTTGTCTGACAAAAAGTGTCGTCCCAATATGTAGGGTCACCACTTCTGTATTAGCCAATACAATTGCCATCAATTTCTGCTCATATGCTGACTTAAGTCTTGCTCTAGCTGTAAGAACCTGGCTGAAATAGGCAATCGATCGCTGACCCTGCATGAGCACTGCTCCCACCCATACCCTGATGCATCTGTTTCCACCACAAATGATTTAATAAAATCTGAAAGTGCTAATGTCGGGACGCTGGTCGTGGCTCTCTTCAAATGTTCAAATGTCTATGTTACTGTTTCCCACCATTTGAAATCGTTTTTCTTCAACTGTTTTGTCAGTGGTCATGCTGTAATGCCATATCCTCTCACGAACATCTAGCGGTAGTCGATAACACCGAGGAATCCTCTCAACTCTTATAAACACCTTGGTATGGGCCAATCCACCTTAGCCTCGATCTTGGACTGATCCACTGCTACCCCCGTTCTGGTTAACACATGTCCTAGATACTCCACCTTTAACTATAGAAAGGGACATTTCTTCAAGTTGACATACAACTGGTGCTCCTCAATGTTTCTAGGACTATACTGGGTGCCCCACATGCTCAGTCTATGTACGACTATAGACCTTAACGTCATTAAAGAAGGTTAGGACAAATTTCAAGAGGTAAGGTTGAAAAACCCTATTCATGAGGGATTGAAATGTAGTCGGAGCGTTGGTGAGGCCAAACATCATGAAGAATTGATAATGTCCTTGTATCCTAAATGTTTCCTAGTGTAAATCTTTGGATTCATCTTCATCTAGTGCTATCTTGACTTAAGATCAATTTTTGAGAAAATAACTGTCCCACAAAGCTCATTCAGTAACTCATCAATCACAGGAATATGAAAATTATCCAACATTACCTCCTTGTTCAAAGCCCAGTAATCCACGCATAATTTCCAACTACTATCTTTTTTCTTCACCAACAGGACTGGACTAAAAAAATGGATCACACTAGGTTTGATAATCCCTGCCTCGAGCATCTCTCAAATCAACTTCTCTATCTCATCCTTCTGAATCTGAGGGTACCTATAAAGGTCTGACACTGATAGGAGGAACACCCTCTTTTGATGTAATAGTGTGCTCGTGCTCCCTCAAGGGTGGTAACCCTCTTGGTTGTTAGAAGACATCTGTAAACTGCTGTAAGAGCTACTTGATACCTTCAGGAAACTCTGCCAACTCAAAATCTTGAATCTCCTCAATGCTCTACAACTCCACCAAGTAGCCCAGCCTTGCTCCTTGCATCACTTGACCATGGTTTTAAGTGACACAATAGCTTTACATAAACTAGCATCTCCTTTCGGCATCACCTTCCTACCCTCCACTTGGAACTCCATCGTCAAAAACTTCCAATCTACCTTCATCTCCTCAAGTGTCTTCAGTCACTTCATCCCCAAGATCACATCTGTACTGCCCAAATCCAAAGGAAGTCCACCACCTGTCGGTCATGTAGGGTGTGTTTGTTTCAATTGTAGCTGTAGAAAAACTCTGTTCATAAGCTGTTGTTGAAGATTTACTGTTCAGAAGCTAGTATTTTACAAGTAGCTGGTCTATTTGAAAAATGTAATTCTGAAAGTGTTGTCTATTGACTAATCACTATAATACACTCAATATATATAAACAATTTTGCTTGAAAAACACAGTTCTGAAAGTGTTGTCTGTGGAAAAAAGCCAAATCTTCTACCCTCAAAATAATAATACAAACATAAGTCCAAATTATATACGGACATACGATTCCCCGCATATAATATTTTTTCACAAGGTAGAAAAATGTAGAATTGGGGTATTAGGGAATATAGATTGGTATGTTTGTAATATTAATTTTTAGGATGCTAAATACGTTAACAATAATATTCTGGCTGATATGTATGCAAGTCCCCTTAAAATGAATAAAAAACAAAACATCGGATAAACTACTGCACTCTAGAAAATACAAAATAGCCACCAAACGTGTCATGCACACCAAGGTTTACCTCATCTGGAATGAATAAATAGAAACGAAAAATAAAAATTAGAAGTAGAAACGAAAAAAGGCATCAAATTCATGGAATCTGGGCTTCCTCCCCTGCCTCTCTTTCACCAATACAATTTTGCTTCATTTCTTCACATCGAAGAGAAAACCTTTTCCTCTCGGCACTCCGACTGTCCCAATCCCCGGCAATCTCCTCTAGCTCCGCCACACCCTCACTGATATCGAGCAAATAATTAACGACCTACATGCCAAATACAACTCCATCATCACCCTCCGCATCAGCTCCATTCTCGCAAGCTTCATCTTCGATCACTCCCATACCCACAAAGCCCTCGTTGAGTACGGCTCCGCCTTCTCCGATCGCCCTTCAAAATTGCTAGGGTAACGAAGGAATATTGTATAAGCAAACACGGGATGCAACCCCTAGCCCGCAGTCGCAACAGTGTATTGTGCCGCCGCAGTTGGTGTCGCGGTGCATGTAACGCATGAATCAAATGCCTTAAAACTACGTTCATTTGTAACCATGATTATAAATGTTGAAACAAATGCACTCGTAGTGTCAGAATCAAGCTCCTACAAATTCCCCAACTCTTCTTCACCTTCCCTATCCTCATCATGATGCCAAAGCTCTCTATAGTCACCAGCTCCAATCCTAACTTCTCCGAGACCTGATTCGAAATGAAGTTATGGGTGGCCCCGCTGTCCACCAACATCACAATTGGTTGTTCCTCGATCCACCCCCTCATATTCATGGTGTGATTCAGAGTAATTTCCACCATCAAATTGCAGGACACCTCTGGTAAATCTAAATGTAGATGCACCTCCTCCACTACGTCCTCCAATTCCTTACTCTCTACCTCCTCCTAAACTAAAAGGATCTGAAGGGCGCGCTCCTTGCAACGGTTGTTGGGACAAATTTCTTATCACAATGGTAACATAATACTTTTGTTCTTTTATCTTGCACTTCTGCATCAGTGAGGCGCTTAAAATTGCCCACGGAACGGGTCCCCGTATTCTTCTCCTTTGGTGTCTATTATGAAGTGACACTGTCCGGTTCATCGGTGTCGTGGTTGTCAAGTTTCTCTTTAGAATCCTACGGTGTTGTCGCCTTTGTTGGTCTTTTCCACCTGTTTCTTATCTTCCATCCTCTAGGAGAACTCCATCATTTCCCTCAATCCCCGCAATCTCAAGGGCCGCATGACTGCTCGTATGTCGAGCTTTAGGCCTTTCAAGAAGTTTCCTTCCAATCCTACTACAGAAATACTCCTCAACCTCCCTGATAAGAGCTTAAACTTCTCCCAGTATTCCATAATTGTCTCCTCCTGAGTCAGATAATAGATTGCTCTTGTAAGTCTCTTTCCTGAATAGCTCGAAAATTTCCCAACAAATAATCCTTAAACTACTCCCATGAGTTTATCGAATACCTTGCCTCCATCCACTGAAACCATGCTAAAGCCTTTCCCCCCAAACATAATTTTCTTGTCAGGAGCTTCTCTTCCTCAGTTAACCCATTGACAGCAAAGTATCGCTCCACCTGATACACACACCCAGGTACATCTTCCCCTTTAAAGATCGGCATCTTTAGTTTTTTGACCCCTGCAACTCCACCCCAACTTCCTCTTCGTTTTGTATTTCCCCCCATGTATCTAAGGTTAATCTCCCTCCTTCGGTCATAAGCATACCCAACTCCTGATTCCCTCTTTCCTCCGTGCTTTTCCATGCCCCTTACACCATCCCTCCAATATTTGGCCCATCTCCTTTTATCAGAAGTCTCCCCTCCCCCTACTCTTGGAGTCTTAAGGGACACTCTTGATGGTAGATGAAGTTATCCTCATTGCCCTCTCGTTCGATCTCCTTTCCTTTTGACCTAGCCAAGGATTCCCTGATCATCCTTTGATTGGGAACTAAAACTGGAGCGATCGGCATGCCCTTGGACTGCATCTCTATGAACAGTTTCATCATCTCTCACATTTCTCCTATGCTCTCGAATTCAACTTCCAGCCTCTTAATGGATGAAAATTTATCCTCCATGGTAGCGAACCTCTCATTCCTAATCAGATTTGCCCAACTTCTCCTTCCAGTACATCCGCTTTCTTTGTTGTCATCTCTCCAAGATCTTACTCTAATAACAATTTGATATGCTCCAAAACCAAAATCAACGAGCAAACAACGACGAAATGGTAATAAATATGTGGAAAAACTGAAACAAGGCTGGACTTCCGAAAAACAAAGAAAAACAAGATACAATAATGATCTATTTTTCAAGAGGTGAATCGTTTCTTCCACAACCCTAGACGTCACTAGGAACACTACAAGAGAAGAAGAAACAACAGCCAACAAATACGCATAAAGAATAATAACCCTAGGTTATCTCCTCTCATATAAACCTCCACCCAAAAACCTTCCAAATCCCCCCATCTCCTTTAATTTCCCCTCATTGAGTACGTCATTAAGGCCCTCGTGGACCCCACCTGCCTGATTTCCTCTGTTGCAGCTCCCTACTGTCCCGCCTCTTCTAGCTGAGTCGCCCGTCACACCTTTTCTCGCTGAATCGTCCCGCCCGCCTGCTGTTGCGGTAGGTCGGTTGGATGGCTCTCGACTGACCCAAGAGGGACAAGTTCATATACAAATGTAACAATATGGCACTCAATCAGAAACAATATAGAAAAATAATTCATTTAGCGGACCCAACTTAGTGGGACAAAGGCTTGTTATTATTGTTGTTGTTGTAAAACAAACTTAACTTTTAGTGGATTTTTAGCCCATTAGTTTGCTAGCGTGATGTTGGTTGAGTTGACTGAATCACATAAAAATATTATTCTTACTATTTTTTACTTGCACATATGACACATTGTTATTCACTTACAAGTTTTTAAATTACATGTGATAGTTTATTTGTTGGCATCACTTTTGATGTCAACGTAGGATGTCAACTTAAGCACTGCGGAACCTTGCTTGATGCATGTTTTGATTCCCGTTGTCCCAAACAACCATTAGGATCTCCAGGCACGTGTTTTGAGCACGAAACTAGGGTGTCCATTCAGCCCAACCCGGGAGAGCTCGTCGTTGGGTAGCATCAGTATTGATACATCATACATATGTTGATCATTGTGATATTTAGAGGTCATTCCTCGCCCATTCGGAGCCTTTCGTGGCCAAGGAAGTCATAAAAATCTCCCACGCACGTTTTTGGAAAACTCAGTATCAGACCAACCCACACGCACGGGGTTTGAGACGCCCGTCAGCACTCAAATCCACAAATTAATACCTCAAAAATGATCATTCTTAACTTACAGTATCATATTTTAGTAATACATGGCTTTCCATAGCTTTTGGGCCAGTAAAAACCTTTCTACGGACATCTGGGCACAAAATTGAGTTCTGGACCATTCGGGTCGTACTTGGCCTAGGGCGTCAATTTTCGTCTGATACAACGCACCCTTGATGTCCATCTGGATGTGTGTAAGCTTAATTTTTTCCCTACATATCCTCTGAAGGTCCATGAATCCATAAAACCCTCCCACGCATGTTTGGGAGAATCATGGTTTAGAGCGTTGCACCCGTGCAGCGTTTTAGGGCGCCCATTGACATTGAATTATTTGAAACACGAGAATGTTCATTTGTGATGTTATGGGATAAAAAATTCAATGATACATACCTTTCAATAGCTTACGCATCGAAAAAACCCTTCGCATGACAATTTATGCTAAAATCAGGGTTTTCAAGCTAGAGCAGCGCCGCCAGCCTCCATGTGCCTAGGCGCCTAGAGCAGCTCCCTGGCTCTTAAAACCAAGATCCTAGAAAGTAGACGTGAGTCTCTGGAATTTAGACGCCCAAAACAACCCCGGGGGGCGGCGCCTAAGCCCAACCAGGTTCCGATTTTTGGGGTTATTTTGACCATTTTGACCCACTAAAGCCAATATTTGAGCTTGGGAAAGGGGGAAAAGGTGATGAAAAGCACTTGGCCACCTACTAAAATTATAGGCCAAACCATATGCTTCATGGAGGGTTTATTTTGGGTGAGGCTTGGGTCAAAGAGGTTGGACTCTTTGAAAGGCTTTTCCCACCATTTAGGGCGCCCATTGACATTGAATTATTTGAAACACGAGAATGTTCATTTGTGATGTTATGGGATAAAAATTTCAATGATACATAGCTTCCAATAGCTTACGGATCGAAAAAAACCCTTCGCATGACAATTTATGCTAAAATCAGGGTTTTCAAGCTAGAGCGGCGCCGCCAGCCTCCATGTGCCTCGGCGCCTAGAGCAGCTCCCTGGCTCTCAAAACCAAGATCCTAGAAAGTAGATGTGAGTCCCTGGAATTTAGACGCCCAGAACAACCCCAGGGGCGGCGCCTAAGCCCAGCCAGGTTCCGATTTTTGGGGTTATTTTGACCATTTTGACCCACTAAAGCCAATATTTGAGCTTGAGAAAGGGGGAAAAGGTGATGAAAAGCACTTGGCCACCTACTAAAATTATAGGCCAAACCATATGCTTCATGGAGGGTTTATTTTGGGTGAGGCTTGGGTCAAAGAGGTTGGACTCTTTGAAAGGCTTTTCCCACCATTCCTTTGCATCCAACCAGTCAATTGAAGGGTTGAAGTGGAGAATTCTTGCAGTGGTGGAGAGCTTGAGAGGAACTTCTTTTTACACTTCATCTTCTTCCCCTTTTCTCCAAGATTTTCTTCTTCTTTCTCCATCAATATTTAAAAGAGAGTGTGAGAAAGTCTTGAAGAAACTTTTTCAACGAAAAGCTCGTGAAAGAGGAGAGCTTCATCTAGCTTGGAGGAGGAAAAAGGCTTCAAATCTCCTTTGGAATGGAGAGCTTCATCCAAAATAGGTAGGAACAAGGAGCAAGCAAAAGAGAACGCATCTACAATCGCCACGAAGGTGAAAACTTGAAAACTCTTGCACTGGATGTTAAAGATCTAAGAACTTAGGTTTTGTGTTAGAGGAAAAGCCCCTTAAGTAAAGTGTGTTACGTTAAATCCCTACGAAATTTTGGAGCGATTTTCCCAGCACTAAATTAAATTCAAAATCTCAAGATGAGATTGTACTATTCTCGTCGTTTGTCCTGGTGGCTTCATTTGAATGGATATTTGAAGCCAACCTACTGAGAGGATGAAGATGTTCCTCTGGCCTTCGTTCTCTCGGTCACGAAGAATTCTCCTTGCGAGAACCCTCCAATTTATCTCGGGCAAAAGGAGGTGGCGTCATGTTACCTCACGCTATAAGGCATTGGTATGCATCTCCATTGAATTAAAGCTTAAGATCCAATGAAAGGATATTAGGACGAATAAAAGGTTTCATTTGCTTGTGTTTTGCATGACGCTTCGCACATGTCACCTCGATCATAAGATCGTATTGATTTGATCGACCGCCCCGGCTCGATCAAACGATTAATTAGATTTGATCGACCATCAAGGTCCAATCAACCATCCACTTCGGTTCGATCGACCGTCCCAGCTTGATCGACCGGTTAACTTGATTAGATCGGCCACGAAGGTCTGATTAACCATTTAAATTGGTTTGATCGGTCACAAAGGTCCAATCAACCGCTCACTTCTGTTCGATCGGCCACTCCGGCTCGATCGATTTATCAAATTTGGTTTGATTGGCCACCAATGTCTGATCAACCATCTACTTTTCCAATGTGATTAGTGTGATCGGCCGCCCCAGCTCGATCAACCGATCAACTTAGTTTGATCGGCCACAAAACTCCGATAAACTGTCGGCCACGAAGATTCGATCGTTCGTCCACTTTTGTTTGATTGGTCGCCCCGACTCGATCAACCAATCAAATTGGTTATGTCGAACACTCCGGCCCGACCAACTCCTCTTGGTCATAGTACCTGGTTGACTGTCTCAGTCAACCTAAAGGGTCAATTTGCCAACTTCACTTGCATGACATATCTCTTGCATGTGTGATTCACATTGTTTGCATTTCTTACATGACACATTGTATATGCACACAATTTGGGTTGATCTGCCACCAAGGACGATCACAAAACCACACTTCGGTTTACTCAGCCACGAAGCTCCGATCAACCATGCTTTTTGGTTCGATCGACCACTAAGGCCGATCACAAAACCACAATTCAATTTAATCGACCACAAAGGTCCGATCAACTAATCTCTTTGGTTCGATCAGCCACCAAGACCAATCACAAAATCACAATTCGATTTGACCAACCATGAAGGTCTGATCAACCAATCACTTTGATTCGACCGGTCACCAAGGCCAATCATAAAACCATCACAGTTTTGATCGTCCACTAAGGTCGATCATAAAATCACACTTGGGTTTGATCGGTCGTGAAAGTCCGATCAACCACAATTTAGTTCGATCGGCTACCAACGGCCACGAGGTTCGATCAAACACACATTTAATTCGATCTGCCACCAAGGCCGAACATAAAACGACACTTGGGTTTAATCGGTGACGAAGGTTCGATCAACCACACTTTAGTTCAATCACACACTAAGGCCAATCACAAAACCACACTTCGGTTTGATTGGCTACAAAGATCCGATCAACCAATTACTTTGGTTTGATCAGGCCGAACACAAAATAATCACTTTGGTTAGATCGACCACCAAGACCGATCATAAAACCACACTTTGATTTTATCGGTCACGATGTTCAGATCAACCACACACATTTGGTTCCATCAGCCACCAAGCCTAATCATAAAACCACACTTAGGTTTGATTGACAACGAAGGTCTGATCAACCACACACTTTGGGCTAGATTGGCCACCAAGGTCGATCATAAAACCACACTTAGTTTTTGATCAGCCACAAAGGTCCAATCAACCACACACCTTTGGTTCAATCGACCACCAAATCCGATCATAAAATCACCTTTGGGTTTGATCGGTCACGAAGGTCCGATCAATCACACAAGGTGACATTCGCCGCATATCAATGCCACCATACGTGTCTTAATACTAGCAAACTCTTGATGAGTGGTGGTTGGCATTACACAACCTCATCTCTTATGGCATCACTTGAATGCCATAAGGAATTCACATCGTGTGCTCAGTTCAAGTCACGTTTTGAAGCTGTTGAAACCCTTTGAGTGCAGAATTTGTGCTCACTTGCTTGTGTTATATTGCCTGATTGCATGAGCAATACCTTATGTGTCTTGATAGTAAATTAGGTTTGTTTGGGGCAGCTGCAGCTTATTGAATAATATACTGATAAGCTAATTAAAAATAATCTGTTGACAAGCTAAATGCGGTGGCTATTACAAATTTTTATATTTTAGAAAAACCAGACCGCGGCCGGAAAGTTGCAACCGCACCTATATAAGTGCGATGTGAAAATGCAATTTTCAGCGTTTTGAAAATGCACAAGTTGCCAAAACGCAGTTTACCCAAACAGGTCTGGTGCATTTCCAAAACGCCACTGCATCAAATAAGCTGCCTCCAACGGGCCCTTAGGCTCATTAAACGAGTAACCCATGTGTTGATCGCAATGCTTTAACGAGCATTGCTCGCAGCATAAATTTCGGTGAGTAATGTTAGTTATTACACCGAGATCAACACAAGTATGATTGTGTTAAGGTTCTAAGGAATCTAATACATGTCATTTTCCATGTGCGGGTTCGTATTTAATAACCCGCTATATTTTCAAAACTATGCAATTAGCAAGCTATGTCATATGTAAGGCCAATTCTTTTAAAATCCCTTTTAGGTGACATACTTTAGGTCCCTTGGATTTTTAAAACGGGGCCGAAATTCGCGACCCCGTCAAAGTCACACTGGTAGCCTTTATCCCTGCACTTAAATGTTGGTTCTGACACTTTAGTTAGATGGTGTGTTAGACTAGAGCTATGATGCTAGGTAGTATTTTTTTTTGTCTGCTTATAGTTCTCTGTTGGATTGGTTGCCCTAGTCAGACATCTTTTTGTGTGATATTTTTGTGAGTTTACTAAGTTTGAGACATACGCAACAGTATTTATGCGGTTTCCTTGCAGGTAGTCATACCTAAACACACACATAAAAAAGAGAGAAATTGGTAATGATTTAAAAGCCAACATTTTCTGCAGTTGTTGCTAATAGCTCATCCCGCCAAACACGACTCATATGTGTTGCATGAATAAAACTCGTGCTAACTTTTCTGTAGGTCGAGTCCTTTTTTATTTTATCATATATTTGATAGAGTTCTTAGGATCGAGTCTGTATCGGAAATAAGGTACAGCACGGGTTCCGAGATGTATAACGCACCGAACCACATGACGGGATCAGAAGCAGAAACTCGTGTCCTGTACCATAATTTTGAATTTATATTCATGTAAAAAACTAGGACCATACATGTATATGCAGATGTCGACTGCTTTTCTGATTTTATGATACAGTGTTGACCTCTTATTATTTTGTTTGACTTGCTTCAATTTTTACATTGTGCTTGCCTTTTTTCTTTATTGGTTGTTGGTTTGTCTGAGAATCTTACAAAAATTGCAACATAGGCTCGCTAAGGATCTTAAAATATAAATTTTCTACCAAAAAAAAAATTCTAATAATAGAATATTCAAGATAAATCAAAATTTAGGGTTAAAACATTTCAAATATTTAAAATGAGTATTTACTTTTCCTGTATAACCTTCAGACTGGCATGACAATCACCCAAATCATCCCTAATAGGGCCCCTACAATAAGATTAATTTGTAGACAACTGCAATAAGAAAACAAGACTCATGCATCATCACATGCTTATACACCAACATCATACACTAAAATTAAAATTAAAAAGAGGCATTACATTCATATCACACAAATCTTAAGTAATTACATATCTAACACCTGAAGTTTAATATTTCATTCATAACGCACAAATGTTTAGCATCACATAAAAGTATCACTTTACTAACCTTTTTAAAGTCAAATGCACTATTTTATGCATAGGTTTATAGCACTACAGTGTTACAGTTATAAATATCAAATTTTGGGTGTTAAATATGTAAATCCATAAAAATTGTGTCGTATGTATGTAAATTTTCTAATTAAAAAAACCTTTTGAAGTATGGACAGAATTAAAAAATAGTTAGATGATTTGAATGGCAGGGCATGCAATACCTCACATTGTGCACTTCTTGTAGATGATTACAAAAAAAATTTCATGTTAAGTACAACAAAAAAGTTGAGATAAATTAATTATAACTTAAAATAACTAGTATAAATTAATTATAGCTTATGAAACTAGAAAGGTTAAGGATGGTCAAATAAATAGATTGTTCAAAAACATGAGATATTACTAATACGCTTTCTCAATCCATTTCTAATATTTATACTAAATTTATGAAAATAATCAACACATTTAACTCTCTTTTATAAGAAAATCAAGACTTCGACCATATGATTTTTAGATATTTTCTTAAAAAGTGGGATACTAAAGTAATAACAAATATTTAGGCTGAAGATTTATTTATTTATCCACTTGATGAGCTTTTGGGTTTTTTTGATAACACATGAACCAGATACCTCAACCAAGGAGGACAAAGGTAAAATTACTGTCTAATAAACTAATGACAATGAACAGCCTATAACTTCAAGCACAAACAAAGGTGATGATAAGGTGGTTATTTTTTCAATAAGACTTAGTAGCTCACTAAGAAAGATGAATCAAAGATATCAAAAGTTAAAGATTTATAATTTTCAAACAAATAAATCTTTCTACATGTAAAGGGATTATTTGCTACCACTGCAAAAAACTTAAACATCTCAGAAGAAATTTTCTAGATCTTGCTGATTCAAAGAAAAAAGAGTCATATATGGAGAGAAAAAAAGACAAATAAAAAGAAGCAATTAAAAACTAAGAAGAACAAGGCATTGCCCAAATTTAGATGACATCAAATGAATAGAGCAATATTTATCTTCCGGCAAAAGAAGAATCTAAGTCAATTCACAAGACGGATATCTTCCAAGAAATATTAGTGAATACATATGATACTTGGACAATGGATGTTCAAGACATATGACATAATATAGGCAAAATTCACCTTTATGTGCGTGATGGATGTGTTCACAAAAAATCTGCTAAATATTCTTTTAAGAGTATATATACACACACACACACACACACACACACACACACACACACACACACACACACACAACACACATTTTAACTTCTAGACCATTCGGATTATTGCATATGGATTTATTTAATTCTATTAACACTACTAGACTAAGAGGAAAAAATTATGAATTTGCACTTGCAGGTAATTTTTTAAAATTTACTTGGGTATTATTCTTAACAAATAAAAAAGACATCTATGAGGACTTTCATAAATTTGTAAAATAAAGATAACAAAGTTATTTAATTAATTTCATTCAAAATGGTCATGATAAATAAATTGTGGACAAGTCTTTGAGGATTATTGTGATGAAATAATATTAGGCCTATTGGCTCCAAAAACTCCACAACATAATGCAGTTGTAAAAAGAAAAAAATATATCTTAATTGAATTAAATGAATTAAGATTTGACGAATATAAATTATCTAAATTTTTTTAGGCAAAAGCTATTAACAATGTATCTTATATGACAAATAAAATTGATTTAAGGCCAATTTAAATAAGAACCTTTTGGAAAGAAATCTAGAAGTGTTCACCTTCACATTTTGGTATGTAAATGTTTATTTTAAAAGATGGAAAAGAATCTTTGAGCAAATTTGATGGCGAGTTTGAGTAAATCTGGTGATAATTTTTTTTAAAATTATCCTATTTTTGGAAGTGCTTATAAAGTACTTAATAAAAATAATTAAGAAATAATCAATTCATGTTATATTTTACAATAATTTAGTTGATCCAATAAAAATATTGTAATTGAAAATGTGAATATAGTTTTGAAAAAATAAACTCAGCAGAAAAATTAATTGATTCTTTTCCTCAAAAAAATGAAGTATAATAAGAATAATCCAAAAAAGATAGAGATCCATCCCAATGCGCTATATTATTAGAAATAGAGATATGATAAATCCTTCACCAGAATAGGGATATGATAAATCTTTCATCATTTTTATCTGAAAATGAACCTAAATCAGTTGAAAAATTTTGAAAGAAAATTTTGAATTATTGCTATGAAAAAAAATTTGGGATAGTTCTTAAGAAATGATATTGAGAATGTTTAAAGACCTCAAGATCAAAATATCATCAAAACAAAATGAATATATAGAAATAAATCGGAAGATTCATTTATATTATTAGAAATAAAACTAGATTAGTTGCACAAGGTTAAACTCAAGTTGGGTGTTTAGATTTCGAGAAAAATTTTTTACTCATAGAATGACTAGAGATCATTAGATTGCCCCTTGCCTATACATGTTTTATGGATTTGATACTTTCAGATGAATGTCAAGAATACTTCACTGAAAGGGTTCATTGACCAAGATGTCATTGTAAAGCAACCCACTGATTTTGAGAACCTTCACTATCATAATCATATATATAATTAAATAAGTCTTATATGATTTAAAATAGACTTCTCGTGCTTGGTATGATATGCTAACATCACCTTATTTCTAAGAATGTAGGAGAAGATATGACATTGTACAAAGCATTAATAAATTATTGTATCATGAGTTCAAGGAAGTTAAAATGAGTATGATAATAAAGATCAAGTAAAGCAACAAAAATGTCAGGTTCTTGTTCATCTTTCAAACTAAATATACAAATGTATTGATTAAAAGGGTTAATATTGATCAAATAAGACCCATATGAGCTCATCTACAAAACTGGATTTATATAAAACTAAAAAATCAATTGATAAAAAAACTTCATAGAAGTATAATAAGTTGGCTTTTATTCCTTCATGCTAAGATACCTAATATTATATTTGTAGTGTATAGTTGTTAGATTTCAAGTCAATTATAATGAATCACACTTAACTGAAGCATATATTTAACTATTTGATAGAATTACCTAAGTTAACTTTGTGGTATCCTAACAATTCATTATCACATAACTTAGTTGGATATTCTGATACAGACCACGTTGATAGCAAAGTTGATCGGAAAAGCGCCTCTAGTACAAATTATTGTCTAGGAATATCACTTCTACCTTGATCTTCTACAAAACAAAATTATGTAGCTCTATCTACTGCTGTGATTGAGTAAGTAGTTGCTGGTGATTTTATTGCTCAGATCTGATTAAACCAATTATTACAATACTATGATAATATTAGTTCTATAAGTTAAATTAAATATCTAGTATGACACACAAATCAAGCACATTAAGATTAGATATTATTTTATTAGAGATCATATAATTAAGAGTGATGTTAAAAAAGAAATTGTAAATACAAATTCACAAATTGCAAATATCTTTAAGAAACCACAATAGAAGAATGATTTTGCTCATTAAGACCGTATGCTTGGGATGTTAAGTCATAATATTTAAATAAAAAATAATTTTTTAATTTTGATGATGTTTCAAGGGAAAGAATAATAATATATCAGTCATAAAAATTTATTTCATACAAACATTTAAGAAAAGAATTATCATTTATTTCATGTGTTAATTATAAATTAAAAGGGAGAGTAAATTTTTTAATTTGTTTTTGATGAAATGTCATTTTACATTTTCATCAAAACTAAGCCTAACATTATTTTCTATGTTTAAGGTTATGATGAAATGCCAATTAATAATTTCATCAAAACTATGCCCATAAATTTATCATCATTAAAAAGTATGAGATTAATAATTTTATAAGTCTTAGAATCTATTTTACTACTTTTTTATAATGGAAAATGTATGTTTGAATTTTCAAATATGTATACTAGGTATTTTAGGTGTGTTCATTCTATACACATGCAAGATGACTACTTATATGGACTATACTTTGCCAACAACAATTTTCATCTAAATTTGAAGATGGAAGAAAAAAAAACATGGATCCAAATAGATTGTGTGGAGCTCTAGTTATACTAAATTAATTTTATTGACTCACAGGTGGTGGTGAACATTAGTCATATTAAACGTCGACCACCTGATGATCCGATTAGGAGAGTAGATGTTTTAGATACAACTTATGTTAAGAAAGGCGGAGGTAGACCTAGGAAGACTTGGGCTTATTGCATAAAAAATGATCTTAATTTATTACAACTAAATGAAAATTTGACACTAAATAGGATGCAATGGAAAAAAATGATTCATGTAGCCGACCCCACTTAGTGGGATTAAGGCTTTATTGTTGTTGTTGGTGTTGTATAGGTAGTGGTGAACATTTGGTCGGTTTGGATGGATTGGTTTTCAAATTGGTTAAATCGATTGACAAAAAAAATACAAAATCCAAAAAACCAAACCAATTAACACATTGATAAAACCAGTTTGCCTAAACTAAAATTTAATTTGTTTCAACAGTTCGATTATGAACAAACTAAAATTTAATTATTTGTTGGAGTTGGTTATAAACAAACATTATAAATTATATATCTTATAAGCATAATATCGTTTCAAAGTCATACCTATTTAATTTATTTCCATCAAATATTGCATATAATGTAAACTTTGATTTTTCTGATTTGTTTGAAATTAAAATAGAATAAGAAATTTTAGTTAAAATTTGATTTTCCGATTTCTTTGGTTAAAAAGGGATATAATCACATTAATAAGCAAAAAAAAAGATATTAAAGTTTTAAAAATAAAAAATCAAAATATATTCTTGAAATCAAACTAAATCAACAAAACTTATTCATTTCGGTTTGATTCGATTTTGACCAAATAATGCATATCCTTACTCATAAGAGTTTGCTTGCAAAATTTGATTTTTTTCATTATAAAAAATATTCACCTAAATTTTTTAATATATTATTATTTACAAATAATAAGCTTAAATTAAATATCAATAATTTTTAGTATTTAATTAAATTTTATATGAAAAGTTTGAATATTTTTAAAATACTTCATGGATGACATCAGATTTACCAAAATAAGATGATGATATTTGAACTAGGTAAGTAAAAATAGAAAGTCAACTTTATTTAGCATACTTGTAATTTTTATGATAAATATGAGTTCTTAAATAGATTATTTAATATTAGTTGAAGTTTAATTAATATATTTAAGAATCACAAAAAAAGAAATGTGTTAAAAGCACGGTTTAAAAACTGGATTGAACCACGCGGTTCAACTGTGAACCAGTCGGCAGTCCATTCTTGGCGGGCTAAAAACCGCCCCTGCATTGGATCGGATGTAACAGGCCTAAACCGGCAGTCGAACCTTAAAACCAGCGAGCATGTTGCAGTTCGAATGAAACACTTTTATATTTATTTTTTATTTCGTTATTGGATATTACAAAACTCCAGTTACCAAAGATTTAAAATTTCATGGCCGTAAAGCTTCGAAGCTAAGTTTCATTTTATTGAGATACACATAATTTTTAAAGATAAAAATGCCGATGTGGGACTAAAGATAGCAAGAACTTTCCAGCATGTCATAATAAATTATTAAATTTTATGCACGGGAATAAATTATATGCACCAGATTCTATGCACGTAATTGAATAAATTTTTAGGAATATTTACATGTGTATCACTCAAATCGTATTTATATAATATCTAACATCTAAACTAGTATTTTTTATAAAGACTTCACTCAAATAATTTTTAAAAATAAAATAAAATTTGTTTAATTATATAAAAAATTAATATAAAAAGTTATAAATAAATATTATTATTTAATTATTTAATTATTTTGAGTCAAACAAGTCAAACACTAACGAATAAGTATTTTATTCATGTTCGGCTCGTTTATAAATCGATGCCAAAATATTTGTATGATTAACTTATTATATTATTATTATTGTATTATTTAAGTCATATTTAATTTATTTTTATATTTATTACGTCATCCAGCTCAACCCTCGGTTCAACCCCATTCGCAACAATGAACATTGAACATTTCCTTCTTCCAGTTTGATGTCCAGTCCAATTTTCACAACCTTGGTTAGAAGTCATATTTTAGCAAATATTTTATTTTGAACACAAAATTTTATTTAGTTTTTTATTCAGTTGGATTTACTAGATTTCTTAAATGTGATTTTATAGGTTACAAGACATATTTTTTTATTTGAATTGAATTTAATATGATATTTTGAAATATTATCCAATTTAGTAATTCGAGCTGGCTGACTATTTTTGCATTTATTTACAAATATTTGAAATCTTTTTGATTTCTCCATTAGATTAAGCATTTTCTAACTACTTAAATCTAATATTAATTGATATAAATTATTTTTTTATCAAAATATTATATTATTTGAAAAAAAATAATATTATAATATTTATTTTTCTTAGATTATTTAAATTTTCATCTTGCTATAAATAGTGCTTATTTTCTTCATGTAAAAGTTGTTCCTCAACTTACGAAACTTCAACACATACTCTATTTTTCTTCCTCTCATTTCAAACAAAACTTTAAAGAGAGAAATCTATATTTTCATTCTAAGTGTTCTACAGTGTTGCAAGATCAATTCCTTAGTCTAGAAACTTTGATACACTCAATCAAGCAAATTCTCTCGAAGTTCTTGAGTTTATTTTCTTACTTTAAAACTTTCCATTCTACTCTTACATTTTCATCTTATATTTTTTTTAGAAGTGTCTAACTTTGAGTGATAAATTATTTGAGCATCTTAAATTAATTTTTTTTTTAGTTAAATTCCTTCATCCATAAAATTAACAAGCAAATCAATTTGTTTTAGCACACAACTATTTTCTAAATCTAACATATATTAAAAAAATCATATTTACATTATTTAATATTTTTTTTTCAAATCAAGATTTCTTCAACTTAAAATTATAATAATATTGTTAATATAGAAAAAGATATAAATATATTTTATAGTAAGTTTTATATTTCCTTTGCAAATTATAAAGTAATTAATAATACCTTGTAAAATCACCACAAATTCTTCTTGGATCATTTTGTTGGGAGATAATTTGAGCTTGTATAATTATAATAAATCATAATTTTTTTTTTCCTTTATCCAAGTCATTTGGCTTAGTTAAATGATCATAATATTTAGATTGGATTGTACTGAACCGCATAAGAGAGTATTTAAGTTATTAAAAGCATCAACGATGTGAGTAAGTATGATTTGTAAGGCAAACTTGGGTTTAGTGGATTTCTAACTAGGGAGTAAGCTAGATAGAGATAAGTTGGGTTGGCCAAACCACTTGAAAATAGTGCACTATTTTTCTTTGTTTGCCCTTGCGACACATGATTATTTGTTTTGCTTACAACAACCATTTAAATTTATATAATCGCCTATACTCTTACTAGTTGGTATTAAATTAGGTTAGTTATTTTAATTTTAATACCCTCATTCACCTACCTCATAGGGTGTCATTCATCCCACTATATCTTTTGATAGCTCCTATATAATCATTGATGATTATATTTACAAAAGAAAAATGATATGAATCCCTATGACATTCATGAGAGAGACTTTTATTATTTTCATCAATGGGGTAGCATGAAATTTTGTAATTATCAAATTAATAAATTTGCCCGAACTTAATTTCTTTTTGCCAACAGTCAAAAAAGATGTTGAAAAGATAATACCCGATGATCGACAAATAAAGGCACCAAAATAAAGAACTGAAAAATGCATTGTCTTGTCCTTTCCTTATAGATCTTGGTAGGACAAATCATAGATATATCTTAGTTTTCCTTAAGACCCTTAGAGGACATGGCAGCATCTTTATCATTATTAATAAATACTTGTCAGACTTTTTAATCTTTGTTAAAAGTCAAATTATACATCATATCTAGCAAGATTATTCTTAGTAAAATTATAAGATTGAATGGACTTCCATCCACTATCATTTTAGAAAATGATGCTAAGTTTGTATCATATTTTGAAAAACACTATGACAACTAACAGATATAGAACAAAAATCTCTTTTGCATGTCACCCTTAGATTGAAGGAAAAATTGATGTGTTTAACAGAACTCTAGGAAACTTATTAAAATATTTAGTGAAAAAGTCGTAAAAAACTAGACTCTTCATCTTCCTATATGCGAGATTGCATACAATATTGTCATTTCAAGAACTATAAATAAAACACATTGTGAGATAGTCTATGGAAACTTATTTATCTTACTATCATGCCCATTCATGCATTCTTAAATTTAGCACCTAACTTTTACATTTTCACATGACTTTCATAGCTTTCATGAAGATGTACGTCATATTTTATTGGGCTAACTGTAGCAACACGGTAGAGGTATGTTTCATGATTGTCACAAAAATACCTACACAATAAATAAGAATAGGATGTGTATTATAGTTTTGTCATTAAATGAGTCAGCAATGATGAGCACAAAAATGAAGATTATAGCCATCGTGCTCGTGCCACCTTCTACAGGCTATGATTAAGATGCCAGTGGGACTGGCTTTAGTGATGCTAGAAGTTTGTGAGACGAAGGAACCAAAATCTGAGGCAGTGCAACCATTACTAGAGGAGTTTCATGATATCTTGACGAATTGTATGCCACATGGATTGTCGTCTTAGCGAGAGATTGAACATGCTAAAGACCTTATCTTAGGGTCAATAATTCCCAACCGACCAACCTATTAAATGCAATCAACAAAGTATAAGTTACAAAAAGTGGTTGAGAATCTAATGGCTCAAACACTAGTTCATGATAGCACCAATCCATGTGTTGTGTCATCTTTAAGTGTGCCAAAAAAAGATGGATCGAGATACATGTGCATGGATATCAAGATCACAATTAAGTACAGATTTCCTAATCCTAGATTGGACAACTTTCTTGCTCAGTTGCAAGGAGTCAGTGTTTTCTCCAAGATTGATTTGCACAGTGGCTACCAATAGATCAAAATGAGACTAAAGGATAAGTGGAAGACAACCTCTAAGACACAAGATGGTTTGTATTAGTGGACAGTCATGCCCTTTGTGTTATCCAACACTAAGAGTACTTTCATATGGCTAATGTACTAGATTTTTCAATCTTCATTGGGAAATTTGTGATTGTGTACTTTAATGACATTCTAGTGTACAATAGTTCTGAGAATGAGCGCTTATAGCATTTTGTTAGGGAAAAAAATATGGAAATACAGATCACCCATTTGAGACATCTAAAACAAAACTTAGAACAAAAACACATAAAATAAGAAAGCATGAGAATACAAAGATTTAATGTGAAGAAATCTAATGAGTGGAAAAGAACCACGGAGTCACACCAAACAAACAAATACACTATAAAGAAATGATAAGAAATGTATAGATTATACCACACTCAAGCCTCTATAAAACTTGGAACACTTGAGTCACTCCTCTCTCTCGCATTTGCACAAGAGAAATCACAAAATCCTTCCCTTAATGCACCGGCACATCGCTCACCCCTACCGCAATAAAAGATGAAATATAAAGTCCCGAAATACAAAAATTCAATTACAAACGCGCAGGCGGCACCCTAGGCCACTGGGTTTCCGAGTGCAATAGTGGCCTTCCTGGGCATCAAGTTTCCTGGCGCACTATTAGCGCCCTACTGGCACTAGGATCATGCTGTCAGGCGGCAAATGCCAAGCTTCGGGGCCTCTCTGGGTGTTGGACACCCCTCCTAGCCCAATCAAGCTCTATATATAACAATCTCTCACTTGGAGACATATTTCAACGAATTCCTCTCCTACATATCTGGATCATCATAGTAATGTAGTGTGGTGTGGCTCAAACTCTAGTCTCAACCTTCACTAACTCAAACTAAAGCCAAGCATAACTTTAGTTTCTCAATTATAATAACTTTTGTCAACATATGTGCAAGATTTTAAGCTGTGTACCTTCTCCAAAGATAATTGACATCTACGAGTGAACAAAAGAAGTGATACTCTTCACTGAATGTATTTCGTCTTGACATAAAAAGCAATGTTCTTTGCTAGATGAATGACACATTGTCACGAATTTTTTTCATTCCCTTGCTATTTGCTCGTTTATGTCATATAGACCTATAGCCAAATTATTTACTTGCTAGAGTCAGTGATAGTAATATACTCAATTTCTATAGTTGATGGTACAAAAATTTTCTGCAGCCAAAAAACTCAACTCACTATTTTATTCCTTAAAGTGAAAATATAATATTTTGTACTTCTCTTACCAAAAATATCTCCTGTTATATCTAAATCAACATAATCTCTGTAGATTAATCCATACACCTCCAAAGCAAAAAGCCTTGTTAAATATTCTTCCCAAGTATTTGAGAATCTGCTTCACTACTCTCAATGATATTTGTCAAATTACTTTTGTAACTGCCGACCAAGCCCACTGCAATTGCAATTTCTAGTCCTGTGCATATCATTTCATACATCAAACTTCAGACAGTAGAAGCAAATAGAGTTCTCATCTGTGTTTATTTTGTTGCAGACTTAATAACTGTTCCTTAGATAATTTAAAGTAACTACCTAAGGGGTGCTAACTGATTTTGTCTTACTCATATTAAACATGTTTAGAACATTCTCAATATATTCTATATGAGACAACTTCAAAGCTCATGCACTCTAGTCGTTTTTTATTCTCATACTGAGAATTTTTTTGATTAAACCAAATCCTTCATTTCAAACACTCTTAATCAATTGCTTCTTCAAGTTTTTGACCTTCTCTATATCTGCTCTTGAAATCAGTGTGCCATCCACATATAATAGAAGCACAATATAGAAATTATCAAATAGTTTAATAAAGAATAATAATCTGTGAGACATTTCTTGTACCCACTGTCTGACATAAACCTGTCAAAATTTTTGTCCCGCTATTTTGGTAACTGCTTCGACCCATAAAGGCTTTTCTTCAGTTTGTGGATCGTAGCTTTTTTTTTATTTTGAGAATTTCGAATCCAATTAGTTGCATCATATACAATTATTCTTCTAAGTCAACATGTAAGAAAGCTACCTTTACATCCATCAAATTCAGATATAGATCTTTCTTTATTACCAATCTCAAGACAACTATGATAATTATCATCTTCACCACAAAAGAAAATATCTCAATGTAGTCCACTCATTCCTTTTATAAAAGCCCCTTCACAACAAATCTCGTCATATCGTCATATAGCACTAGCCATAATATAACTTTTCTTTCAGCCTATAACTTCAATTGTTGTGCAATTCCCTTTTCTCATTTGGTAATTTTATCAAATCCAATATCTGATTTGACATTAGTGATTGCACCTTGTCCTCCATGTCAAACTCCCACTCTTTTGAGCCTTCAACTTGAGTGATCTCATCATAGCACTCTAGTTCACCACTATCAATTAACAATAGAGAGTGAAATAGAAAATATTCAACATCGGTCATGTGAATCTACTAGACCTTCTTACTTCCAAAGTACGTGTTTGAGAAATTATTTGTGCTTCATCAAATTGAGCATATTTACTTTCATCTTCTTGATTACCATTATCTTCTATCTCAATATATTTGAAGGGCCCTTCAAAAGTAACTGATGGATAATTTTGAGTTATATTTCTATCTTGGTACATCTATATTTCATTAGAAGTCACATATCCACTCTTAATGAATTTTGTATCATGATTGTCCTAGAATTTATATTTAAATTTATCTCTCCTACCCAATTAAAGTGCGCTTGATTGATTCTAAATTAAACTTACTCGTGGATCGTGCGTCAACATGAACATATGATGAACAACGAAATACTTTCAAGTGAGATAGATTTTTCTCTGTCACTTCAAAGATCATAAGGCTCCGTTTGGGACCGCATCTGAACGGCGTCGCGGCGAATTGCCGCGACATTTTACTGTTTGTTTGAGCGTCCCGCTCGCCGCGATTTTGACGGAAAGCGGGTTGCGGATGGAGCCCCGCTTCCCGCTTCGTGGGGGCAGATTTCACAATTTATTCCAATTTCGCCCTTTTGGAAATCGGAGACGACGGAGCAGAAACGAGACCACAGAAGCTCCCATTATTCTCATACTTCCTCTCCGCTCCTACCAGAATCGATTGGTCGGCCAGTTCGCCATTCTTTCTCCTACAGAAACTCCCATCGTTCTCATACACGCTAAAATGAGGAAGGTTGGCCTGTTCGCGCCATTCTTTCTCCTACCAGAATCGATTGAGGAAGGTTGGCCTTTTCGCGCCATTCTTTCTCCTACCAGAATCAAAATGGTTGCTTACTCATCAAGGCAAAAAAAATAAAGTTTACTGTATTATGTATTCCTTCCAATCGTCCTAAGAGAGTGATTTCATACGTGACCATCTGACTTGGTTCTTATCTAAAGCGAGAATGATGAGAATCTACACATATAATATATTTAAGATATTTGATATAATTTTAGTTAGGATAATTTATGAAATTATAAAACTTATTTTAAGATTAACATTGTACAAGAGGAATCATTCATGATTAAGAAATAAATAAAACTAATTAAAACTAATTAATTAAATAAATAAAACTAATTAAAACTAAATAAATTAATATAATTAATTAATTATTAATTAATGTCAATTTATTACTTAAGAAATAATTTATTTAATAAAAAAAATTATTTTATATTCTGTTACATACAACAATACTACACAGGGGTAGGATAATCATTTTTCCGTAAATAATTGCACTCATACTGTTTTCACATACTGTAATAAACAGAATGAATACTACCTCAGCAAGAACTTTCCCTACATAGACTTTCCCACTAATGAACTTTTCTAGAAGCAGTGCAATCGCACCAAACAGAGCCTAAGTTTTCATTCCAAAGTACTAACGAACTATAATTTATCAGATAAACTGTAGTGTTCACTTTGGCAATCCTATATGCAGCCTCCTATTTCTAGCACACTCCGTGATAATTCTATTCATACGCTTTGCAATACAATTTTGTTTTGATATCCTTAGAACAGTGAACTCATGCATGATTCCCCTTGAAGCACAATAACTCATGAACCTTTGATCACAATACTTACCACATTATCTGATCTGGGACATTTCAACTTCAAGTCTGTCTCATTCTCTGCCATGGTTTTTCACTTATTAAACACTTGAATACATTAAATTTATGTTTCAATAGTACGCCCATACCTAGTATTGAGAATCTCCAATGGACAGAATTAATGTAGGACCTCATACATCAGTATGCACTAACTCCTACTTTTTAGACTTCATCTTTCATCCACTTTTAGAGAAAGTAACATTCTTTCACTTGTCAAAGAAGCATACTTATAAATTTCGCTCGTCACTCGAATAACCAAGCCTATAGTGTCATAAATCTGCATCACCTTTTATTCCAACAATATCAATGGATTCATACATCTCATTAATTTGATAATGAGTGCATACAATGTTGCCTCGAGTCATCACCATTGTCCCTTTGGTTATCTTCCACGAATCACCTGTAAAAGAGTCACATACCCTGACCTTGCAAGCTGACTCAAAAAAATTATATTTATCTTCAAATATGAAACAAATCTAACTTCCTTAAGCTTCCCAAATGATCCATTTGGCAACCTGATATAAACAACACCCTTTCCAACAAACTTACAGGTCTTGTTGTCTCTCAACTACACCATTCCAAGGTCACCTTGAGTGTATTTTTTCTAACACCTTTCTGTTGGAACAAAAATGAAAAGAGGCATCTGAATCCACTATTCATAATTCAGTACTGCATAGGGACAAAATAGGGAAGTCGCCTTAGATTTCATGTTGAAATATTTATAAAGAGCTTTCTAGAAGAACCTCCACCACCAACATTCTTAAGAGTTCTACAATTTTTTTATAATAACCTTCTCGCAATTTCAGCATTCATCTTGGTCATTTCCTCTTCATGATCTGAAATTTTATCTCCTTGACTTGGATCTTTCCCTACCTGTGTTTCTATCCAGGTTTCATTCCTTTGTTTTCAACACTAAAAATAGAAATTGAAGTTTTACCACTCACCTTCTTGTGAACTTTTTCATTTAGCACTAACCTCACAATATCATCAAAGTTTAATCTCATATTACCTGAAGAGTAACTCGCCACAGTAACTAGTCAATCCCAACTATCTGACAATGAAAATTAGATTAATAGTGGCTTGAGCTCGTTATTGAACTTGATGCCAACAAAAGAACAATTGATTAGTCACAGTTAAAATTATTAAATGCTTATTCACTTAACTTCCTCCACCATCTTTATATTGGACAATCTCTTCATCAGAAGAACTTAGTCTGAAGTTGAAGGCTTGTTATACATTCTTATTAATACAATCATGAGATGATTTTTAGCTTTCTCATTCACAATGTTGAAAGCAACAAATGAGAAAAGTGAAAGATGGATCAAGCTTAGTGATGTTCGATCAAGAACTTCACATTCTTCTAAAGTCATCGATTTCGGCTGCTTGGTGATTCCTTCTACAGGCAAATACAATTTCTTTTAATACAATAAATCTTCAATTTGTATTTTCAAGAAAGCAATGTTCAAACCGTTGAACTTCTCCACCTTGTACATCGCATCGTCAATCATTATTCGAACTCAAATCAAAGAACTTCAAAAAAATCTCGCTCTGACACCACTTGGGGAAAATATGTGAAAATACAAAATACTGATTCGAGAGATCCAAAGCAAAACTTAGAATAGAAGCACATTAAAAAAGAAAAAATAAAAACACAAAAATTTAATGTGGAAAACCCCAAGAATGAGAAAAACCATAGAACCGCAAAACACCATGAAATCCACTATGAAAAAATGAGGAGAAATCTACAGATTACACCACACTCAAACCTCTATATAATTTGAAACACTCATGCCACTCCTCTCTCTCTCTCTCTCTCTCTCTCTCTCTTACGCACAAGAGAAATCTTCAAATTCTTCCTTCAACACTTGCACTTTGTGTACACGCTCCCCACAGCAAAAGACAATATAAAATCCTGAACTGTGGAAATTCGGTTAGAAACTTCTAGGCACCACCCCCATGCGCTGGGTTTTTGGGTGCACTGTTATAAAGAACATTCCAGGCACAGCAGCACCCCTCCTGAGTCCCAGGATTTCTAAAGCACTATTCTTGGACGCCTAGGCACCCCCACTAGCATTGGGTTCTAGCGTTAGAGTGCCTCCCTAGGCGTCGGGATGCCATCCCTTAGGTGTTGTGCGCCTCTCCTAGCCCAATCAAGCTCTACATTAACACATTTGTGCTAACTTATTGAGATTTTCGAACATAGCAGCTATATGGCCGCCTAGAAAAGTGTTACTTTCTTATACCACAGGCTGTTTTTGGGATACATTATTTTAATTGTCAGCATTAAGATGAACCGAATGAAAATTGAGGCTATTGTAGCAAGACTTAAACCACAGTCACTTACTCAAGTAGATTCGTTTCACGGTCCAACTTCTTTTACAAAAGTTTATAAAAAACTTCACCTCGACCATGGCACCTTTTTCAGATTAATTTGCATGGTCGGATGATGCTGAGGCTAGTTTTGATGCTTTGGAGAAGTAGGTGACTCAAGCCCATGTTCTCGCATTTTCATATTTCATTTATGTTTTTGAAGTGTGATGCCCTAACTTGGAAATTGGAGCTATGCTAAGTCAAGGAGGACACTATTTATTTCATCAATGAAAATTTGAATGATTGAAGGAGAAAATATTCTACTAGGACAAGAAATTGCATGCCATTATGAGAGCTCTCAATCATTGGAGTCATTACCTGTTGGTAAATGAACTTACTCTCAATGCTAATCACGAGACCCTGTGATTCTTGAATAGTTAAAATAAGGTAAATGGCAGACATGCCTCGTAGGTGGAATTTCTTTCTTCATTTTACTTTATGCTCAAACATAAGGCAAGGAGTCCAAATAAAGTAATTGATGCATTGAGCTGTCAACACCTATGATTCACAACAAAGCAGTCTAAGGTCATTGGATTTGGGGTGCTAAAGAATTTGTATGCGTCTTATGAGGATTTTCAAGATATGAATCCAATGTTAGGATAGGTTTTACAGGCACTATCATCGATCAGATGGATATCTCTTCTTCCAAAACAGATTTTATGAGGCAAGTTAAATACAAAGCTTAAGTTCAGTTCAGTAGCTCACCCCTCAAACTGATGGACAGTTCAAGGTTCTAAACCACAATTTAGGAAACTTTCTTAGATGCTTTGTGGGAAATAACATCAAGTAGTGGAATTTGGGTCTTCCTTGAGTAGAGTTCGCTTATAATCGTTCAACGAGTCAATCCATAGATCAAAGTCCATTTGAGCTTGTGTACGGGTGGAACTCTCCTACACTTTCAGAATTGATCCCTACACTACCCGCTATTGAGCTTAGCAATGACACCGAATTTTGAGTAAAGGATATTCAGACCCTGCAAGAACAGGTTAGAAAAAAAATTGCCAAGCAAAATACCAAGTGCTAGAAACAGACTAAGTCTAGACAAGCTATGGTTTTCAAAAAAGGGGACAATACGGATCAAGCTAAAAAAGGAGTGATTTCCTACAACTTTAATTGAAAAGCTCAAGCATAGAGTTGATGGTCCATTCAGAATTGTTAAGAAGATTAAAAACAAGGCCTAAAAGATTGACCTACTGAGAAATTACAATAGTTCTGTTACTTTCAATGTTGTCGATTTTTCTTCGTGCAACGAGTACCCAGATATCGCCTCTCCTACCCAGGAGCATATTTCATGTGTTGCAGTATTGCAGGATCCCGCATTATGTAGGATCGTGATAGTCTCGCGATTGTGGGAGACTGGGCCGAGGGATGTCGTTCATTCTCTATTCTTAATTCCTTATTTTTCTGTATATTTCATTTTTTTCCTTTCTTTCTACTCTTTTCTTATATTTTTATTTTCCAATTAGGCTTGTCTTTTTCTATTATGAAACTTTTTATACGTTCTAGCAGATTTTTGGGATTTCCTTTTTCTAAGTTTCTGAATATTGAGAGATTTTTCTCTGAATTTCACTCTCTGGAGTGCAGTAGCCTCTTCTTTTCACAAGTGGTGTGCCTATAGCTTTCCTAGGAATAGATGATGGATCCCTCTCACTGTCCGCACCATGCCGATTTGCCATCCATCCGCTGTTTCTGTCAGAGCCAGCACCAGCTATTTTCAGCAGGAATAAGCATGTCTTTGCTACCAGTTCGCTGTCCCAACCACCACTTGTACCGATTATCAGCCTCCTTCCATCTTCTCAAACCAGGTATCAATCCTACAACCTCACCAGCACCTTTTGTTCTTTATCACACCGTCTAGGAGCCCTAGGACGGCGTCATGGACAAGTTATGGGAAACCAATAATTTATGTCGAATGGACAGAACTGAGTTTGTTCTCTTTCTCCTGAAAGAAATAAATCATCGCAGTAGATTGTGAATGGCATGTCAAATGTATGGGATTTATTTAAATTTACTCTTACATATAGCAATATATTAGCCTGCTAAATCTACTATGGTGTTAAGATATTTAATAGGAAATTCATCTTTGTTTAGCACTACTGCTACAAACATAAATAACCTTGTTTTTTTAAATCCAGCTTGTTTAGGGCAGCAACCTGAGCTGTTTGCCACCAATGAGACCCGCATAAGAATCAAGGTCCAATTCATTAGAAATGAAAAATGGAACATGCGGTACTTACTGCTTCTACTTCTTCTTCAGCTCTTATAAAACTCGAAACTAATTTCCTTGCCTCCCTAAGTTCGTCCTCAGGATACCCCTTCAGACGCAGACCTATTTCACGATATTCATCATCTTTCATATTCTCCTTTTCCTCTTCCTTTTTACGATAAGCATGCCATTCCCGAGTTTTCTCCCTCTGTCGTGCTTGCCATTCCTAGCAAGACAAAAGTTAGTTCCACATATCCAGATATAAGTGAGATCTTTGAAAGAGTATTTTGATCATTACAAAAAATGCGCATAGCGGTACTTTGAAAGAAAAAAAAAACAAAAGCTTACTTCAGAAGAGAAAAAATATTAAAATAAAATCAAGTTATCAACATTTTGCTTCAATAATCAAGAAAGTCAGAATTAGTTTTCCAAAACAACCCCCGATAGAGCACAATATAAGGAAGGGTTGGCAATTATATTGGAAAAACACCAGAATTAGTTTGTGAAATTTGAAGAACTCTAATAAATATTTATGCCAAAATAATAAGGAAAAGGTGGCGTGGAAAGCACAGCCATTCGCATACAAGAGATTACATGCAAATTTCAGTAAACTAACCATTAGGTAGCAAGATATTGCAGAATGATAGCTTTCAATGAAATTCGTAACATGTAGAGAATTAAAAAAGGAGAGAGAGAGAGAGAGATACAGAGAGTGAAGTATAATTAACTATGAAGTAGATGCTAAAACAAAAAGATCTAGATTAAAGAGTTATTAAGACAGAAAATTCCAAGTGATATTGCGGTGAAATGTTTGTTAAAATATGTGAATAGTTGGCACTATATAGAAAGCATCTAAAAGTTAAAAGGGCTTAGGATTGTAGAACAAACACTGGGTATATGATATATAATTGTAATGATATGATATTAAAAACTATTTGTTCTTATTACTAAGTAAATAAAGTGATACCAAAGTATAATAGGCTTAAGTAGTTTGAATGTGTAATGCATATGAATGAAAATACAGTTGAGAATATAATTTCTCGAGGTTGTTAAAATCACACTGAAATTGAAAAAAAAAAAGTTCAAGGTTGAAAAATTCAACCAGAGTTGAACCGGATGACGTAATAAATATTAAAGTTTCTAAATTTAATTTAAATGATGTAAAATGATATAAAAGAGATATTTTTACTAATTCGATACATAATATTTTGATTCAGAAAAAACTCTTTAAATATTTTGAAAACAGTTTTCAATTAAAATTTTGGGATATGATATTTTAATCATTTTCTCAACTTTTAATCTAAATATTTTATTTTTAACAATTGGATCAAAAAAAGGGCCAAAATTATTAAAACCGAACGGTTCTTAAAAGACTGGTTTGATTCACCAATTCCGCAATTTAACCGCCCGTTTGGCCAATTATGATCGCTACTTTGTAGAAACAATTTTTGTCCAAGACTGAGTTGGTCAGAAGATACGTTCATGTTGGTCGAACTAGTATGTCCGATCCGATTTATCAAAAAATTGTAATTTCTTAAATTAAGGTGACGGTTAAAATATAGAAGCAACTAATAAGTATTATACGTTGAGAAAATATCAAGTAGAAGAACACTTAACTCATAATAAAATGATATTCAAAGGCTTGGTCTATATTACAATTAGCTCTATCATATTATAAAAATTCTGCAATTTTATTATATTGGAAGGTAATTCCTACTTGATAGAACCACCTGAGAATGATTATATAGCTATATCTATAATTCCCTTATTTATTTATTTTTTTCATTCACATTCTCATAAATTTCCTTCTCACGATATCTTTTTCAGATTCTTTAAAGAAGAAACAATCCATTAGACTTCATTTTACATGCAATAAAGCTTCTCAATCCAAAACTCAATTCAACTACTCCCTTACCATAGCTCACATGCAATTGAATATTTGATTCTTTGGAAATATTAATTATCCTCTCATTTAGTTCCATACATAAATCATGTTTCAATCTTTTTAATTTTTGATAAGCAAGCAGTTTGTCTTTTATATCCAAAGGCATTTGTTTACACTTAACTATAATATTTCTTCTGAATGCACCAGATAGATTGATAATGTGCTCATTCGCTCGAGATATATCTCTATTTATCTCTTTATCACAATGAATGCATATGTGATAGAGTGCCTGACTCAAATTTCAACTATTTATCTCCAAGATGGATATTTTATAATTGTATTTGAATAAGCTATACCAAGTAATCATTATCAAGAAATGACATGGAGACAAAAAGTACTTGATCAATAATTAGATATTAATCAAATAATAATAATGCAATACTCTTGATGGTAAATAAAACAATAAAGTGTCCTTAATTATTTAATCATCATCTAGCGGCAATATCAAGAAAACTACATTATATTAGTATGCCAAAATAAGAACGAATAATCATTCTAATTTCATCATTAAAATGATCCACAAAATCATTTAAGCAAATAAATAATTAATTATCAAAATAAGTGCAATCATCTTTTCATTTAAAAAAAAAGTTATAATCATTAAGTGTATTTTTACATCTCCCTTTCTCTAAATCTATTAAAAAAACAAGGAAACATTTGTATTGTAAAACATTAAAAGGAAAATCTATGGTTGTCTCAGCATAATCCAAAAAACAATATAACAAAATGGAATGTAAGAAAAAAGATTCTTTACACTTGAAGGCCAAATGTTTACAAAATAAACTTTTGGACGAATTGAATCATATACTCGTAGGAGATCAATGGCGACATTGAAGAATGGAGAACAAGCTTGTGATTGTCGTTGCGTCGATTGAGTTCAAGTTTTTTGTTGATGTAGCTCGAGCTCTATGTCAAGGCTTGGTGGCTCAGTCTGATGTAAAAAGTCGCACGAAATTGGAGCTGAAGCTTGTTTCACCTGTTTGCGGAAGTTGTGGATTTGAAGCACTGAACAGACCGCTCCCAAGTAGTTTTTATATTATGTTAGCCATTTGGCTCATGTTAGAATCAGCTAACTCACTCCGACTATGACCCACTAAATTTCTCCCGTTGTTGCCCACTTTGATGCACATTATAGCATGATTCACACAAGGGTATAATCATGCTCATCATGTGAAGAACGAACTTTGCACACAATCACTACATGATTGTGACACAAAATGGCACTTCGATGCTTGGTACGAGAAGCACAATTTTAAAAACCTCGATTGAGGGTAAAAAATGCACTTATATAAAGTGTAGATATAATGTTAAAATATTAGAAAAGAGGAAAATTAAAACAAATATGGCTAGAAACCATGCAAAAGCATTTGTTCATAATAAATTTATCTTATGCAACGCTAATAAAAATGAAAAGATAATAAAGATTAATAACATCCAACCTTGGGATTGTGCTAATGATCGAAGTCAATCAAGAGTAATACTATATGTTGATGAAAGGATAGTCGAGAATGACTCAAGTGCTTAAGACAAATATAAGTAAAGGCAAAAGATGTAGTCGCAAAATGTATTAATAAAATTAATGTTAAGAGATTGGGAAGAAAAATGGGAAGATCAAATTCAACATGGATAGAAGTAGTGCAATAGCATTTGCATAGAATGGATTTAACAACAAAAGAACAAATTCAACATGGAAAGAAGTTGTGCAAAAGCATTTTCATAGAATGAATTTAGCACTTTATCCTATACTAACTAAAAATGAATAAAGAATGAAAATTCATAATGCCCACCTACAAAAGTTAGCATTTTGCTAATGAGTAATGAAGACTAGCATAGTTTCAGCTCCAAATCCTATTCCATAACAGCAAGTATCAGGACACTTAAAGTACAAACTAGAACATACACGCATAATTAATAGGAGCAGATATAATTTAACAATGTTTAACATTCCTATATGGAGGTCTTATCCACCTCCAAACGTAGGCTCGAACATACGTCTGAATGTTAAGCTTCAAGAAACCTATAATCTTCATCAGCTCCCACTTCTCCCAAGCGCCACTAAACTATGAATTACAGGCTAGAACCCACGTCACCAACTTTTTTTTTTTCTTTCCCCCTTTCTGTAGTTTGTTTAACATGTAATCTTCAGGGCATGGAAACCACTTATATAACAAATAGCCTAAAAGACAACCCATAGATACCGTCGGTATAAACGAAATCCAAAAATTGACCCAAATATCGACAATGGTACAAGTGACACTTTGGAAGATAAGTATAGAAGTATTAGAAACATACATCATCAAGAAACTCTTTAGGGAGTCCTTCATGCTCGTCGTGCTCACCAATGCCGCGCCCCTCGTGGCTCTTCTGCTCGGCTGCCAGATTTCCCAGGAAAAAAAAATTCAATGAGAAAAAACAAAAACAAAAACAAGAAGAAGGAAAATAAAATGATAAGCTCGGTCGCGGATAAGAAATGCACCATGTAGGGGAGATTGTTGAAATTTGGCAGCGAGGGCGGTGCGTGGCATTCTAATCTGACGGCAGGAAGAACCTATACCTGAAAGTGGAGGTCTCAAGCATATGAACGACGGAAGAAGGCTGACTGACATTTGGATTTGGCGACGATAAACGCTGGGACGGGAGGGAGACGACCGCTTCCGCAGTTTTTGAACTCCCAGCATTCAAAGACAAGACTTTGGAAAGGAATCATATCGGTTGGAGTGAGCTATCCTGGGTTTTTTTTAATCAGTACTGATTATGCACGTCGAGTTCCGTGAGAAGCTCAATTCATAGGAGACACGTGAAATCTCACAGTAATGTGCAATAACACGAAGGAATATTCTTCGTGTTACTCCGCGGTTAGCGGTGTTTTGGCCGGAATAACACAGGGAATATTCTCCCGTATTATTCTGCGTTATTCATGTGTTATTGCGGTAGTATTGTAACACCGGAAATATCCCCTGTGTTATTACGCGTTATTCTCGTGTTATTCCACATAGTATTGATGTGTTATTGTGGTGGTGTTACAATACCACCACAATAACGCGAAATAACACAGGAATAACACAAAAGAATATTCCTCGTATTATTCCGCATTATTCCCCGTATTATTCCGCCCAAAACACCACTAACCGCGGAGTAACACGAGGAATATTCATTCGTGTGATTCCCGTGTTATTGCGCGTTATTGAGGAATTTCTCGTGTCTCCTGTGGATTGGGCCCCCCGTGGATTGAGTCCCGCACGTAACGCTACGTACGTATTCCGGATGTAATATTTTGTCTTTGTAATGGAATGTATGGTTTGCTCAAACCTAAACCCAAACTAAAATAATATTATATTGATAGTAACTATGAATAATTTGGAGTTATTTAATTTATTATAAAATAAATTTTATATTTTATATTTTTTTATCTGAAGTATTTTGAACATGTTATATTTTAAAATATAATCGGCGGCGACAAAGGGCAAGAAGGCGGTTGTCATTGGTGTGCTATTGATGGATGGGGTGTAATGTTCTTTTCAAAATAAATTTTCAACTCAAGCACAACAAGTAAAACCATTACAAGAAGCAAAACTAACCATCAAAACCTTTTTAGTCCTAAGGGCATCATCATCCATGGACTATCCCAGTTATTATTTAGACAATGTGCAATGTCTCAAGAAGCACCTTATATTTAAATATAATTGAAAAACTCACAATTGCCCATGAATGGAAAAACTCCTTCAACAAATCAACATATTAGCAAACCCAAATTCTTCATTACACAAACAAAATGCACACAATAAATCCACTTCACACTTCTTCGGATCAGTTGGAATTTCGGAACATACAACACGTGGCACCATTATGCTGGATCTAGGTTGATTAATCTTAAGCTAGTCGGTGCTGGTCTTGGAAATTAATCCTTTAGGCTAATAATCCTGAGAAGATGTGTTATAGGTCTCTTGTCAATTTAGCTTATCGCACATCAAAGGAAGTTTACTTTTATCCATCGGAAGTTGGAGCACACCCTATGTGGCACCATCAAGATGTAATTAGGTTGATTGACTTCAATTCAGTTAAGGCTTATTTTAGTTGCTAATCATTTGGACTAGTAAACCTAAAATGCAATGAATTTAACACATCCCTTTTAATTTAGCATATTCTTGGACCCTATTTGTCTCTTCTTCAAGTCCGTTGGAAGTTGGAGCACACCTCACGTGACACCACCATAATGTGATTAGGTTTATTGAAATTTTATTATCGTCAATCATTTGAGTTGATGTATGTCTTAATTTCACTCAATATACTCATCGCACACCTGAAGGGATGTGTTGAAGTTATTTTGATTCTATTCAAATAATCCACAAGTTTGGTTTTTTTTCCATTGAAAGTTGGAGCACTCCCCACATTGCCAGTCAAAGTTGGTTTTGTGGATTAATTCAATAGGTTGGTAATCCCAAGTTAAGGTTGGCTTCTTCATGAACTTTCTCTTAATCCAGCTTATCGCACACCGACAAGATAATTTGTTCCTTTTCTCAAAGCCTGTCAATTTATGTTGATTTGAATCCAGTGCCAACGAAATTAACGCATTGATTGAGTAAAACAAGGAAAGGGTTATGTCAATGTAACTACTCCTTAGAGTTAGTATGTGCCCAACTCTATGTCAGAATGCCAGACTTGAATTTAGAGTAGACTAACTAGTAAAGTCGACAGGGTTAGCTGACGTCGATGAATTTTTAGGTCTAATCAATTAAACACTTTAGACTTTTAAATCTAGGATTGGTCAATGAGAATCTTTTCAATTTTATAGTCTATTAAATGCCTACAAAGAATGGTTTACTTTCCCAAGTTTGTATACTTTTAATTAATAACAGTTGATAATGCAAGTCCACGCCTAGGCTGGAGTATAGTAATTATTCTCTAGTATATTCATTGAACACCATGAGCTAAGACAGTTAGATCTTGTTTAGACTTGATCATTCTCTTCCACATGTCTAGCTGAAGATTCATCAAATGTTGGAATATGCCTCACGTGGCACCATCATGATGATATCAGGTTCATTAATCTAGTAACAGTTGTAGTTGTTGATGTAGGTTAATGCTTTGAGTTAGTAATTTTGAGTTGAATAAAGTTCCTTAACTTTTTTTTACTAAGTCTATCTCATCTAACACCAATCACACATATTTTATTTTCTCAGGTTCGTCTATTTTTGTTGACGCACTGATCTCAATTAGAAATGACATCTTGACTGAGCAAATCTAGGATGGGTCCTAGTACATTCATTTCACACCACTGAGTCGAAATCATTGTGTTTATCTAGTGTGGAAAAGAAGTTATCAGCGTTCTCACATTTTACAAATAATAATAACAAAATTTGGATTTTCTGTAGAAAGGAAATCTCTTGGTTTGTTTTGTTGGACAATTATCAACTGGTGCATATCTCCTTTCAATTAAATGTTCATATGGGTTTTTCCTCTTTCATTTATGTTGGTTGCAGTAAGAATGATAGAAGGGCTATATGGACTTGTCTCCATAACATCTGTGATCAGATGAACTCCCCCTGGCTTGTGGAGGGGGGGGGGGGGATTTCAATTGTATAAGATCTTCAGCTGAAAAATTGGGAGGGAGAGTACCCAATCTAACCATGATGACTACTTTTAATGACAATATCAATAAGGCAGGGTTGTTTGATTTAGGTTTTAAGGGACCTAATTTTACCTGGAAAAGAGGTCAGATATTGGAGAGGCTTGACAAAATTTTGATGAATGACCACTGGTATTCCCATTTCCTGCTAACATTTGTCACCCTTCTCAGTCTAGTTATGTCAGATCATAGACCACTCGTCATTTCAATTACTGTTCCTTGCAATCAGATATACAATTCACCTTTCAGATATTTTAATATGTGGCCTTCCCATCCAGAATTTTGCAACATTATCTCTTCAGCCTGGTGTGGGGTTTCTCAACCAGAGCCTTTTATCACTTACCCTACTTCATATCAACGTAGGGAAAGCTCTTAGAAAATGGGGCTGGACCTCATTTGGGGATGTGTTTTATGTTGTGGTTGATGCTGAAAAAGAAGTAACTCGGTTAGAAAATGATGTGCAGAATGGAAATGCTCAAGAGACAGATTTGCTGATTTCCTAAAATAAACTTCTTACTGCTATAGAGAGACATGATTTACTGTTACAACAGAAGGCTGCCATCAACATCTTCAAAGAGGGAGATACAAATACAAGATTCTACCATGCTTTTATAAAGTACAGAAGAAAGTGTAACACTATTCATGCTATACAAAATGTTGAGGGGAACTGGTTGAATGCTTCTTCTGAAATTTCTTTGAATGTTGTGGAACATTTCCAACAACTTCTGGATTAGTAGATAGTGCAAAGGCTTCCCATTGATAGTACTTTCTTTGTTGATGATTTCAATTACACTAGCAATCTTGAGATTATTGATCCCTCATCTGAGCGGGAAATCTGGTTGGCCCTTCATTCCATTAACAATTCAAAAATAGTAGGCCTGATGGATATACTGCTGATTTCTATAAAAATATGGTATATTATTAAAGTGGAGGTAATTGAAGCTATTAGAAGTTTCTTTCAAGGTCACAACATTCCCGGATTTTTCAGTGCTTCAAATATTGTACTGGTGCCCAAATCTTAATTGCAGAAGAATTAGGATCATTTTAGGCCAAGTAGCCTCAATTCTGTGATTAGTAAACTCATCAGCAAAATCATAATTACTAGGCTACAACCCCATTTGGAGAAAATGGTTTGTCTTAATCATACCGCATTTGTCAAAGGGAGATCAATACTGATAATGTGTTGCTATCACATGAATTATTGATGGATCTTAATAAGCATTGCAGAGGGGGTAATCTTATGTACAAATTGGACATAAAGAAAGCCTATGATACTATCTGCTTGGATTTTATAATGAATGTATTAACTGTAAGGGGTTTCAAAGCTGAGTTCTGTACTATGATTAAAAGATGATTGTCTAACAATGTTCACTCCATTTTGAATAATGGACAAGCATGGGGTCTTTCAGTGCTGCTAGAGGATTAAAGCAAGGTGACCCACTTTCTCCTAATCTTTTCATTATTGCTATGGACTACTTATCTAAAATGCTTAATAAGAACTTAAGCCTACATAACAACTACAGTTACCATCACAAATCCAAAGTGGCTGTGTCACATCTAGTATATGCAGATGATATAATGATATTCTCTAATGCAACAAAGAATGTTGTCAAGCAAGTATATAAGTGCCTCCATCTGTTCCAGGAATGCTCTGAGATGATGTTTAATCCAAAGAAGTGTCAACTGATCTTCCAAAAAAAATTGCCTCCTAACAGAAAGCAGTGGATAACTGATTTTATTGGCTTTAGTAACACTCATTTACCCATTAAATACCTTGGGGTACCACTCAACACCGGTAGAGAAAAACAAATTAAATTTGATGAGATACTGAACAAAATTCAGTCTCAAGTTGATTGATGGACTATCTCTTTTCTCTCAAATGGGGGTAGAGTCACTCTTCTTAAAAGCATTCTCACTACTTTACATTCTTATATTCTACAGATGACCACTATGAAGAAGAGTACGCAGTTACAGTTGGAAAGGGTATTTAACAGGTTTCTATGGGCTGGTCAAAGGCATCAACTCCATTAGGCTTCTTGTCAGAAAGTTGATAAACCCACTATGGCTGGTGGCATGGGGTTCAAGGGACTTCAGCAATTGCTCCAAGTCAATCTTTGTAAGTTATGAATTAAGTTTAGATCTCAGTCTTCATTATGGGCTAAATTTTTGTAGGGCAAATATTGTAGAGACCAGCATCCCTCTTAAGTTGGCAGAAGGTTGGGTGACTTCAAGATTTGGGTCAGAATGCTTAAAATCAGAAATATGGCTGAAGACTGTTTCCTATGGGACTTGGGAAAGGGGGAAGTGCATTTTTTTCTTGTCCAGTGGTGTCCCAAGGAGTGGATGTCCCCTCTCAGTGATAGTTCTAATCTTCAATTAAGGGTAGTTGATTGCTGGGAGGGGAACAGTTGGTCCCTCCCTACACTTGGTTCCCTCCTCACATCTCCTTCTGCTTTTCAGGTTTCCAAGTTACCTTTTGACAGAAGTAGAGCTGATAAAATCATATGGCAGACACATAAGAATCAGAGTATTATAAATTCCATCTATTCTAAGATCTATGCTTGGCTAACTGAACCCTGGGGGAAAGCCATCTGGAACAGATTTCTAACTCCCTCAATGACCTTCTTCTGGTGGAGAACTTTTCACCATTTGACTCCCACTGATGACATCCTCAAGTTAAAAGGCTTGAGGCGACCTACAAGTTGTTGTTTGTGTTTAGTGGAAGAGGAATCTGTTGCTCACATCTTCTTCAAATGCAAGTTCTCTCAATTTTAATCAATATCTGAACATTGGGATGGAACAACTACTTTGGGATCTGTTACACACTTGCTGGCATAGCTGGAAAAATATATATTTTGAAACTATACCTTTTATTGTCACTTGGTTCATCTGGAGGGCTAGGAATCATGCAAAATTCAAAGATAACCCCCCAACAGTTGCACAGGTGGTAAGAAATTGTGTCACATACATACAAAAACTGATTCAACATAAAAAGTTCTCCACCATTTTGAAATCACTCTCCCCATTAGCTATGAACTACGCCAAAGTATGAAAATTTGGCTGGAAATATCCTGAGCCACATGTCATAAAAGTTAATACTGATGGGAGTTTTTCTGATTTGGGAGTTGGGGTGGGTGGAGTGTACATATGTTCCTCTGGTCACTGTCTACTGTTTTTCCAAGCTCCAGTCATGGCTGCAGATGCTCTTGAAGCTGAACTGATTGTTGTTTTTTGGGCCTTGCAAATTGCTTTGAAGATTTCTTAGCTCCATCTATGGGTTGAGCTGGACTTTGCAGTTCTAATCCAACTATTTGACAATGATGAATAAACTTCTTGGATACATTCTTATTGGTTACAACAAATCAGATTACTCAGAACCCATCTCCACACTAACTTTTCTTTTATACATAGAGAAGGGAACAAACATACAAATTGGCTAGCTAGGAGTGGGCTGGCCTCTCATGATGTTTTTGTTACTTCCTCACCTCCTCCTGCACTACAGTTCCTATTGGCAGGTGATCAGTTGGAGGTCCCTCGCCTTAGAATTGCTCCCCCTTTTTAAGTTGGTTTATTTGGGTTTTTGGTTTACTTATAATTTTGGGTATAGAATACTTTTGTTTTGGTGTTGCCATTGGGAAGGAGGTCCTTTGTTGGGTATCCCTCTTCCCACTTTTATGGAATAATTTACATATATGTTGTTTTCTTTTCCTTTGTGTGTGGAGTTGTAATGTGCATGAGGAACCCCATAGGACTTCAGTGTATTTTTTTCTGTTTTAGATGGGGATCCTCTTCCCCCCTTCTTTTTGTAGTCCAAATTTACTTAACATGTAGGGAGCCACAAGTTGCTCTTTCCCTTAAACATATATATATATATATATATATATATATATATATATATATATATATATATATATAAATTTTGTAAACCTTCGTATTGGAGGTTGAATTTTTTTAACCTTCAATTTGTATTTTCATATTGAGTCTTTAAATTAGTCTATATCAGAAATAAGGTACAAAGACGAGTTCCAAGGTGCTTGATGTGTGGAATAGTGTGATAAGAATCAAGATCCATTTTATTTGTCTTGTACCTTCTGTCTGAGTCAATATTGATGTATAGAATTAAGAACGACATGCTTATGCAGAGCCTGACTGCTCTTTTAGCTTTCTGAAATATATTGCCAACCTAGCGGTCTAGGATTGTTCATTATTTTTATTGATATGTTTTTCTATACTTTCACAGTAAGTGATGCAATTCCAACTTTCTTTATTTGTGGTTTATTTGGGCTCATTAAATATGCAATATTGGTTCATTTACTCTTCTCTTTTCATTCTAGTGGCTTCCTTGTCATTTTATTGGCAGGCATAAGTCCCACTTATTTGATTTATTTCTATACAGGGTCATAGGGCTTTAATCTTTCTTTCATTTGACTTTAGGGCTACCTAAATTTCTTGGACAAAGCAACACATGAGTTTCTAAAAAGGATATGTAGTTGGGTTGGGTTGACTATCTTAACTTTTAGTAGACTTAAGATCATAATAACTTGGGATGACAGATCTATGGAGTCCTAACCTGACTCTCTACCCACTTAAGACTTCCTTACCTTTCTTTGGTAAACCACCTTTTAAGCCTTATCCTTCATATAAATCATTTATGTCATCTAGTTGACTAGATTTTTTCGACTAGCCGCTGACCATTTGGGATACAGTGTTTCACCCTCTACCCTTATGGCTTAGTATGGCATCAAATCAGTGTGATGATCCAACGTGATGACTCGAATATCTCTTAGGTCACATTTATTGATTAATTGTCGACAATTTGAGATGTGAAAGATTCACTCACTACACTTACTACTTAGTATAGGCTTCGAAGTACTGAGACATTCTTATTTAAAAAAATCTTATATTGCAGATATACCCTTTTCACTAGTTATCACAAAAGTATAAGCAAGTCTCCTAATTATCGAGAGTATTCTTGTGTATTCTTTAAGATGAAATTAATCAAAGGGACATGTTACTCTGAGAGTTACTCTTGGCCTTAGAAGATAATATAATTTTGGTTCCCTAATTATATGAGTTGGTGCAAGGACTTCTCTTTGTGCATTTGTATTTCAAAGTGTCTTTGATCTGATTTTACATTAGATGTATACTCTTAATCTATCACACAAGGATTACCTTACATGATTTCTCCATTTTTTTTAAAATTTGTTCATCCATATATCATAATATTTTATCATTTACCAATCCTCCTCTTCTCAGAATCATTTTGAGGACAAAAAGGAGGACTACATGAAAAAGATATTTACACAATGAGAAATAGATGAATTGGTGACTCCAAGTTTTAAAAAGAACCACAATAGCTATATCTGTTGAAGACCGTTTAAGGCCATACAAGGTTTTACCCTCATAACCCTAAGGTGTTCAACAAACTAGAGATTAGCCATACGATAAATTATTATAAGAAAACACACTCAATAAAAAAATAATAAATGGTCAAGTGCCCTTGAGCCAACTATAATCCCGAAAAATGAAGAAGTGGTGGTCGGACCCGACATAATACATACCCAATCCTAGTATTAAGGTAAGAGACATGAGCAAACAACTCTAAGTTTTTGCCACATGGTTCATGCTACAAGCTCAAGAACTTGTGCATGAAACTTATTTCTAGTATATATACACTTTAAGGGGTCTCTAACTAGGAAAAAATATAAAAAAGGAATTAACCTACAAAAAAAAAAGGTCAATACAAGCTATCCAATATATTGTATAAAAGGTGGTAATTTGTTAGATGGAAGCTAAGTAGTGCTTGCATAAAATGCATTATTTTAAATCATTAGCAAATGAACATGGTGCCCAATAAGGAAACATATGCTCTTATATGCTAGTGCATAAGCCTCAAACTATGCAAATCATGCAAAAAGCACAAAATATAAAACAACAAGCTTAAGTCAACAAACAATAACTTTGTATGAAAATTCTTAACTAAACCCTAGCCATAATTCTAAATGAAAAGATAAAAGGTGTTGTTTATGAATACATCTACATGCAAGACTTACGAGTGTAGGATATCGGTCTTTTCATGAGATCTTAATTAGATCATTAAGATTTTCCATTTTGAGCATCTAAAATTAAGAACTAGCCCTCTTCATGATAAATGATAACAATTATCTCATGCTTATGCTTGTAACATCCGTAAGAGATTTAGTAATGATAGGATAACTCACATTACTCATTCAAACGAGCTGAAAAGTAATTCTGATTTTCTAATTATCACAATTGGTCAAAATATGGGTTATTCAAGTACTTCCACTAACAAACCAACAAACGATACCTATACTTATATGGTGCAATAAAAACGTATTTCTTAGAAAATTAAGACCCATTATTCAAGAACACATATAAATAATGTATAATAATGTCACAAAGGATATGCCTCATGAGCTAACCACTGATGGTATGGCATCATATCACGATCTCAATAGAGGTTAAAACTCAAGAAAATCATTCAAGTCATGCAATGAAAAATACTTTAAAGACTTAACCCAAAGAATTCAGATATAAAGTCCCAAATATTACAAAGAAGACCAAATGTAACGAATGTAAATGAGAATGAGCAAGACTCACATGTAAATGAAAGAATGTGGAAAGTGACCCTTTATCATTAGAGAGAGGGCACCGTTACAATATGGAATACAATCTAGTATACTATTCTTGAAGTTTCAACAATCAAAGTAGGTTGTGCTTAGATAATAATGAAGAGCACCTCATGCTAATCCTTAATGCCTCCTAGACAAAAAAGAAAATAGTGGTGACATTGTGAAGACTTAATGCAACCTATACTTAGTCAATAAAGGAACTCTAATGCTATCATGTATGCCTCATAGAAGTGTTCTAAAAAGGATAAAATGAAAAAATTAGCATACACTAGGTCATGCTAAAAGGTTAACACATGCAATGCAAGCTTTTTGATCAGTCAAACAAAGCATGACCACAACTCATATATAAAAGTAGACTAATGGTTCAAGAGGGCAAGGCTACAAATTAATTGTCTAAAAAGATAGAGAAACCAAATATTCAAAACCATCGAACTTGGCCAAAAGGCATGAACAAATATCCAAATGGGGTTGCAACCTATTCAAAAGGGTGCACCAACGACTGAGAGAGAAACTATCATACTTCTTAGCTTACAAATGTCAACTTAAGATTAATTTATTAAAAAATATTTCTGACTGAATGGTTGGTGTCCTACATCCGCTGCACTACATAAGGTAGTGAATCAAATAAATCACTCATAAAATAGAATAAGATAAAAATATGGTTCTACTTGCATCGTACTGTCACCGCTAGCACAATAAATATAGAAGAAGATCGTGATGCAATATTTCTTTCAATAAAAAATACGACATTGAACTGTAAAGTAAAGGATAAAATTGTGTCAACAAAATTGGTGTCATAACTCAACCCTAAGTGAAAATAAAGTCCACTAAGGGTCACGATGTTGAGATTAATGTTGTGGCATGGTCCTATAGAACTAGCGCTATGATGCTGAGAAGTATCATCTAAACACCAGTTAAATCTGAAATAGGCAGCATTGTATCATTATAGAAGCAATGAATCATGACTATCAATTGGGTTAAATGACTATTGAGCATTGAGAGAAGACACCAAAATGTTATTTCACATATAAAAAAGGGATAATGCCATAATTCTTAGAGAGGGCATTAGGACACCATGAAAAACTAAGGCCCTACTCTTAAAAGAGAGCTCACAAAAAAGTGGCTATAAAAGGGAGACAATGGAATTTAAACTAGGTATTCTCTAACAGAGAACTTAGGTTTTTCCATGAAGAAAACTACGAAAGGGATATAAATCTCACTTATGGGATGGTTGGAGACGTCTTGCACCTGAAATTGAGTGCTAACTTTACCGAGTCTCATGTTCATCACAAACTACAACAAGAGCATCATGGAATCTACCATAATGGAGAGGAAAGCTAAGGCAAGAGAAGGTAAAATAACCTTTTGGTTGGAAGTGGGGACAAAAATTGATCTAAGAGCTTTGAAAGTCTCAACAAAGATATTAAAGATCCATCCGTCTAGGTCTACTAGACCATTCAATAGCCAAGACAATCACAAAAATTAAACTGAAAATTCCAACCCACTTAAAAAAAAATGATATTAGGGTTTAAAACTAAGATGAAGAAGGGGGGAAGCTCAAACCCTCAAAAATGGAAAAAACCCACTCTCATAAGCTCAAGAGGAGGCTAGAATCTAAATTCTCAACTTTGGGGATAGCTTAAGGCTGGCCCTTTCAAAGGGAAAAACTATGGTTTGGTGCTGACTTATAGTGCCCCAGCGCTCTTGATGGAGTAAATATCATGTCAATTGATAAGATTGATTTCACTGCTCAAAAATTAACATGTATTAGTGAGCCATTAATAGATGGCACCCTTATGTCATTGATGTGGCACAACCACCCATAAAATTAGATGGTTCTCTCAAGACCATAAAAAAGGTTGACCCAAAACAATGTGACACCTCTGCCAGTGTTATGGTGCTACCACGTGGCATTATGTCTTAACCATGTTTTCCATCTTTTCATTAATCTTTTAAAATGCGATCATAATGATAAATTGAAATTATGCATGCAAACTTATAGTGATTTTTGTGAGGTTGTTGATCGAGGCGTTTTGTGAGGCACTGACATAAAAGTGAGCCTAAAATGATGCCAACAACCATATCCAATGACACGATGCTAAATCAATTTTTTTTTTCTTTATTAATAGGGGAACCTTATGCTATCCTATGGGTTGGAAAAAGTGTTGGATTTTTGGTTGTTTGGTTATTTAGTGATATAGCTTATCCAGAGGGCTAAATTTTTTGTTTGGATTCTTGTTGAACTTATCAATGCTTTGGGATCCTTGTTGCTCCTCTCCTAAAAATATAAGGGCTTATATCCTATCTCAACTTCCCTCGCTTTCTAGTGGGATCCTTGATGTTGTTGTTACATTTCATTGTGATCTTGAGAGCTGGTGAAGCGATCTCTTAAGACTTCCAAGTGCGACATGTTATCCAACCATTGTGTAGGGGATATTTCTCTCCCTTTCATGGTTTCCTTTATAAGAAAACCCTTGGTTCTATGTTAAGAAAATTTGGTTAGGTTGTTGTTATAGGATAGCTAGGTAAGATTCTTACATTTTCTTTTATAGTTAAGCCTTTTGTGAGTGCTCCTTTAAGAGTATGAACTTATCTTGCCCTAGTGTCATGATGCCACTCTTCCCTTTTCCCAATTTGAGTTTGAAATTAGGTTTCAGTATCATTTTTACTCAATAATCATTTCAATCTATTGGTAACAATGTGTCATTACCTCCATAATGACGTCAGGTTACCTAGTTTAATTTTGCTTGACACTAAAATGTTGCTTTTTAGTACCATAGAACCAAATCCATAAGATTGGATGTAATATTGCTCTTATCATTTCATACATGGCTGGACTTTATTTCCACTTTGTCTTGAGTTGTGATATAATGTTAGATGCCATGATGTTACCCTCTACTCTTTGGTCACTCTTTGGTCTAGTATTGTACTTCATGTTGAAAAAAATGTGGCATAGTGGTACTCTCTAGTTTTTACTAGATCGAAACTATCATCTATTATATTTTATAAGCTAAGGAGTACGTTAGTTGCTCTCTCAGTTTTTGGTATGCCCTTCCACATGGGTGGTGTCCTCTTTTGGCTTTTATGGTCATGCCTTTAGAATGAGTTCGGTTATTCTACTTAAAGGGTCCTTTAGTCTTTATATATCATTGACCGAGGGAAGTACTCTCTTGAATTGTTGGGACACCCTTTATATGGGTGGTAGTTCTACTTTGTCCAAATAATTATAAAGGCTTACATTGTTTATTTCAACTTCTTGTGCAACTTGGTGTAAGATCATTTTCTTTCATTTTTTTCCTTTATATACAACATATGTGACGCATACAAGATAACATTCAATTTATTTTGCCGACTAAGTTTAGGATTCATTGAATGTTCACATTATCAACATCATCTTCCTTTTGTCTATAAGGCAAAAGGAGTTAGTGAGGTGTTCTCTTTGTTAGTTCTGAAGCACCATGTCCTTTCGTATACTCAAATCTTCGAGGACTAATCTATGAGATCATATTTCATGATTCTGTAGATCCCACTCTATAATGATAAATGGTCTTTTTTTAAATTCATGCATCTATATGTGTATATTCCTTATCCTCATTTAATTAAATTGCATTTGCCATTTTTTGACAATTCAAGCATCATGACAAAATTCTTAGGGTTAAATCCTCAAAGTCTTTGCTCATACATATCTTACATGTTTATTGAATTTTAACCTATGTTTAAGGGGTTTTGAGTTGGTGTTAGTGAGTTTAGAGCTTAGCCTTTGAGGCACATCATTTGTTTCTTGTTTTATGCATTGATTTTATGTGTTACTATACATGGGTTCTTACATTTTTAATTATGAGGTTTTATGAGTTGGCATGTTTGTGGAAGTACCATGAAGACCCTTAGTTTGTCCTATGGTAATAATAGGTGAATAACATTACTCATTGGCTTGTTTGGATGAGTGATGTGAGTTATTTTACTATTATTGCATCTCATAAGATTATTCCAAGCACAAGCTTAGGTTTTTGTTCATCCCACATTGTGACGAGAGTTCATTTGAACATTCAGGTGGAACCAGCTTGGTGGCCCCATTAAGATCCAACATTAAGACCCTTAACCTTGCACTTGCATGTCTTGAACATAAATGTATGCATAAGCAACGCCTTGTAGTTTCTATTTTTGAAATGGGTCCAGAGTGTAGTTAGAAATTTTTGTACACATTTATGATTCGTTGGCTTGTGATAATTGTTCTATAATTTGTGTGCCTTTTGGATGCTTTAATAATTTTGAGATTTGCGTACTAGCATATTAGGGTGAATAGGGTTTCATTTTCAACAAGGAGGAGCTTAACAATTATTCAAAATGTTGTATTTCTATAGGCACTACTTAGCTCTCCTTCTGCCAAATAAGGCATTTGAAGCGTTGCATGAGATAGCTCATATCGACCTTTATTTTGCAAGTCAAGTCTTTTTTTAGACTTTCTTAATGTATTTTTAAGGTCTCTCAGAAGAGTCCATACTAGAAACAAGGTTTGAGCTGAAGCCCTGGTGCTTGAAGTAGAGACCACGTGATGAGTACCATGAGTTGTTTGCTCTTACCTCGTATCTTAATTCTTGATTGTATTTTTATTGTATAGCTCTTGGATTGTTATGTATATGTGGAGCATCGCAACCACTTTTTTTCTTTTTTGAGAATGTAGTTGGCCTAGTGGCACCGGGTCTCTCATTTTTTTATTGACTAGCTTTCTTTAATGTACTTATATACATTCACTCTTTATTATATCGATGGTTTATCTGGATCTAATCATGATTAATCTCCTTAGGATAAATTTTTAGCTACAATAGTTAATCTTAAAATATTTATTATAATAATATTTATGATTAAAATTATATGATTTTAAAATTAGTATATGTATTTTTTGTTACATTTTAAATGGCTTTTGAATACTTTTAAAATGATAATAAATGCATGAATATATTTCTCTTGCATATTACTAGAGCCTCCATGATTAGGATATCTTATATCATTGCATAAATGCTACATAATAAAAGAAAAGTTCTCTTGCTTTTAAGTCTAACATGGTGGGCCCAACATGTGTTGTATAATATTGGGTGGCTTTCTAGTGCGGTATAAGGTGTTAGAGGCTCTCTTGATCAAGATAGGTTTGTAATTCCATTGTCGGGTAGCTTTGCTTTATAGCTAAGTTTCCTGCTTCTTACTTTTATATAAGTTTCATGACTATAATATTGGTAGATAATCCTTATTCTAACTTTTTGTTTTAGATAGAGTCATAGGAACTTAAACCTTTCTTTCATTTAACTTTAGAACTCTTCATAGAATGCAACACATAGGTTGATGATGAAGTGATCCCCAGCTGGGTTGGGTTGAATACCATCATTGCGTAGTATATCAAGGTTCCCAATAGTTTGGTTGGATGTGTACTATCTGGTATGATTTTTCTTCGACCTGACCATAATTTAATCATGTGGGCATAATCTTTTCCTTTGTTGAGTTTTTTGTAGACATGTACTATAGGCACTCTTAGCTCTGTGATGTTTACCCATAAGGTTATTGTTATTCACCCTCTATATGGTAGCTTAGCTCCCCACTGATGACTAGAGGACATCTCCTTAGATTGTAATGAATTTTCTTGGCTGCCTATGTTTCAGGAGTATTTAAGCAAATACACCACCTTCTATTGTGAATTTTATACGGTATTCCTCAGGATATAATTGATCATGAGTATATGGCATTATGGGAGGTCTCTCTGAGCCCAAAACAAATTAAATTTGATATTTTGTTCTAGTTTGATTACATTGGACTTTTAATAGAATCTATCTTATATATTCTCTATAGTTAAGCATGGTCTGATTAACTTTGGATAGCTCTTTTGTAGTTTATATTAAAATATTTTTATAATAAAAATAGCTTCATAGCTACACTTTGTTTTTTCTTTTTAGATTTAGTCTAACTTAAATTTACCCTTTTTTTTCTTTGATCTTATAAGCAAGGGTGTCCTAGAAAGGAGGATTTGAAGATGACAGACGCCAAAAAGGCCATCACTACTAGAAGAAGAAAGAGGCATGGATAGACTCTCAAGAGCATGCCAAAGAAAGCTCACTACCCTAGAATTTTTTAGATATAAAGAGCAAGATGGGAAATTACCCTTCTCCCATGGCCACCATGATTATAAGTGGGTAATGGGGGAATTTGAAATTCATCATTAACCCTCTCCTTACGAGTTACCATCTATCTCACTCTTTTAGCTCTTTCTCATGTGCTTCAGTGAGCTTTAACAACCAAATCCAATGAAACTATCACATGACATTAGTCTGTAGACTAAACTAGCAACTATTAGCTCTCAAGCTCAGAATTATAAGTGATTGCCTCCTCCTCCTCTACCTTTCCATTGTGACAATTGGAGAAGTCACCCATAATTTCTATGTATTCCTTAGATTGCCTCTTTTTTTTTCCTTCAACCGAGGTACTTTGTGAAAGAACCTGTGACATTAGGCTTACCTGTAGCATATGACATTAAGAAATCTCCTTTTTGATCCATTTGGATCAAAATGGATAAGGTAAAGATTTTTTGATCGCTCAAATCGAGAGAAATTGTGTGAAAAAATTTTCTTTTTAGAATATAGGTCAAGGATAAAATCATATTCATTCATCCCAAAGGGATGGATGTATATGATCTCACCATTTAGTAAAATGGTTAGACCCTAAGATCCACCTTTGAAATTGCTGAACGAATATGATCATGTCACGTGAAAAGGGCGCATTTGATGTGGTAAAGTTTGTTAGTAGATTATTAAGTTATTACTTAATTAATCACATAAATTTCAAGAAAATCATAAAAATTTCTATATAAAAAAAACAAAAGCAGGGAATGGTTAGCAAAGTGAGCAATACATAAGAAATAAAAACCAATATTTTTTCTTTATATTTTGGGATTAATTTCAAAAATACATAGAATCATTAAACATAATTTAAATCCTAATTAAGATTAAATTACTACACAAATTTTCAGTGATCATTCACTACGTCCTATTAACTAGAAATTTACTTAGAAAATTTCAAAGATTTATTTCAGATTCTTTTCTCAAAATATTTTCCAAATTTATAAATAAGTTAGTTAGTTAATTTAATAACTAAATTAATCATAGTTAATTAAGGCAAATGATTAAACCGTAAGCCTAACAAAACATCTTAGAGATTCAATAGAAGATTTGGGATATGATTGGGAATGTAAGGTAATTAAGACTAATAAAACTAATTAGTTATTTGATTAAACTCACTTAATTAATTAGCTTAATTAGAATCATATGTAAACTTTATGCATAACTCTTCAAATAATAATCTAAAATTTTTCCAAAACTCACAATCAAGTCTTATAACTATAAGATTGAATTAAAATCAAAATTGTATTAAATGAATTAATTAAAATTTGTAATTAAGAAACAAATTAATTGAATATGTAAAACTATTAAATCATGAAATAAAAAGGCCTAGGAATTTTTTTATGAATGTTAGACCCACCTCTATCATACCTAAAATTTCTATAATTTTCTGAAATTTAAGGAATTTTCTATGAATAAATTTAATCATTTAACTTAAAAAAATTATTTAAAAAATCAACTAAATCTCAACATTTCATATTAAACCTCACAAGTGGTCTCTCAGTTTGGGGTAAATTCTCAACAAAATTGAATATATTTAATTTGAAAATTAAAATTAAATTTTAAAGGCTTAATTAAATTATTAAATTAAAGACTTTAAATTAATTAATTGTTGCCCTTAAATGGGTCGAATTCTTGAAATTCATAGGAACTAAACCATTCAGCCAAGTTTAAGGAAATTTTAACCATAAACACTTAATATGATAACTATATATACCAATCCAATAAGAACATTTTATTAATTAAAATATTTTTTTATTTTAAAATCCTAAAATTAAAGCAAATCTCAAATAAATCATATGCAAGTTAGTTCCAAATGAGCTATAATTTTTTCAGGAAAATTGGGAAGGCATTCCAATTAACATTTATTTTTAGGCATTTTTTAAATTATTTTACATTTTGATTGATTAAATAATTTTCATTAACTAATAATAAATCAAAATTATGAGATAATTCATAAAATCCCGAATTTTCTAAAATTAGTGTTCAGATTGATTTTACATTTTGAAATTAATCTAATGAGAACTTAAGGGTGATTTAAAGGGTCTTAAATTTTCAAAGGCATATACTAAGGAATCCAAAAATCCTTAACTTATGCTTAATCCCTCTTAACTCTTAACCAAACACCATGACTTTTAAAGAACCTTCAAAATTTGAAGTTAAACAAAAAAAAATTTACATAAACTAATGCTAGTTGATATCAAATTAAATTCACACTAATAACAAATATAGAATTTAAGGCTTAATGCCCTAAGTAGATGTTATGCCTGAAATTATAAACCTAAGGCATTCTCAAACCCAATTAAGAAACTTAAAACCACTTGAATTTAACCTTTAAGCCTTTTTCTTAACACAATCATGACTTCACCCACTTATATAGGGATGGAGTTTAGGCAAGTTTGGTAGGTTTTTCAATTTGATTGAATTCATTGAATCTAGTTGAATTGAGTTGGCTTTAGTAAAACCTTGGTCAAACCAAGGCTAAACTATGTTGAAAGTTAATCTCAAACTAAGTTAGAGTTTAGGTCAAACTAATATCAAACTTAAAATTAAATCAATCCAATGATTAGTTCAAACTCATTTGAAACTATATTAACCATAAATTCAACTTTAATTTAATTCAAACCAAAAGGTCAAAGTAAATGTTAAACTCCACAAATCAAAACAAAAAATATAATCAAGGAACCATAATTGTTTAGGTTAATCTATCTCACTTTCATTAGTGATATGCTCCACCATATTAGGAGCAGTATGAGATATGAAACACTCACTTGTAAATTACACTTCAAACCAAAACCTCAACTCAAACATAGGGGCTAGAATGTCTACCTCACAGACCACAGTATTATACAACTTGCTAAGACACTAACCTAGTTTTGGTTAAGTTGATGAAAGATTTTATATTCTATGTGGATGAAATGTGTTTGTGTTTGTGCTTTTTTGCTATTGAATTTTAGGATGGTTGCTATTTTCATAGACGAAATGCTAAGTTGATTTATTTTAGTATGAAAATTTTTTCTACAAGTGATAGTGATCAATTAAAAGCTAAATAGGGCATGTAATTAAATTAAACTAACATATTTTTGCATGTGCTTTGCTTTGCTAGCTTATGCCCCCACACCTACACAACCAAGTATGACAAGCAAATTGGTTTTTGGGGCGCTAAGCTCACATTCTTGTTTATTGTGTTTTGCTATTGTGATCATATATATTATTGTGATGACCTCAATTTTGCAAGCTTTTATAGGATTTTTCTTTGAGATTTATTTGATAGAACTAGGTTAGGACAAAAATATATGTAATAAGTGAAGATGAGCCACTACCCAGTGATGCATCAAGGACCTGAACTATGAAGGAGAAGCAGTTGGAGTATGAGAAGAAACCCATCCACTATAGTTCTAAAAATACTTTAGCTTTATATGAGTTGGAGCTTGACTGATCATTTTTTATTCTGGGTTGTATTTTGGTACTCAACATATTTGCCTTTTATTATTTATTTGTGATGCATCACCAACAAATTTTCATCATCCAACACGAATCTTGAGGCATGACATAGATCTCAAGGTAATATTTTTTAGCAAGAAGCATTCAAATCTTGATAAAAAGACATCAAGAGCTCTAATTTCAATAAACTTATAGTCAAGCTGACTGACTCAACAAGACGAACCTAATGATATAAAAACTAGTCCAATCCGAATCAAATCAAGTTATTAATACATTCTTAGAAGATTTTTGGACATATTTGGAAGCTCAAACAAATGCTGCCACTAGAAAGCCTATACTCGAATTGAACACCTAGACAAAATGAATCCGACGAGCCCAAAATCACTCAATTCCAACATCGTTAAGGCCATCAAATGCTTCATAAACACCGCCTGATCAAGGGAAGCGCTATGGACCATCCGATCAAAATGACTGAATTAATTGCACCCAAAACACTATAAATAGACTCCCAAAACTCACATGAAAGGGGGAAAGAAGCCTAGAGAGAGTGTCTAAAGCCTTAAGAAGAAGCTACAGCTCAGCATCACCACTGACCGTCTTCGACCACCACAGACCGCCGTCGACCACCGCTGATCTCCGTTGTCGACCAGTACCAACCTTCATCAACCACCACTATCCTCCATCGACCAGTGCTTACTGTTGTCGACCACCACAGACCTCCATTGACCTCTGTCAATGGCATCGACCATCGCTAACCACCATTGTCAATCACCACCAACTAGACGCTGTCAATCGACACTTTAATCTGAAGAATATAATTACTCTCTGCTGTCAGTGGGACAAGGCATTTCTGTAATCATAAATCAATAGTGGATTTTCACAACTGGCCCAGGCCCCGTAGTTTTTCCCTTTACAAGTTTTCCACGTAAAAAACTTCTGGAGTTGTCACCGCTCATTTCTTTTTTATCTGTGTGTGTGATGAATTGTCCTACAACGCTAAGACAATAATCAGTTAATCTACCATGGTGAATTTTCTAACACGCATTAGTTTGGAGCCGTCTGTAGGAAACGAAGTCTCGTTCGACATTGTCTAAAACTCTAAGACACGGAGCCTTTACTTCCTTTCCCTAATGATGTATTTCATTAAAAGAACAAAGGAATCATTTTTGCATGATGAAGATCATCTCTGGAGCATTCTTCGATGTGGGGGACAACCTTCACCGCAGTCTCGAAAGGTCGTTCACGTTAACTTTCTGAGCACGACTATGGTGAGGATGTCATCTTATTTTTCATTCATATTACAAGTCTACAAGAATCACTCCTGGATTGGGGGGGTAGTCTTCACTGCAAATAACGCTTCTTTAGCGCCCCCTCATTGTACTGGAGTTCCTCTTCAACTAGACCAGGAAGTTGATCTCTTCAAAGCCTAATACATTTGATCTTTTATAAGCTCACATGAAAAACAACCCCGCTGGGGGGAAGATTTAAAAACAACAATTGACAAGTTGCCAAACATTACTCTTGAGTATGACTGCAACCATATTTCCAAGAAAACATATGATCCATTGCGATCTACTCCTAGTATCGAGAAATGCAGAGCATCTCTGACACCTCATTTTAGGCTTAATTAATCTCAAGAGGACTTGGTTCAAATTATTTCATTACATGCTACAGTGATCAAGCAAAAGCATCGACATGCAGCCTCAGATAGGTCAAAAATCCATGGTGGATTTCCTTTGACCACTTCATTAATAGGTTACAGTCGTCAAGAAAAAACTTCGACCAATAATCTAGGATAGGTCAACCATCCTCAGTGGAGTTCATATGACTCAATTCATTATGAGTTATTACCGGCGAGCATCTCTGATGATACAACTCATAACTAGTCTTACATCCTTAATGGATTCACTTTTCTACCATGTCCCTAGAAGAAGAGCCCAAGAGGCATGTCTCGATGGGAAGCTAGTAGTGGACAGGGTCCTCACTAGAAAGACTCAATGAGAGCAAGTAGTTGACAGGATCTCCACTCAAAGACCTCAGAAGGCTACAAGCCTCAGAAAGCACTAGTACATCAAAGACTTCAGAATGCTACAAGCCTCAGAAGGCACATGTACACTCAAAGACCTCAGAAGGCTACAAGCCTCAGAAAGCACAGGTCCATCAAAGACGTCAAAATACTACAAGCCTAAGAAGGCACATGCACATCAAAGACCTCAGAAGGCTACAAGTCTCAGAAGGCACAAGTGCATAAAATTCCATATAAGGCTACGAGCCTCGGATGGTACTGGTTCATTTCAAGTTCCTATAAGGCATAAGCCCAAAAGAGGATAATCTCGGAAGACAATAGCCACAAAAGGTACATGATTCATCATTTTATAAAGTGTGTGCTAACTTAAATTGAAAAATTTTGCCTAATTAAGAAGCTACAACAACATTAGAAGCAACAAAGAATACATTGTTATCATCTACAATTGTCACATTAATTGATTAAAAAGGTTACAAATACCAACATATATGTGTACAGGGGCTACAACAAATCAGTTCATCTTCAATTAGAGTTGGCATCGCCTTCCTAAAATTCCAGTACTTCTGATGATCATCAAGGGGTCTTCAGATATCTCTACCACATAAGCATGAAATTCCCTCCCTCATGGCACGATGAGAAACTACAACATTTCTTCATCACCTTCAAAACGTGCACATAAATCTCCTCCGAAATACACGACAACAAGTACACGATCCGCTATACTCCGTCACAATGCATTGCCATGATGCCTCGTCGCAACGCTCCGCCACAACATGTCACCGTGAAGCACCACAACAATGCGACGCTTCACCGCAAAACATCGTTGAATTGCATCACCGGGACGTGCCGCTGCGTTGCATTGTCGTAAAGTGTTGCCGCGTTGCATTGACGCAACGCGCTACAGTGATGCTTTGCCGCAACTCATCAACGTGAAGCACTGTCGCAAAGAAACCCTTCACCGTAAAACATCTTCATGTTGCATCACCACAACGTACTGCTATGATGACTCGCAGCAACGCACCACTGCGACGTGCCAGCGCAACGCACCGCCGCGACGTCCGACATAACGCATCGCCGTGACGCTCCGCCACAACGTGCCGTTGAAACTCTACCCTCTCTCCTTTAGGCCTATTTATAGTCTTAAAAAGAGCCTTGGCCATTAAATGCACATTAATATATAAATTTAAAAAAATCAACAAAAAACTGCTGCTCATTAACAAAATGGTAGCTCATTAAAAGAAATAAAAAACTATTGCTCGTTAAAAAAATGGCAGTTCAATTAAAAAAAATCATGTCTCCTCATTATTTAAAAAAACTAAAAAAACTTTTTATTTTTATCTATAAATAACGGTTTATATATATATTAAAATAAGGAGCAAACAGGCTCCCTACATGTTGAAATGATTAACAGAGTACAGAAAAAGGAGTGAGGACCCCTATAATCGAGGGGTAACTCACCAAAATACCACTTACCTCAAAATGAAAGAAAATAACTTCTACCGAAAAAGTATATTTATATAAAAAATGTATATAAGTATACTTTAAAAAAACATGGAAATCCAACAATGACAAAAAGAGTTTCTGATCAACTGGGAATTCTGAGATGAGGGACAGTAAGTAGATCTCCAACCATCAACAACTTGAGATCATGAGGAGGGGAAGTAGATAACTCAACATTAGAAGAAGAGGCTCCCCTTCTAGGAAGCCAATTGACAGGCTTATTACCCTCTCTATAGATGAAAAGGAACTTCACATTCAGATGAGAACAAAGGAGATTAATCTTCTGGATCCACTAGCAATGAAACCAATTGGAAGAGCAGTTGGAGTGGAGCAGCTGTATCAATTCCTGGGAATCTCCTTCCACAATCAGGTTGAACCACTTGAATCTCAAAGCCAACTTAAGAGCCCAAAAGACAGCAATTAGTTCAGCTTCCAAAGGGTCCAAAGCTGTAATGGGGGATTGGAAAAACAACAGACATGACCCAGAGCAAGTTCTGAAAACACCCCCCATACCTGCAGAATTATTGAAGAAACTCCCATCAGTGTTCACTTTAATGAAATGCTGACTAGGATGGTTCCAATAAACTTTGATAATGTTCAAGGATTTTTTCTGTGAAGGGGTGAAGGAAAAAATACTGGGGAGCTTCTTAATCTGCATCAGTTTCTGGATATAGGTTAAGCAATTCCTTGTCACGTCCATGACACTGGGAGGGTGGTTTTCAAAGATGGCCTTGTTCCTAGCCATCCAAATGAACTAAGGGGAGGGTGCCAGCTCCCACCCTATTCCAGACATCCCAACAGGTGTGAAGTTCCATCCATTGAAGCTGAAGAGTATTGATAACTGTCTTCTCCACAAGGTTGTGCTAGATCTGTTGTGAGAAGCTGCGGGCAAAGAAAAGATGAGAAATGGATTCCTCTTCATGATGACAGAGACAACAGCGGGAAGGGCCTCTCAAGCCCTTCATTTTAAGTATATTATCAGTGGGTATAAGGTTCAAAAATACTTTCCAGCAGAATAGACTCATAGAAGGGGAGAGATGGCATTTCCAGATAGAACTCCCCTAGGGGACCGTCACCCATTGAAAGGTTTGAGAGTAGATGGCTTGAGTGAGGTTTTGAAGCTTGAGAGTTTTCCAAACAATAGAATTTGGACAATTTCTATTAAAATTAATAGAAGCTACTTTCCTAGCAGAAGGGGCCTGCAGAATAGTGTGAAGCATAGAGAGTGACCAACTGTCCCCCTCCCAACAATCAGCAACTTGGAGGTCCAGGTTGATGTGAGTGGTACAGGGTTGCAGCCAGTCCTGAGGGCACCAGTGATCAAGCCAGAAGTTGAGATTCCCATTGCCAAGGTTCCAAATATACAGTTTTTCAGCTTGTTGTCTATTCTTAATCATGGCTTTCCAAAGTTTGGAATCACCAAGCTTGCAGGTTACAAGGGAAGGATGTGAGAATTTGCAGTATTTACCAGCCAGAAACCAAGCCCACAGGGACTCCTGAGATCTGAATTTGATCCAGAGTCTGTTTAAATTAACCTGAATGATCTGATTGATACATTTAAAACCCAGCCCTCCATCCCAAATAGGTTTAGCTAATTTGGTCCAAGAACTCCAATGTATCTGCTTACTTTGACTAGACCAGAGAAAGTGATTGAATAATCTTTCAAACTGAACTTGAGTGATCTTCTTCATGGTAGTCATCTGCATCACATAGGAAGGGAGGGTAGTGAGGATGCTTTTGAGTATAGTAAGTCTGCCACCAGAGGATAGATATAAGTGAGTCCAGTTGGAGAGGTAGCTACTGATCTTATTCAGTATTTCATCAAAATGGGTTTGCTTAACTCTACCAGCATTTAACTGAACTCCCAAATACTTCATTTTTCAAATGGGTAGGAGAATAACCAGTATAATGAATAATCCAATCTTTTAAAGCCTGAGTAAGCTGCTGTAGGAAGATAACATTACATTTGGAGGTGTTGAAAGATAATCCAGAATGGGCTTGGAAAATTTGGATGCAGTTATGGATGAGCTTGACAACATTCTTAGAAGCATTAGAGAATACCATAACATCATCAGCATAAATTAAGTGAGTAATGCTAACATTGGACTTGTGGTGATACCTGATAGAATTAGAATTACTGGACAGCTTGTTTATCAGGAGAGAAAAATAATCCATAGCTAAAATAAAAAGAGTGGGGGGGAGAGGGTCCCCTTGCTTAAGACCTCTACTGGCCACAATATGTCCCCAGCTGGAACCATTGATCAAGATAGAATGGGAATTGTTGCTCAACCATCTGTAGATCAGGTTACAAAAACCACTTGAGAAGCCCCTGGCAGCTAAGACTTGAAGGAGGAAATCCCAATTTATAGTGTCATATGCCTTCTTAATATCCAACTTATTGATAATATTGCCACCCCTACACTTTTTGTTAAGGTCCAACAGTAACTCCTGAGCCAACAACACATTATCAGCAATAGATCTCCCCTTGACAAAAGCAGATTGATTCAAACTGATGAGCTTGCTAAGATGAGGTTGTAACCTATTAGTTAAGATTTTGCTGATAGTTTTACTAATCACAGAATTAAGACTGATGGGCCTAAACTTATCCCAGCTAGAAGGGTCATTGCATTTGGGAATTAAGACAATGTTAGATGAGCTGAAATATTGGGGAATATCATTCCCATTGAAGAAACTGATAATGGCTTCAATAACATCACCGTTGATAACATCCCAAGTTTTCTTAGAAAAATCAGCATAAAAACCATCAGGACCAGCAGTCTTCGAGCTGTCAATAGAATTTAGAGCTTACCAAATCTCCAGATCAGTGGGGGGATGGGTAAGGGATAAGTTGCTAGTGTAGAGGTAGTTCTCTTGGAAAAGAGCAGAGATGATCTGGGGATTGTCTTGAAGGGGCAGTTTCATAAGATTTTGAAAATAGTCCACAACACTTCTGCCAATCTCCCCATTATTATGAATCCAGCTACCAGCATTATCTTTAATACCATGGATAGTGTTACACTTTCTCCTATACTTAATATAGGCATTAAAGTACTTAGTATTCCTATCCCCTTCAGTGAAACCTTTAAGAGAAGCTTTTTGTTGAAGATATATGTCTTGAGTATCAATGGAGTTAGAGAGATGGGCCTGAGCTGCTAACAACTGAATCTCAGTAGCTTCCCCATCCTGAACAAGTGTTTCAATAATAGCAACTTCTTTTTCTACCTCAGCAACAACATTGAAGATATTATCAAATTCAGTCCAACCCCAGTTTCTGAGAGCTTTACTGACTTTATGATGTAATAGTTCCAACTTACTCCAGGGATCAGCAGCAAAAACTCCCTGTCATTGGGAGGAGATAAAGTGAGCAAAATTAGGATGAGAAGACCAGAAGTTTTGATATCTGAAGGGAGGCTTGGAGGAGCGGGAGGGTGAAGATGAAATAGACAGTAATAGAGGTATGTGGTCAGAACGTACTCAAAGGAAGATGGGAAACAGCAGTATGAAGAAAATGGGAATACCAGAGCTCATTAACCAGAATCCTATCTAATCTCTCCCAGGTCTTCTTCCTTCTCCAAGTGAATTGAGGACCTTTAAAACCAAGATCAAACAATCCAGAATTCTGTATATTATCCTTGAAGATGTTCATCCTATTAAGGGGAGGTGTTCTGCCTCCCATCTTTTCAGCAGGGTTGGTGAAACAATTGAAATCACCACTGACCACCCAAGGGAGATTCATAGAGGAGCTAATCCTTTGGAGATGGTCCCAAAGAGTAGATCTGTCAATATTTCTACATCCAGCATAGATGAAAGTAGCAAAAATGGTATGGTTAGCAAAATTGAGTGAAAGATGTACAAATTGGGGTTGATCAATAATGACAGACCACTTCACCTCCTTTCTACAAAGCACCCAAATTTTGTTGTTAGATTTGGTATGATAGGAAAAACCAGTGAACTTTTTTAAAATTTTGGTGGAGTTTTGTGGACCAAAGGTTCCAAACTAGCAATACACCAAGGAGAGTGTTTTTTATTGAGATTTAAGAGACTTTTGAGGGAAGGAGGCACCCCCTGATGTTCCAACAAAGAAGATTAATCATGGGGGGGAGAGGTGGAATGATTATTTTTAGATCTGTTTCTTCCTCTAGTTAAAGGGGGGGGGGGGGAAGTCTCCCTCCCTTTAGTGGAAGAGGACTCCAACAATTTTTGACTCTTGGTGGTGTATTTTTTCTTTTGTTTACAGTATGAATTACCCATTCCTCCTCCATAGAGTCCTAGGCAAGTTTCAACTGGTCAGAAGAGGGAGGGAGAGGATGGTGTGGCAGTGTAAGGGGTTCAATGAAACTGGTTTTTTGAATGGGGTTAGATAAATTGTTGGGGGGGGAGGGGTACTTGTAGTATAAGGAATAGGGTCAGACTGCTGCCTTAAAGCCCCAGAGATGAGGCTAGATTTTCTTTGAGGAGCTGAATCAGTAGATAAAGTAGTATTTCTTGGTTCTGTCAAACAAAGGCTAGCCTCCTGTAGCTCCACCAGAGAGTAGAAGCTACAGGAAGGGGATCCTTAGCTTTGACAGTAGCTTTCTCGTGAGGTGGGTGTAATCCGAAACATCTATCGGTGGTGTGACCAAACATCTTGCAGGTGTGAGCGAAATAAGGTTTCGTTGCATTATCACTTCTTGCCACTCGTCCATCGAAGTAGAGCCAATCCGGATCTTATTTATTTCAGTGAAGGGAGATATCTCTTTCTATTTGGATCCTAGTCGCTTCGGGTTTAGCTTTGTTAATGGTAGCAGCATCCAGTTTCAAGGGTGTACCCAAGGCTCTCCCAATTTGAAATAGTGTTGTTTGGTTAAAGAATCTGTAAGGGAGGTTAGGAAACTTAAACCAAATAGGGATGATTGGGGGTTCTTTGCTAGGATCAAAATCTGGTGTCCGTTTAATAATTTTCATCTCCATCCCTGCTATGGTGACCATCTGTTTAGCAAAGAGTTTAGCATAATCCTCCTCAGAGGAGAGATTTATTAACAAGTGCCTACCATCCAAAAGACCTAATTTCCATCGTCCCGTAAAATTAAGGGACTCAAAAAAACCTCTAACAAGTTCCATTTTGGGATGACCCAGCCTAAATTTACCAATTAAGGTGAGTCTAACTTCATTGTTCAAGTCTTCTAATTCCTGTTCAGTGAATAAGACTGCAGGACACCCCTCTTTAACTCCAAGGGGTCTAATGAAAGGGTAAGAACTCCTTCCACAGCACCGCATCATGTAAACTTTGGGGAAAAATAATTTTGCAGGGTCATTAATAGAAGGGGCTCTCCCCACCACCCCTGCATAAGAAGCTTTAGCCCAGGAAATCTGGGTATCCAAATTAATTGGAGTGGACATGGCAAATCTTGGGGAAGAAACCAGAGCTCCACCACCCCAACCAGAAAAAACAACCAAACCTCCAGGGAGGAACCCAGAACCAGAAAAAATTCTTCAGTAACACTCCCAAACAATAGAAGGACAAGAGACCCAGAAATAAAGCCAGTAGAAGTCACCACAGCAATGAAAAAAAAAACACCATGATTCAAACCAATGAAATAGTAAAATTGAAACGAAAAAAGCCCGGGAAAGGACAATCTTTACAGAAAGCCACCAGCAAGTCCCACCACCACACTTCCACCACCACCAACAGCAGCCACTACCTACTTGAGAGCAAATCGAACTCTGTCCACCGTCAACAGCCTCCATGGAACCCTAGCAGAGCTTCTCTCTCTATAGAAGACATTTTCATGTATATATATATATATATATATATATATAATGTTGTCTGCTCAAATTCCAAATGTCTCTTTTGATTCTTTAAAATAGTTTGTATATATAATAACAGTTTTATTTCATTTTTTCAAATTCTAGAACCCATCAACTTCAGCCTGTTTGGCTTCACCACAGCCCGTTTTGCTTCATCGCAGCCCGTTCAGATTCTCGTTGGGCGTGGGTCGGTTGACTAAGGTCCCATGGACGATTGACCTGGGCCAATAGAACGGGTTGGCGGGTGATGCGCTGAAAATATATACGATTTTTACTATCCAATTTTACCCATTTTTGCTGATATTATACTTTAAAGAAAGGTTATTTTAAAATTTGTTATAGGTATGATGATTTTAGGTGATTGGAGTGAAAAGAAGCAAAAAGGAACGAATCCGGAGCAAAAAGGAGCAAAAAGGAGCAAAATGGTGGAAAAAATGTTCTGGTGCCGCCGACACCCAAATTCAGAGAGCACAGAATTAATTGAAAAAATAGAGCACCGCCGGCGCCCTATCTGGCGCCGCCGGCGCCCGAAGTCGGTTCAATTCAAATTTGAAGAGTTTTGGTGACTTTTTGAAGGGATGCCTATGGAAACTCTTGGGAATTCCTCCCTATCTTATAAGTGACTATTTTAGGATGAAAATGGTGTGCTTCTTCAGTGGTTTTAGAATAGTTTTAGTGAGAGTGAAGAGTTAGGGTTTAGAAGTAGAGAGTGAGGATTTGAGAGGGATTTTTTCTCTAAGGAGGGGAGGAGAAGAGGTAAAGTGAGAGATTGCTTCTTCTTTTCAATTTTAAAGAGAGAATCAAGTGTTGTAAAGAGGAAGAGAAGAGGATTCAAAGGAACTTCAAAGGAATTGCATACGGGAAAAGAAAGAGATAATTTGTATTTTCTTTTGTGGTTTGTATGACTTTTCTTTTATATATAAAATCCATGTTTTATTATATCTTCTCCATTATTCTGAGTAGTTTCCTTATCTTTCTTCTTGCATAAGAGATGTGATGATGGATTGATGTGGATTTGATGTGTTTTTAATGAGATGAAGAAATTGTGATGGTTTTTCATTTAGAACTTAATTTACTTTTGATATGGCTAATTGAAATGTTAAAATATGTTGTTAAACATTAAGTTTGAAAGGATTTAATGTCCTAGAACAATAATGAAAGATTCATTCAATTTCCACGGATGAATTGTATAGTTCATGGGAATTGAGTGCAAATAAATTGGGAAATGTGTTTTGATAGACTTCAATGTTGAGATTTCAGAGTGACAAGCTGAAATCCCTAAATTGGTTCTAAGATTAGTAACTAAATATTAAAGGTTAGCCTTCGGGTGAAGGGTGAGTGGGAGCTCCGAAGTGAGAGCTGGTATCCTCTCGGCCTAGCCTTAGAGTTAGTGACTAAACTTAAAATATGTCAATATTCTTTTCTACTTAGAAGAGGGGGTACTCTTTTAAGGGTAAAGAATCATCTATGCTCCTATTTGACACAATAATATAAATATTTGTTCCATATCAATCCACACATCATATTCTCCTTGCAAGAGGAAAGATACTTTTCTTATATATCAAAAACCTTTCAAAAACTTAATTTAGTGTGTCTATTAGTTAATTTTGTCCTTAAAAATTGTTAGAAGTATCTGTAGTTTAGTTAACTGTTACTGTTTTCTACATCGTGTTAGTAGGAGTTTGTGTTAAAAGTGCTATTTAAATATAGAACTTTAGTGCTCTCTTACTTATCTTAGGATTGTTTTCTTAAAACTTCGAACTTCCCTGTGGGATCAATAACCAGGATTCCATTAGAGCCCTGTATTACTTGATACGATACGTATACTTGCGTTGAATGCTTGGACTTATCAAAATCATTAAAAATATATAAATTTGAGTTCATAAATTCTTGCAATATAAGTCCCGTGTATCAAGTTTTTGGTGCCGTTGCCGGGGAAGGTAACGGAGTTAAGAAAGAAAAGTAACTAAAAAAAAGAGAGAAAACCTTTATTTAGTAGTGTGTAATTGTGTGTTTGTTTATCTTTATTAGAGTATTTGAGTTTGTATATGCGTAGTAGCGGATCTACAGATTTAGTGCCTTACAATTCGGAGTTAAAGCGTACTGTCAGAAAAATTTGAAAACTACAAAAACAAATTGAAAATCCTTGCAAAATGGCGAATATTCAAGATAATTAGAGAAAGGAAATTGGAAATTTGCCAATACCTTTAAGAGATTTTGCTAACCCAACAACTGATGAAATTCACATAAAAATTCAAAATCCTGATGTTGCTGCTAATTCATTTGAACTTAAACTGCTATTATCCAAATGGTACAAAACAATCAATTTGCTGGAACACCTAGTGAGGATCCAAATTTACATCTTGCTAGTTTTTTAGAACTGTGTGCTACTTTTAAATATGATGGAGTGTCTAGTGACACTTTCAGACTTAAACTTTTTCCTTTTTCATTAAGGGATAAAGATAAGGTGTGGTTAAATTTGTTAGCACCTGGATCTATTAGAACTTGGGGAGAATTATCTCAAAAGTTTCTATCAAAATATTTCCCTCCATTAAAGATTGCTAAAATAAGAAATGATATTACATCTTTTTGTCAGTTTGAAGTAGAGTCAATATATGAAGCTTGGGAGAGATTTAAGGATCTTCTTAGAAAATGCCCACATCATGCTTTACCAGATTGGTTAATAATTCAAAAATTTTATAATGGATTAGTGGGATCATTGGGATCTATTATAGATGCTGCTGCTGGTGGATCATTAATGTCAAAACCTTTTGATGAAGCATACACATTAATTAAAGAAATGACTACTAATAATTTTCAATGGCCCTCTGAATGGGTAAATCCTAAGAGAGTAGCTAGTGTTCATGATTCAGATATGATAACTATGGTACTTTCTCAGATTGCAGTCCTTTTAAAGAAAATAGATCAATATGGAATGAATTATTCTGAACCACCTCAAGCGTTAGAGGAAAATCCATTTGGACAGATAACAGAATCTCAAACACCTTACGAGACCTTAAATGCTATTAATAGACCTAACAATCCTTATTCAAATTATTATAATCCTGGTTGGAAGAATAACCCAAACTTCAATTGGAATAATAATAATGCTAATATTAACCTGCATTGGGCTAACAATTCAATGAATCCAATTGGAAGTTCAAACAATCAAGGAAATTCTAATTTTAGACCATCTTATCCCCCTGGATTTAATAGTAACTCAAAATTTAAGGATAAGAAGTTGTCTACTAAAGAAATGATTCTGAATATGGGAAATCAATTAGAAGCTCAAGGTGTTGGTATGAAGAATATTGAAAATCAATTAGGACATATTTTCACTGCACTTAATAATAGACCTTCTGGAACACTTTCAAATAATGTATAGATCAATCCAAAAGATTAAAACAAGGAACAACTTAAGGCTATTCAATTAAGGTGTGGAAAAGAATTAGAAACTAAAGTGCAAAAAGAAGTTGAAATAGAAAAGGAGAAGGTGGAAATTGAAAAAGGTTCAAACAAGATTTATTCAGACTTGGATTATCCTCTTGAACCAATGAAGATAACTGTTGAAAAGTCACCACCTCCATTTCCTCAAAGATTAAAGAAACAAACAGAGATAACAGATTGGAAAATTTTTGGAGATCCTTAAGAAATTAACGATTAATATTCCTTTTGTTGAAGCATTGGAACCGATGCCTGACTATGCTAAGTTTATGAAGGATATTCTGAGAAAGAAAAGAAAGTTTACAGATCATGAAACTGTTGCACTTGGCAGAGAGTGTAGTGTAATAATTTAGAAGAAGCTTCCGGAAAAACTTAAAGATCCTGGTAGTTTCACTATTCCGTGTGCTATAGGTGAAATTTTTTTTGGAAAAGCTTTATGTGATCTGGGAGCGAGTATTAATCTAATGCCTTTATTAACTTTCAAAAGGTTGGGAATAGGAGAAATTTCTCCTACATCTGTGACTCTTCAGTTGGTCGATCGTTTCATTACTTACCATAAAGGAGTGGTGGAATATATGTTAGTGAAAGTGGATAAATTTATCTTTTCTGTGGATTTTATTGTACTTGATATGGAGGAAGATAAAGAAATTCCAATTAGTTTGGGAAGACCATTCCTTGCTACTGGAAAAGTGGTAATTGATGTTCAAAAAGGAGAATTAACTATGAGAGTTAATGATCAAGAGGTAACCTTTAATATTTTATAATCTATGAAGTATCCCTCAATGGAAAAAGATAATGAATGTTTTAGATGGAGGTCTGTGATTACTTGAGAAATGATCATTTTGAAAATATATTTGAAAAAGACAAAGAATATAAAAATATGTTTAAAGAAGAAAGTGAAGATGAAGAAAATTCAGATAATGAAATGAGTGAAGATTTGGAGTATGTTCAGGAGAGATTCGTAATATTAGACACTACTAAGGTGGAAATAAAAGCTTAATTCTATCTATCATAAAACCTCCTGAACTTGAAATGAAAATTCTCCCTAATCATTTAAAGTATATAGTTTTAGGAGAATCATCTACTTTGCCTGTTATTGTATCTTCGAAACTAAACAAATACTAAGAACAGAAGTTGTTGGAAACTTTAAAAAGATACAAGGAAGCTTTTGGATGGACTTTGGCAGACATTAAAGGAGTTAATCCTTCGATTTGTATGCACATAATTTTATTAGATGAAGAACATAAACCGAGAGTTGATCCACAAAGGAGATTGAATCCTATAATGAAAGAAGTAGTTAAGAAAGAGATTTTAAAATGGCTGGATGCTGGAATTATTTATCCTATTTCGGATAGTGCTTAGGTAAGTTCAATACATTGTGTATCGAAAAAGGGAGGAGTGACTGTTGAAGTGAATGAATATAATGAAATTATACCCATAAGACAAATTATTGGATGTCAAATTTGAATTGATTATAGGAAATTAAATGCTGCCACAAGAAAAGACCACTTTCCTCTTCCTTTTCTCGATCAAATGTTAGATAGACTTGCTGGACACAAGTACTACTATTTTTTGGATGGATATAATGGTTACCATCAAATACCTATTGCTCGCGAGGATCAAGAAAAGACAACATTTAGAATCCCTTATGGAACCTTTACTTTTCGAAGAATGCCTTTTGGACTGTGTAATGCACCTGCAACATTTCAAAGATGTATGATGTCTATCATCAGTAGTATGATAGATAATGGAATAGAAGTTTTTATGGATGACTTCTCTGTATTCGTGACTTCATTTGAAATTTTCCTAGTAAACTTAGCAAAAGTTTTAGAGCTTTGTGAGAAAATAAATCTAGTTCTGAATTGGGAGAAATTTCAATTTATGGTTGCAGGAGAAATTGTGCTTGGGCATAAAATATCTGACCATGGTATGGAGGTCGACCCTGCTAAAATTAGAGTGATTGAGAGATTGCCGCCATCCACTACTGTGAGAGAGGTGAGAAGTTTCTTAGGACACACAAGATTTTACAGGCGATATATTAAAGTTTTTTCTAAAATTACTAAATATTTATGCCAACTTTTAGAAAATGATAGAAAGTTTGATTTTAATGATGAATGCTTAAGAGCTTTCGAATTATTAAAAGAAAAATTAATCACTGCACCTATAATTGTTTCACCCGATTGGGAGAAACCATTTGAATTTATGTGTGATACTAGTGATTATGCAATCGGAGTAGCATTAGGGCAAATGCATGATAAAGTTTTCAAAGTCATTTACTATGCTAGTTAAACTCTTAATGAGGCTTAAATTAATTATACCACAACTGAAAGAGAATTATTTGCTATAGTGTTTGCTTTTAAAAAATTTAGACCTTATTTAATTGGAACTAAAAGTATTGTGCATACAGACCATTCGGCTATCAAATATTTAATGCAAAAGAAGGATGCGAACCCTAAACTTATTAGATGGATACTTCTTCTGCAAGAGTTTGACTTTATGATAGTTGATAGGAAGGGGGCTGGTAATCAAATAGTTGATCATCTATCCAGAATATACTATGATAAATTATCTGAATTTGAAAAAGAAATTATTGATTTTTTCCTTATGAGCAATTCTATACTATTATGGGAAATAATTTACCTTGGTAAGCTGATAATGTGAATTATATTGTAAGTGATATTGTACCACCTGATTTAACAAGGCAACAAAAAAAGAAGTTTAAATATGATGCAAAATTCTATTTTTGGGATGAGCCCTATCTATATAAAAAGTGTAAGGATCTAATTATTAGGAAATGTGTGCCACAAGAAGAAACAAATTTGATTATTTAATGATGTCATGATTCTGAATTCGGAGGTCATTTTGGTGTTGATAAAACTGCTTTTAAAATTTTACAATCTAGATTTTATTGGGCTACTCTTTTTAGAGATATTTATAGATATATTAAATCATGTGATTGATGCCAAAGAGTAGGTAATATCTCTAGAAGAAAAGAAATGCCTCTAAATTATAACTTGGAAGTTGAAATATTTGATATATGGGGATTAGATTTTATGGGACAATTCACTCTTTCATTTGGAATTCTATATATATTGGTTGCTGTTGATTATGTCTCGAAATAGATTAAAGCTGTTGCTTTACCCAGATGTGATGCTCGGAGTGTTTCAAAATTTTTTTAAAAAAATATATTTACAAGGTATGGAATGCCGAGAGTGATCATAACTGATGGTGGATCCCATTTCAGGAACAATCAAATTAAGAGATTAATTGAGAAATATATTATTATTCATAGAATCTCTACTGCTTATCATCCCCAGACTAGTGGTTTAGCAGAAGTATCTAATAGTGAAATTAAAAGAATTTTGGAGAAAACTATGGATAATCATAAATTAGATTGGTATGCTCGATTAAATACTGCTTTATGGGCTTATAGAACTGCTTTTAAAACCCATATTGGAATGTCTCCTTATAGACCAGTGTTTGGTAAGACTTGCCATTTACCAGTTGAATTGGAGCATAAAGCATATCGGGTGATAAAAGAGTTAAATTTTAATTTGAAGAATGCTGGAGAGAAAAGATTTATGCAATTGAATGAATTGGAAGAGATTAGAAATGCATCTTTTCACAATGATAGGATCTATAAAGAGAAAAGGAAATTATGGCATGATCGGAAGATATTGAAAAAGAACTTAGAAAATGGAAAAAAAGTCTTACTATACAACGCAAAATTGAAGTTATTTCCTGGAAAGCTCAAGTCTAGATGGTTAGGACCTTTTACAGTTATAAAAGTTCATTCTTTGGAGTTGTTGATATTAAAGATCCTGATACTGGAAACATTTTCAAAGTTAATGGGCATCGATTAAAGCCTTACTTTGATGGGTTTCAACCTAATTTCAAAGAGGTTTTAATGTTGAGCCATTTCGATTAACTGAATGGTTTGTCGGGCTGACGACGTTAAACCAAGTGCTTTATGGGAGGCAACCCATATGTATCTTGGTTGTGTGTTTGTTTGTTTGTTGTAGTTGTACCTTTTTATATAGTTGATTTTGAATCCTAGTTACTTCTAAATAATTATAAAATTGATAAATGATGGATCGAATCGAGATATTGGAATATTTTGGATCAAATGAAGTTCGGTGAGAATTTTGACCAGTGGCGCTGCCGACTCCAGAATTGGTGCTGCCGACGCGCTATCATTTCTGCCATACTGAACTTAACTGTTTGAGAGCCGCCGACACCCTATCGAGTGCCGTCAGTGCCAAAAATCTATTTGACGGTTTTTAAGTTTCAAAATGCGAGTTTTGGCAGGATCTTCATCCTTATAACTCCTCAAACTCCATTTTTGACTTCTCAACTCCAGAAAAATGAAAACCACATATCCCAATTCACTTCCTCTGGATTTCTTTCCCATTGAAACCCCTCGATTTCGTGGTTTCAACCGATGGAGGTTCATAAGTTTTGAAGTACAGCGTTTGTTCAATAATGTGATGATGAAAATAAGGATTATCAAGGAACGAGGCTTCATAAATTGAGGTATGGATAATCCTGCTACTATAATTGAAGAAATAATTAAAGAGAGACATTGGGAAGTGCTTTGCTACACTACCGCTGCCGTTGTTGTTCCTATCGTGAAAGAGTTTTACGCAAATCTTCAGGGGATCAATCAAGGGTTCATATTTGTGCGTGGTAGATTTGTGCAATTCAATCCTGCATGAATCAACGATCTCTTTATGATTGAGAACGTATCTATTTGCCATTATTCTAACTTCAATGCCACCAAGGACAATATGAATGATGTTTTTCGATATCTGACGGATGATAATAAAAAATGGGAAGTTAGAGAGAATGGATACATGAGTTTCCCATCTGCATCTCTCAATCCAGTATCGAAGCAGTGGCATTACTTTATTTCGACAAAGTTATTTCTGACATTATAGATTAGCAAGGTAACCAAGGAAAGCGCAGTTTTGAATTTCTGTATTCAAACTGGAAGGCCGGTTGACATTGGTAATATTATTGTGAGAACATTACTTGGATTAATTGTGCATGGCTCCAAATATGAGCTTGGACACCCGTCCACCATATTTCTGTTATGTAGTCAGCCACTGGTTCCTTATGAGAGTTGGGAAAAAGATTTTCTTCCACGGAGGCCTATTGATCCAACTAATCCCTACGACTACCAGACAGTTGGAGACGAAGATGACATGAATTTACTCGCTGATCAACCAACGCATACTTCACAACCGATTCAACCCTATTTCCTGAAGGTTCCAAGATGATATTGCAGAGGATCAAACAATTGGAGAAAGTTGTACTAAATGTTATGAATGCGATCAACAACATTTCTGATTTATTCGATCATATAGATTGGAGAATGAAAGAGCAATTTGATCACACTGGTCGAATTGAGATGGGCTTGATCAATCTGATGAAGAAGAACGCGGTGATTGCTGAAGAATCATCTGACAAATTTCCATTTCATCCATTCTATAACTTGTTTGTGCAACGGCAATCAATTGGAGACATTAGAGAAGAGGATAGTTCTGAAACTGATGTGGAGTAATTGATGGATTCTAATTATGTGTGTTGTTTGTTTAGTTTGCTTTGCTTAGTTATGTTTGGTTTGTGTAGTATTTGCTTTGCTTTGAACTTGGATTTGGATGTGTTTACTTTTATTGTGTTCTTATATCTTAGTGCTTGCCTATCATAGAGTACTTGCTGCACTAAACATCTAGGAATAGCTGGTTTGAATGAACATATTTAGTGTCTTTTATGTAACTTGGATTTTATATGTAAAAGATTGTTGTGTGTTGTTTGTGTGAAAATTGTGTTACTTATTGCTTATGGGATGATGTAAATGCTTATTGAAGTGTTAAACATCATTGGGGACATCAAAACGATCGAAATTATGAAAAAATTTTTGGACCTAGAAAATATTTTGGACTGGCGTCGCCGGCGCCCAAATCCAGAGAGTTTGGCCATTTATTTTAAATAGAGCGCCGCCGGCGCCCGAACCCAGAAAAGTTCTAAAACCCTCGATTTCACGATTTTTGCCCTGGGACCCACAAAATTTTTCCATTTCCTTCGTCTTCCTTCTCCATTTTCGATATTTTGAAGATCTAGGGCTTGCTAGATCTCAGATTTAAGGAGTTTTCAAGGATATTCGACACCGGATTTGCACTTATCTTGGTAAGGGCTTGACTTTAAGTTCAAATTTTTGGATTTTCACCATGGAAATCTCTCACATTGCTTATGGTAGAATTTTTGGAGTTTTAAAGAGTTTTTGAGATTTTCATGATGAGATTTGCTCTTACTTGCTTAGAATAGTGTTTGAAGTTGTTACATTGTGAATTTGAGATATATTGGAATTATTTTTTGCAAATTTTAGAAATTCACAATGCTCCAAGAGGGAAGAGGAAATTGGATTTTGATGAGGAGAGGTTTGTCAACATCAAAGCCCAATTTCGCTATAACTTTATCCTTCACAACAAGAAGTGTATCCAAGATCGAGCTTTTGATAGTCTTGACGGATCTGTAGAACAATTAATTGCAGAGCAAAACTAGGAGCGATTTTGTTATTTCACTGTAAATTATGTTATGGGAGTTGTTAGAGAATTCTATTCTAACATACCCTGGACTGAGACTGAGTATGTGCTTGTTAGAGGAAAGCTGGTTAAGTTTACTCCTCAGCGCATCAATGCTTTCTATTAGACTCGGGAGCCATTCGTATGTGAGTATGAAAACTTTGACACTAGAAGGGAGAATATGAGAGAAGTGATTGCTTTTCTAACTGACTCGCAAGGAGAATGGAAAGTAAGTCAAAATTAGTTGATAAATTTCCCCATCTCCACTTTGAATGTTGCTTCAAAAGTCTGGAATTATTTCATTTCTGCAAGATTATTACCATCTTATCACCACAGCGAAGTTACAAGAGATAGAGAAATGCTGAACTACTGTATACAGACGATGAAGAAGATTGATATTGGAGCTATTATTTACAAGAATATTTAGACAATTGCTAGAGGCGAGACGACTGGAGGATTAGGACATCCTGCCTTAGTTCATGCCCTTTTTGTTCAGTCTGGAGTGGAGTTCAGTAGTTCTGAAGAAGTGAGTATACCGTTGAGACCTATTACAAAGAATATTATCTGTATTTATGAGTCTCATGTGGGAGCTAGAACTGAGCGTAGGAGTACTGATATTCCTACTACGAGTTATGATGTACTATCTACTTCTGAGCCGCCTACCTTATCTGATATTATGGAGTAGCTGAGATTACAGAGTGCTAGTGTGGATAGACTCCATAGTCGGATGGATGTGTTTGAAGCGAGGAGTGATGTGAACAAAGATTTTCTGTAGAGGAGAGTTGAGTTTGATATGGCTTATTATGATGCTTAGGTTAGATTTATGAGGGGAGAGTCCGATGTGATATTTCCTACTTGCCCCAGCGATACACCATATAGACCTGACCCTGCTGATAACCCTGCTGATGACCCTGCTGTTGATCCTGGTGGTGGAGACTGGTAGATAGTTAGTTGTTTTATTTCTGTTGTTCTTAGTCTGTTGTGATGTATTGATGTGATGTCGTGGATAATTACTTTTCATGTGATGTGTAACCCTATGTTGTACTGTGTGATGTAGTGTTATTTACTTTTCATGTTGAACTGTTAGTTGTACTATTAGTAGTGTGTAGTTTGTTTCATGTTATGTTGGATATTTAGATGTTTAATGTTAATTTCTCTTTACCCATGCAAATATTTAAAATTGTTATATCATTGCTACTAATTGTTTCATGCCTACTAGATGTAAATTTTGATTAATACTAGATAGCTGTTGAAGATTTTAGAATCCCAGCACAGAAAGGTTAGTTTTCTTTTACTCTCAACTATTTCAAATTTATTGAATAACTTAAGTTTGGGGGAGTGTAGAGAAATACTAAACTTTTATTTGTTCTCAATTATTATATTTTCAAAAATTATTAGCATAACTCTAGGCAGTTGAACCTCATTGTAAGATAACTAAAACTTTTCATTTCAGTTGAATATTATGGAAGGATATGATGGAAATTTTTGGTAATAAAGGCTGATTTTATTGAACTAAGATATTTGGTATGAAAGGATTTGATTATAGTCAACTATTTAAAGTAAAGAAAACTGTATTTTTGAAATGTTAAGGGACTTAAAGTATTGTGTTTCAAAAAGAGATTGTGACTTTATGATGAATAATAAAGCTTCTACTTAACTATAAAGTAGGGAGGTGACTTAAGTTTGAACTTTAGTAAGAGGAGAGTGAAGTTCCAAATCATTAAAGGCTATCCAGATATAGTAATCTTCAGAAAAAAAGGAAGAAAAAGATAAAAGAAAAGAAGGATTGAAAAATAATCCCAAAAAAAGAGAAAAAAGAAGAAAACAAAAGAAAAATGTTTATGAGGAGAAGCTTGAGGAGATGCCTAATAAAAAAATTGCTTCACTTGAATCACCTTAAAGGGAAAGCTTGATTTTATTTCTGAATTTATGTTTAAAGTACTAGCCTACAATCTAATGAAGTTTGCATGAACTCCTTTTTCACATAGTCTTTTAAAGCACTCTTAATGTAACAAATTACGGTTCATCTTGAAATAAATAGTGGACTAGAACTCTTAGACTTATATACTGAATATTCTTATACCTGTAATATTGACCTCACTTACTAAACTTTTTCTGAAAATCTAACCACTGTATTATTTTGAATGAAAAATTTTAGTCTCTTACAATTGAGAAGTACATTGCATGGAGTTATATTTTATGTAGTAAAATGATTACATGAGGACAAGTAATAGTTTAAGTTTGGGGGATTATGATGCACTGAAAATATATACGATTTTTGCTATCTAATTTTACCCATTTTTGGTGATATTGCACTTTAAAGAAAGGTATTTTTCATGATTTATTGCAGGTATGATGATTTTAGATGATTGGAGTGAAAAGAAGCAAAAATGAATGAATTCGGAGCAAAAAGGAACAAAATGGTGGAAAAAGTGTTCTGGCGCCGCCGGCGCCCAAATCCAAAGAGCACAGAATTAATTGGCACGATAGAGCATCGCCGGCGCCCAAAGTCGGTTCAAATAAAATTTGAAGAGTTTTGGCTACTTTTGAAGGGATGCCTATGGAAACTCTTGGGAATTCGTCCCTATCGGACGAAAATGGTGTGCTTCTTCAGTGGTTTTAGAGTAGTTTTAGTGAGAGTGAAGTGTTAGGGTTTAGGAGTAGAGAGTGTAGAGTGAGGATTTGAGAGGGAATTTTTCTCTAAGTAGGGGAGGAGAAGAGGTAAAGTGAGAGATTGCTTCTTCCTTCCCATTCTAAAGAGAGAATCAAGTGTTGTAAAGAGGAAGAGAAGAGGATTTAAAGGAACTTCAAGGGAATTACATAGGTGAAGAGAAAGAGATAAGTTGTATTTTCTTTTGTGGTTTGTATGACTTTTATTTTATATATAAAATCCATGTTTTATTATATTTTCTCCATAAATTCTGAGTAATTTCCTTATTTTTCTTCTTGCATAAGAGATGTGATGATGGATTGATGTGAATTTGATGTGCTTTTATTAGATGAAGAAATTGTGATGGTTTTTCATTTAGAACTTATTTTACTTTCGATCTGGCCAATTAAAATGTTAAAATATGTTGTTGAACATTAAGTTTGAAAGAATTTATTGTCCTACAACAATAATGAAAGATTCATTCAATTTCCATGGATGAATTTCGTAGTTCATGTGAATTGAGTGCAAATAAATAGGAAATGTGTTTTGATAGACTTAAATGTGGAGATTTCAGAGTGACAGGCTGAAATCACCAAATTGGTTCTAAGATTAGTAACTAAATATCAAAGGTTAGTCCTCGGGTGAAGGGTGAGTGGGAGCTCTGAAGTGAGAGTCGGTATCCTCCCAGCCTAGCCTTAGAGTTAGTGACTAAACTTAGAATATGTCAATGTTCTTTTCTACTTAGAAGAGGGGGTACTCTCTTAAGGGTAAAGAATCATCTATGCTCCTATTTGGCACAATAATATAAATATTTGTTCCATATCAATCCACACATCATATTCTCCTTGCAAGAGGAAAAATAGTTTTCTTATATATCAAAAACCTTTCAAAAACGTAATTTAGTGTGTCTATTAGTTAATTATGTCATTAAAAATTGTTAGAAGTATTTGTAGTTTAGTTAACTGTTACTATTTTCTGCATAGTGTTAGTAGGAGTTTGTGTTAAAAGTGCTATTTAAATATAGGACTTTAGTGCCCTCTTACTTAGCTTAGGATCGCTTTCTTAAAACTTCAAACTTTCTTGTGGTATCGATAACCAGGACTCCATTAGAGCCCTGTATTACTTGATACGATACGTATACTTACGTTGAATTCTTGGACTTATCAAAATAATTAAAAATATATAAATTTGAGTTCATAAATTCTTGCAATATAAGTCCGATGCATAAGCGGGTACAATTCAGCCCATAAAAAATAAATTTCATTAAGTGCAGAGCACAAGATTCGAACACATGACCTCCACTATGTGACATAAAGCCTTTGTCATTGAGTTGGGTTTCGGGGTTAAGATTCTTTGTCGAGGAGTCGCCAGTCTCTTTTTTTATCTATTTCCCTAATTCTTAAGTAACTTATTTGTTGACCTCATTTTTGATGAGGTCTTCTCTTCTTCTTTTTAGTACTTAGGATCTAGCCTTAGGCTTTTCCTTTGACTATCTTAGAGGATTAGAATTGGACCCACCACTTAGAAATTCAAACCACTTCTTAACTCCCTGCAAACTCCATAAACTTGATCGTAGACCCCTAATCACCTGGAGGGTTGAAATCAAATGTGGAAGTTTAAAGGATGAGTTCCTATGAGACTCTTCGGCCTTAGGATCCGCTCGGTGGCCCGGTCCGGTGAAGGGCCGACCTACACACACACTACACTTATACACTACACTTTCACACACCTCCTAAAAACACACCCATTCCTAACTCGACCTCCCGACTCATGAAGGTGATTCACATGGATGGTCCTTAACCCCAAAGCCCTCGCGCAAGAGGGTTAGGAACAACATAGTGGATGCCTCAAATGAGTCCCTTCATGGCTCATGTGGGCTTGATATAGATTCATGGCTCAACCAAAATTATTTTATTCCACTTACAATTACTCAATCTTCAATTTTGCAAATTTTTAATTTTGCAAATTTTCAATTTTTGACCCCCGGGACCCTACACCCGCCTAGCCTACCCAAAGCCCTTGAAATTACCCAAAATTTTCAAAATTTCAAAATCACCCAAAATTCCCCAAAATTAACCTTGAACATTTCCTCACCAATCAAGTTGATCATCCATAGCCAAAAATACCAAAAATTCCAAAAATACCTCCCAATACCCTCCAAATACCCAAAATACCCCTCTTGACCCAAAAATCCAAAAATTCAGAAAATTCCCAGAAAATTCCAGAAAATCTCAAATATTCCCAATATCATTTTGTTCAACTACACCATGGGCCAATTTTGTCAATTTACCCCACTTTTGTCAAAACCCCCAATTTGACCTATTTTAACCCTAAGTGAACCCAATGTCAAGCCAAACCTACCCAATTGACCCAAGTTCTAGTCTAATTCAATTCTAAACTTCAATTTAACATTCCCAACACCAATCTAGACCAGATCCAAGTCCAATTTGATTGACATTTGAATCCAATTTCACTTTTGGCCTTAAAGCCCAATTTGGACCCATGACCCAAACCTAACCCAAACTAACCCAATTCAACTCCAATTAACCCCAAACCTTTTCTAAACCTTCCTCAACATCCCCACAAACAAAAAAATAACATGATTTACCCAAAATTTAGACCTAAACCCCACTTAAATTCAACCTAAAGCCAAAAAGCCCAATTTTGACCTAAACCCAAACCTAACCCAAATAAGCCCAAACCCCCAAAATCAAAATCCAATCAAAGTCAAAACCTCTTTGAAACACTCCCATAAACATTTCCCAACATTAATTTTACATTAATTTGAACCCTAGCCACATTGGCCCAAGTTAGCCCAATTTGACCTACATTGGCCCATTTACCAAAGAGGTCCAAATCCAACCCAATTCAAGCCCAAACCACTTCAAATTTATTCCAAATCATTCATGAAACCTTCCTAAATTAAATTCAACACTTATTGGATCCAATCCTTTACAAAATTATCAACCTAAAATTTGTTTTGAAATCCAAAAGCCCATCTTCACTAAATTTTAAAGGCCCAAAATTCATACAAAGCCCACATGACACTCTTCTTCATCATGACTTTAATTAAAACCATCCCTAAAGTTCCAATCAAATATGAATTTGTTCTAAATCAAGCTTCATGTTAACCTCTCATACATTTATCAAAAATGTCAAAATCCATTTTCATACAAGTAAGCCAAGCTATGTGCAAGCCATAAGCAAGCCTCGAAGCCATGCATGAGCCCCATAGGAGCCATGGAATCCACTTTCCACCTCACCAAACCATTAATGGCAAGAGAGGGGATCTCTTTCTTAAACCTTTTTTAAACCCTTTTTACCTTAAACATGATACACTCTGAACCATACTTTGCCATCTAATCCTTGATGTGGACTTCACTAGCTTTGGTAGGTCGACTCACATGAGCCTCCCACCCAAAACCGTAACTCGGAAGGGTGCACCAAACCCAAAATGGTGGGTCGACCCATTCGGACCCAAAATGAGCCTCACCCCATACCATTTTAATCCAAGCCCTATACACATGTCCATGGCCAATTGACTGCACAAACCTCCAGCCCTGACCCACCTGGACCTGAGGGTGACCCATGCCTGCCGGCCAGCCGCCTGGGTCGCTGGAATACACCATGGCCGAGACCTCGGGAGGAGCCAAAGTTTGGAATTCCCACCGCCGTGCTCGCCCCATCCCCGCTGGCCATTGCAGCTGTTCTTCTCTTGCCAAGAGCAAGTCGATCCCATCCCTAACACCCCCGGGAGGCCCTCCAGCCTCTCCTATTTAAACACCCCTCTCTCGGCCATGGGAGAGGTGTTGAACCAACCTTAAGTAAACTCGCCAAAATCATTTCGTACCACTCTCTACACATAGAGCACTTGATTCCCACCGGATTCCACCCAATTCCCTCTAGCCGAGCTTAATTTTGTGTTCAAATTTCGGAACAAAACCAGACACTTCTTCACAGTGGACCAATCCCCAAATTGATTGATCGTACACCTTCACCGCACCAAGGGAAGAAGTCCACCAGCAGAAAGCCCCTCTCCGTGCCACCCATCCGTTCCATACTCCAAGTTTTGTAATCGGCCGTGGTCGAAATCCTACTCTAGACAATTCACCGTGCCGGAGACTTCATCCGGAGCTTGTCGGGACGCAATCGAAGGTGACACAACCCTCGGATCGAAGCCACACTTCTCCGAGCAAAGGTATGGCCTCACTCTTCTTCCCGAGCTTCTGAACATTCTCCATTTTTATTGAGTCAATTTCATGCCACATAAACCGTATGGATGTGTTCGTCTTCTCGAGACGAATCCATAGAGCATAAGAACGTTCAATTTGGTCAAGTATCGAGTGAGATCTTAGGCCTAGAAGACGGACAGTTCTCGGGCTAGGAGGCTTGGGGATGATGAACGGATGCCGTTCATTCAATACACGTGCGGACGGAAGGCTTAGATGGCGTAGGACCAGGAGATGATACGTGAACCGCGGGCCGCGTGGCGCTGAGTCGGAAGGCGGCATCGAATGGGAGTGCGCCGCGTGGCCGTTCGGAGATGTCGAGGATGACAGGGCGCCGCGTGGATAAGTAGGAAATTAGGCTATTTTCCTATTTATTTAATTACCAGAACTTGAAAAATGCATAACTTTGTGTAGAAAAATCATAAAAATTAAATAAAAATACCCTCGTGCTCAGTGAACAGAGGAGAATAATGTGGAAAAGAAATCATTTAATTTCATTGAGTATTTGATTTTTAATAATTTATTTACTCTCTGCACATTTTCAATTCTTCATGCATGTATACAATTCGCCATGACATGAGACCATAGGGCTTTTGAAGCCTCTGAATTTGGGAACATTCCCTGAATTTTCCAAAGTCAGAGGCCATCCCTATGAAGAGTTATTGATTTTTTCAACTCTAGGTTGCTAGTTTGAGTATTTTAATTCCAATAATTAGTATATTGTGAAATAAATTCTAGAAAAATTTGGTGATGTTTATTATGACCAGAGGAACCTAGGAAAAATAGGTTTTGAATTAATCCACTTGGAATAACCCTAATTAGCTTAAACACCCAAAATAGGTCCTTAATTAATTAGAGATAATCATACATCAAATTGCTTGAAATCAATTCTCCACTGTCCTTTAGGATCAGAGGAACCCACCATAAAAATTTGAAGTCAATTGGACTTGGTTAGCCCCACCAAATGGGTTGATTAAACCATTTAGCTAATTTAAACTTTAAAAATTCATAACTTTCAAAATACTTTTAAAAAATTCACCAAATTGGTTTTGGAGCCTCTCTGATATCAGGGGAATTTAAGAAAAATAAAATTGCAATTTTTCAAAAAAGTTGATTTTCTTACATTATTTTAATATTTTAATAATTAAAAAATAATAAAAATCACAAAAATAATAAAATTCACCAAAATGTCACATTTTGAATTTTAATCACTTAGGAACAAACCCCATATTTTTCTTAAGTCTCTATAATGAGATATTAAATTTTAAAGCCCTAAGGTAATTTTAAAATTAAAAAAATGAATATTTTTAGTATTTCCACTAAAATAATTCTAATAAATCAAAGAGAAATCAGAAAATTATAAAAATTGATTCTCTGATTTCCTTGATATCAGAGAGATTTTTGAAAAATATAAAATTCATTTTTTAACCTTTATTTTATTTTTAAATTAATTAATACTTCAAAACTTAAAATAATTGTAATAAAAAGAATATAATTAAAAAAATCACCAAAATTGGTCCAAGTAATCCTCTAGTCATTAAGAATGTCCCATAATTTTCTTAAGGATAGAAACTTTCGCTTGGTCATATTATTAAATTTTCCTTGGAAATCTCTATTTTCCACCAAAAATAATTACATAAATAAATTAAATACAGAAAAATCACATTTTCTCCTCTCATGCCTTTATTGACATATGAGTGAAGTCACATAAAAATTTCAAGTTCATTTAAGCTTAATTTAGTGAGTTATGAAATTATTAAGCTTGAAGGGCAAAATGGTAATTAAAATTTTAACCTTTAATTAAAACTTTAGGCTTAATAAAATTAAAGAGTAAAGTATTTGATCCCAATCTGATTTGGATGATTGAAATTTGAATAATAAGGGTAGAAACCTATTAAACAATTTAAAAATAATTGAAATAAACCTTAATTAAATAATTGATTAAATTTGGAAGAATAATAAAATTGGAATTATTAAAATAGGGATATTATTAGGAAGAGATTTGTTCTTTAATTTAAGAATCCCTAAATTAATCATCTCAATAATATTTAATTCCTAATTAAAATGATAATCCAAATTTAAGATTTAAAATGCTAAAAGACTTAATCATTAAATTAAATTAAAGTTAAATTATTTAAATTAAATCCTTTTAAAATTTCAATTAAATTAATACTTTAATAATTAAAATTAAATCATCTTTAAAATATAAAAAAATGAAATATTAAATTAAAATCAAAAATAAAATTAAATTAAAATTGAAATTAAATTAAATTAAATTAAATTAAATTAAATTAAATTAAATCAAATTAAATTAAATCAAATTAAATCAAATTAAATTAAATTAAATCATATTAAATTAAACTAAATTAAATTAAAGTTAAATTAAATTGAATTAAAAAAATAACATCACCTAAGACATAAAGAAATTCAAAAATAAATATAAAGCAACTTGAACACTATTCCAAATTTAAACCCGTTAACTGAAATTAAATTAAATCACAAACCATTTGAACATCAATTTGCCCTCAAAAGCTTTTGTTGTCATAACTCCTAAATAGAACGTTAAGTGAAATGTTATTTCCCTCATAGGATATTCAAATGTCCTAGTTCACTGAGTAAGATAACAACAAAATTTGAATTCTGGATGATTAATTCATTTGTATAATTAAATTCTCTTGGACTTAAAAATAAATTCTAGAAATAATTAAATTCTCTTGGACTTAAGCACTTCCTCGATATGATGGGATGTTTATAAGAACAATTGAACTTAATTGTTCTTTGATGAAGAAAATCGTTCTTAAACCAAAACACAGGAACCTAGGCGTCATAGGAAATGACTAGTTATAGGATTAGGAACTTGGTAGAAAACCATAATCCTTCCCTTAGCTTTACCTAGGGACTTGCTTTAAATGCTTAAATATTATAATTGTGTTTTAAGTGCAGCTTGGGATGACGGGAAGACCCTCTAGGTACGCTTTTATTTTATTGCAATTTACCTTATTGCAATTTATTTAATCACATCGCACTTACTTTTCTTGCATGATAAAAAACTGTTGCATGAAAACCCACACTTTTAGGATAGTCCCTAAAACTGAAACCAAAACTAAATTAAAAGTCATTGCAAGATAAAATTCACCGCCACAACATTTCAAAATATAAAACAACTCAAAATTTAATCACAAACAGAATACAAAACTACAACTACAACTAAATTAAAACGTCTTGTTGGGTGATCGGGAATACCTCGGATGATGTAACCTACGTGTTGCTAACGGGATTTCCCACGGTCTAAATGAAATGTGGAACTCATTTAGTTGAATTTAGCAAATTCATCTGGACTAAGTGAATACGATAAAAATAACGATGCCGGAAGGATGGAACCGTGGGATCTTAACCGGTGTTGTTATAATCAACTTTAAGATTTGTTTTAATTAAAACATAAAAAACACTTGGAAATTAAGAATTTCTCTAAACCAAAACACTTTTCTCATCTCCTGATTTATGACTTCTAAAACTAAACCTCTGTAACAATAAGGAGCTTGGAGCACGGTGGGCAGCACGACCATCGTCATCAGCAAAACCTGAATCTGCTTCAGCAAAACTTTCTTAAGAATTAAATAACTAAGCCATAGGACTTCGAGGTAGTTTTCCTAGTGCAACATAAATCCTCAACCTTTTGTTAGGCATTTGCATTGCAAATTAAGCCCTAACCGGTCTTAGGATTCTGAGGTAGTCGTCCGATACGCCATAAACCCTCACATCTTCGAGGCTATTTGTATGATCATGTCATACGGATATAAGTCCTAATTAATTAAAATTGGCAAGATCAAAACATTAAATAAATATCAGGACTTTCCTAAATTCAATCTAAACAATAGGATAGTCGGGAAATTACCGGAGTTCGCTTTGGATCTGTGATTTCTCCTACCTTTCTTCCTTTGGATTCCCAAAATAAAATGTTCTAAATTTGATCCATTCCCTATTGAAATTCCAAAATTCAATCCCTTGAAAACTTAAACTTTGAGATTCTTGAGAGCAAAATTATTGATTATTATCGAGAGTTTTCTTAGGTGATCCCCGTCATTTAAGATGTAATTAACTATAGTGGGCTTGCCCTTATAGGGAATTTTAAGAACCTGAGTAATATAAACCCCGCTTAATTCATTTATATTAAGCGAGGAGCTTGTCGGCTTATAAAATTTGTTCGCAGACTAAACGGATGTCACAAATCTTCTAGTTTATTTAATCGAGCCCCAACGTCAAGCAGTGTGCCTATTCTTCGGGATAGATACACGGTTTGTGGTGCGGTGCTTGTTTATGTAAACTATTTGGGATGTGAGATCGGTTTGATTTCATATCTTAAAATTTTTAAATTTAAGATTATTTTAAAATCAAATACTACTTTTCAAATTATTTATTTAAATTAAAAATTCGCCGACAATTTCTGTAGGCGACCTCTTTTCAAAAATACAACACTCAACCTAAAAATATGCCGACATTATTTTATTTGGATTTATTTTTGGAAATCCTTTTAGAAATTAAGAAACGTAGAGAATGTAGAAGGAAGGGCCAAATGATGATAAACACAGAGAAAATAAAATGTCGTATGGTAATATTATAAAAGAAATTTTCAGAATGTTCGGTTACTGAAAATTTTATAAGATAAAAAATTAATAAGTTTTGTTAACCAGAGATTTTTGGTAAAATACCTATTCTGAGTTCTTTAATCTCCTATATAAGCAAGCTCCTATAGTTAATTACATCTTAAACAATCATGATTGTTTAAGAAGACTTTTGATCAATGTTAATCACTTATTTTCTAAAGAGTTTCAAGAACAAGGAGAGAAACATCAACGTTCAATCCTAGGGGTAATGTTAATTTTATTTTTTTCATGTGTCATTTTATTGTCATTTTCATCTTTTAGTTCATCATTTGTTTGGTAGCTATCCTAAACGTTTTAGGTTTTGTTATTATCCTAAAAGTTTTAGGTTTTGTTTGGGTTTTATTAAAGTTCTGTTTATCATTATTATCATTTCATTTATCATTTTATTTTGACGTTGTATTTTTTAACGTCATAATTTTAATTAAGTTTTAGTGTCCTCATTTCGTTTTTATCGTCCTACGAAACAGAGTTAGCACACCCTATAATATGAAAAGAAAATCTAAAAAGAAACTCATCTTCATCCTGCAAGGGAAAAGAATGTCAGATTTAAAAGAAATAATATCAATTTTATTTCTTAAAATCTTTTTTTAATTGGTTAAATTTTGAATAACCCGGTCAAGATGTCACTGGCTCCATCGTCCCAAGGTTATCAGGGGCCTTAATCTGCTTAGTCTGAATGGTGTTTAAAGCAAGATTGGAAGATTTCTGTCAGCAACCAGGATTGCGTCGTCTAAGAAATCTTCAGATTGCCTCATCCAAGAAATATTTGTAGATCAAGAAAACTGAGTTCAAGTTGCATTCAGTGATCTTTATTCATTAAGGTTTCATTTACGTCTTAATGTCTTTTTGAATTTCTGTTTAAAATTTTTAAGTTATTTACAATTTATTAACCGATTAATTTTTATGATTTTCATCATTTATCATTTGTTAGACTTCAGAATTTTTAGATTCGGTGTCATTTGAATCTAAAAAGGTTTCAAGTCTAATGTGGATTAGACTTGAATAATATCTAACGTAAGTTAGATTTTTGAATTTTAGATTCAATGTCATTTGAATAAATAAAAAAAGGTGTCAGGTCTAATATGGATAAAATCTAACATAATTTAGATTTTAGAATTTTAGATTCGACGTCATTTGAATCTAAATGATATTAAGTCTAATATGGATTAGACTTAGATAAAATCTAACTTAAGTTAGACTTTAGAATTTTTAGATTCAATGTCATTTGAATCTAAAAAGGAGTTAAGTTTAATATGAATTAGACTTAGATAAAATCTAACATAAATTAGACTTTAGAATTTTTAGATTCAATGTCATTTAAATCTAAAATGATGTTAAGTCTAATATGGATTAGACTTAGATAGAATTTTAGAATTTTAGATTCAATGCTATTTAAATCTAAAAAGGTGTTAAATCAAATGTTAAGTAAAATCAAACATGAGTTAGAATTTAGAATTTTAGATTCAATGTCATTTGAATCTAAAAGGTATTAAGTCTAATGTAAATTAAACATTGATAATTAGATTCAATGTAGTTTGAATATAATACCTTTGATTTATTATTTTAAGTTCAATGTGATTTGAACTTAACATTGATTGACTTGGGTTTAGTTTAGGTTGAACTCAAGTTAAGTTTTAGTTGAGTTAGGTTCAATATGGATTGAACCTAAGGCTTATGTCAGGTTAGGTTCAATTAAGGTTGAACCTAAAGTTTTAGTTGAATTAGCTTCATTTTGGGTTGAACCTATGGTTTATGATTTGACTTAAGTCTGATGTGGGTTGAACTTAAGTTAAGTCTAGATTTAGGTATGATTAAGCCTTAGTTGGTTAAGGTTTAATAGTTTAATTATATCCAATGTATTAGACCTAATTAGGGTTTAAGTTTGATTAAACCTTAGTTAGTTAAGGTTTAATGATTTAATTAGGTCTAACGGGTTAAACCTAATTAGGGTTTGGGTTTGATTAAACCTTAGTTAGTTAAGGTTTAATGATTTAATTAGATCTAATGGGTTAGACCTAATTAGGGTTTGGGTTTGATTAAACTTTAGTTAGTAAGGTTTAATGATTTATTTAGGTTTAATGAGTTAGACCTAATTAGGGTTTGGTTTGATTAAACCTTAGTTAGTTAATATTTAATGATTTAATTAGGTCTAATGGGTTAGACCTAATTAGGGTTTAGGAATGGTTAAACCTTAGTCAGTTAATGTTTAATGATTTAATTAAGTCTAATGGGTTAGACCTAATTAAGGTATGTTTGATTAAACTTTAGTTGATTAAGGTTTAATGATTTAATTAGGTCTAATGTGTTAGACCTAATAGATGTTTTGGTTTGATTAAACCTTAGTTAGCTAAGTTTTAATAGTTTAATTAGGTCTAATGGGTTAGACCTAATTGGGGTTTATATATGATTAAACCTTAGTTAGTTAGTGTTTATTGATTTAATTAGGTCTAATAGGTTAGACCTAATTGAGGTTTAGATATGATTAAATGTTAGTTAGTTAAGGTTTAATGATTTAATTATGTATAATTGATTATATCTAATTTAGGTTTAGATATTATTAAACCTTAGATAGTTAAGGTTTAATGACTTAGTTAGGTCTAATGGGTTAGACCTAATTGAGGTTTAGGTTTGATTAAACCTTAGTTAAAGTTTAATGATCTAATTAGGACTAATGGGTTAAACCTAATTAAGGTTTAGGTTTGATTAAACCTTAGTTACTTAAGGTTTAGAGATTTAATTAGGTCTAATGAGTTAGACCTAATTGAGGTTAAGGTTTGATTAAACCTTCGTTAGTTAAGGTTTAATAGTTTAATTAGGTCTAATGGTTTAGACCTTATCGGGGTTTAGATATGATTAAACCTTAGTTAGTTAAGCTTTAATTTTTTAATTACGTCTAATGGGTTAGACCTACTTGAGGTTTGGATATGATTAAACCTTAGTTTGTTAAGGTTTAATGATTTAATTAGGTCAAATAGGTTAGACCTAATTGAGGTTTAGATATGATTAAACCTTTGTTAGTTAAGATTTAATAGTTTAATTAGGTTTAATAGGTTAGACCTAATTAAGAGTTATTAAGTTAAACCTAATGTGATTAGGGTTTAATTTCATTTAATTAAGTCTAATTTGATGTCTTAGACCTAATTATGGTTTAATTAGTTAAACCTAATGTGGTAAGGTTTAATTTTGTTTAATTAAGTCTAATTTGATGTCTTAGACCTAATTATGGTTTAATTAGTTAAACCTAATGTGGTTAAGGTTTAACTTTGTTTAATTAGGTCTAATTTGATGTCTTAGACCTAATTATTGTTTAAATAGTTAAAACTAATGTGGTTAAGGCTTAACTTTGTTTAATTAAGTCTAATTTGTTGTCTTAGACCTAATTATGGTTTAATTAGTTAAACTTAATTGAGTTAAGGTTTAACTTTGTTTAATTAAGTCTAATTTGATGTCTTAGACCTAGTTATGGTTTATCTTGAGTCTATTTGGAATTAAACTCAACTTTGACTTAGTTCACTATGGAATGGGCTAAGTATGATGAGGAGAAGGATTTTAGGGTTTTAAAATATTAATTTATAATTAATAAATTTTAACCCTAAAAGGAAGTTGTCATTTTAAATTTTCTAATGGCTAAGAATTATTACTTTAAGGTTAATGTCTGTCACCCTAAATTACTTAACCATTTTTCAATTTAATTTCTTAGTTTCTGAATTTTTATAATCATTTTAAAAAAATAATTACAAAGCCTCATAAAAATTAGGAAACTATGTCTTAGAGAATTATCCTAGCCCTAGAAAAATCAAAAAAGGCTTCTAAGGACCTAGAGATAAATCCCTAAAATTTTCATATTTTTCTAAATTATAATTAATTTTTAATAATTACAATACTCCAGAGAGTATTTAATTGATTAAAAATCAAATATAACTCCTAAATTTAAAATTTCAATTCCACATTGTTCTTCTCATCACCTTGAGTCTGAGGGTATTTTTATTTTATTTTTATGATTTTTCTAGACAAAGATATGAATTTTTGATTATTTTAAGGTTAACTGGATTTATTTAAATCCAAATCAGCCCTAAATTACCAAATGGCGTCGCGTGTCCTCGAATCCGTCGAAAAGCAGCTGATCGGTTGCGGGGGTCCGAACAGCAGATCAAGATGGAGTGAATCATAGCCATCCATTTCCAAAACACAAAAATGGATGACATCCGTTCATCCCCTTCATCTGGTCTAAACTCGAACATCATTCATGTTCTAGACACAAGATCTCGCTCGATTCTTGATGGAATCGAGCGATTTTTATTTCTATAGCTTCTTCTGAAGGAGACGAACATATCCATACAGATTTGTATGGGTTTTGAATTGGCTAGACCTACTTTAGACCAAGCCCTAGCTCGGGTTTGGTGTGAAAAACCATACCTTGGCCACAGTGAGTATAGACTCAAATTTAATGACTTGGAAGCTTCGTTTGGTCCTCATAAGACTTTCCCCCAACTCAATTGGAGTCAAATTGGGTCCTTATATGAATTCGATCTCAAAGTGGCTCGGCTTGAGAGGGTGAGGTCAAACAGTGGGTTAGAAGCTATGGGGATGGCCAATTTCGATTGGGCTCATCATCATAGTGGTCTGTGATGGTGTAAGAATGATCAAATTGTAATTTTGGAGAGTTTCATGTCAAACATCAATTTTATCCTATATTCAGGCAGGGAAATTGGAGGCCATCGATGGGTTTTAGGGCTTGATTCTATGAGGAATCAATTGCTCAAGGTATAAGGAAGAAATTTCATGTTGAGAGTTTTTTTATTTGAGCAAAGTGGCTAGATCTCCTATATTGGTCTCTTCCTCCATTAAGCTCTTGGGTTTGGGCTTATTTATAGCCATGGGTTAGCTTTGGATGAGCTTTAGATGACTCGGGGAAGGTGGTAACCTCTCTATGATGTCTTTGAGATGAGATTATGGGTTGTGGATAAGGGGATTGTAATTTCCCAAGCTCAACCCAAGTGGATTTCCAAGTGTGGTAAATCTTTAACCCAAGGCTTGGCTTTCTTCCATTGGTTGGCTATGGAGGTGTATGGATTGGTTCAAATGCTGTGAATCAGCCTCCCCCACATGTGTCCTCATTGATCATTTAATGGTTGTGAAGAAAGGATGACACATAGGCCTCCTATTCATCCATTTTCATCATTGGATGTAACATAGTAAATGGATAGCTCAAGTCATGTTTTCTTTCTATTGGATGATAGGGAGGTGCATGGTGACTCAAGAAAGGCAAGCCATCATCCATTTTCCATGTCATTTAACTTTTAATGAGAGGATGTCATGTAATCCTTCCATTTCCCCATTTTTATAATTTTTGTCATGATGAGGTATAATGTGGTTTAACCTTGGTGTGAGGCTAAGGTTAAGTGGTGTTTCATCCTCATTGGCATGTCCATGACATACTTAAAGTGGTCAGCCACCTCATCTCAAGGGAGAAGGTGAGTCATGCTTTGAAGTGGGGAGATCATGCCACCTTAAAAATGTGTTATGATTAGGTCTAACCCATGGTTAACCATGATGGTTAATGGGTTTACCATGTGTTGTTTTGTTTCATAATGGATTTAATGAGTCATGGGTGACCTATTAATGACCTTCCACAATTTAATTTTGATAAATCATGGAATTTTCATGCCATATATGATGTAATGGAATTAAATCCATTTTATCATAATTCCAATTTTCAATTAATTATGTAATTAATAAAAAATATTGGAAATTATATTTTTAGTCAATAAATTAATCAAAATAAATTTTATAATTAATTATTTGATCAATTTTACCAATTTCAATTCAAAATTAGGCATTTTAACCAAATTTGAATAATGTTGACTAAAGTTGACCATGGTTGACCCAAGTTAACCCATTTTGGTCCAAGGGTCACCAATTTTGACTTTTCTAACCTTGTCATGCTTTGGTTGGTCATGAGGTCCAATGATTTTGTCATTAAGGGTTTAATTTGGTCATGTTAACCAATTTTAAAATTTAGGTCAATCCAAGGGTCAATGTGGTGACTCTTGGATTTTGTATTGGTCTCCTTGACCAACGTTGAGTTGGTTAGGTCAATAGTTGATCAATGATGTAAATGTGGTAGTCTTTTAGGTCTTAGGTTGGCCAATTTAACCAATTTGGCCTTTTAGATCAAGGTTTGACCTATGATTTCAATGTGATAGTTTTCAGGTCATGGGTTGACTGGTTAGGTCAAAGGTTGACTAATGTAGTGGTCACCAGTTTGATTAAAGTTGAATTTTTGGGTCAAAGGTTGACCAATTGGGTTAATGGGGTGGTCATTGGGTCAGAAATTGACCAGTTTGACAAAAGATGACTTTTTGAGTCAAAGGTTGACTAGTTGGGTCAATCTGGTGATCAATAAGTCAGAAATTGACAGTTTGACCAAAGTTGACTTTTTGAGTCAAGGGTTGACCAGATGGGTCAATGGGGTGGTCATTGGGTAAAAATTGACCAGTTTGACCAAAGTTGACTCTTTGAGTCAAGGGTTGACCAGTTGGGTCGATGGGTGGTCATTGGGTCAAAAATTGACCAATTTGACCAAAGTTGACTTTTTGAGTCAAAGGTTGACCAGTTAGGTATGATCAGATTAGGGTTTGTAAGTACTGATTTGATTATTTTATGATATCATTAAGATTTGGGTTAAAAAGGATTTATAGGGTTTTACCCTAAACTTTAGGGTTTAGTGTCCATCAGTGAGATTTAGGAAGTCAATATTGGTATATTTCCTATCTCAAGCTGATTTTGGAATGATCCTCACAAAAGTGAGGTCAACAAATGGGCCCTCAATATCTGTGAAATACTATACAAGTATGTCGCACATATTGGCGTTGACCGAAATGGTCTGAATAACCCAATAGAATTGTCGATTTATAAGTCATTTTAATGTCAAAAAGATTTTATTTTGAGAAGAAGGTGGACACTATATTCCATTAAAGGATGTCTTATACCGTTTATTGAAGATGTCAAGTGTTGATATATCGATTTTGAAAAGGAATGCTATGCGACTTATATCTTTTCTCAAAGGAAAAGTTAAAGGAATGTCATATTTCCGTGTCAGGAAGGGTTTTATTTCTAATAACTGGAGAGAGAGAAGATTCCATATCATCTCTCAGAAATGTCAAATGTCGATATGTCGATTTTGATAAGGAAAGCTATGCGACTTATATCCTTTCTTAAAGGAAAAGTTAAAGGAATGCCATGTTTCCATGTCAGGAACGGTCTTATATCCAATAACTGGAAAGAGAGAAGATGCCATATCATCTCTCAGAAATGTCAAATGTTGATATGTCGATTTTGAGAAGGAAAGCTATATGATTTATATCATTTCTTAAAGGAAAAGTTAAAGGAATGCCATGTTTCTATGTCATGAAGGGTCTTATATCCAATAACTTAAGAGAAATAGTAAAGAAAATGTGTAAAAACATTCTATCTAAATTTTTCCGCTGGGGCTTTAACCTTTATATGTTGAAGGATAAATCTTACATTAATTGTTGTGCGTTATTGGTTGTCATTTTTATTTAAAGTGTTCGTTATGAAATTTTTTGACCTATCGATGTATTATTGATAGTAAGGGAAACATCTTACAAGATTTTATTCCACTAGTAAAAATAATGTACAAAAAGTCAACAATACATCATATATCACATGGCATGCACTACAAACTGTCGATATATCAAAAGTTGTCAAATTGTGTTTTTGTCATCTTTGTAACCTTGGATACTGCTAGACCTACCATAAATATCTAATACTCCTTGACATTGTTTGTCAAGTATTTCTCGGGAGTTTAGATATTTATAGGGTTAGGGTAGTTCGAAAGGTTTCAATACTTCGAGCTCCGACCTAGTTTTGTAATTGATTGGTTGTTTATCAGGCGCATTGTTCGTGGTGTGATCAAGATTTGTTGATTACTCACACTGGGTATGCAGTGTTTAGCAACATCTGCTTCATTCCCTTGTAAGTCTAGGTCTGATCCACGTGGAAGGGGAATCTGGTAAGACCCTCGAAATTCTCCTGGTCCTATAATTCTTAGTTCTCTTCCAAACATGATAGAGCATCTGTTTAAGAGTGACAACGTATATAAAGGTCTTTTGAAGTCATGAATGTCAATGTGTGGTGGGATGCAATCCCATTCCTCATAAATGTTGATAATACATCTGTCTGGAATACAACTATGTGGCATTATACCCCAAGTTACCAGTCGTCTAATAATTTGAACAATAACTATGGGCATCAGATCCACTTGTTCATGTTGTAGAATCCCGGGAGGATTCCCATCCTGGTCTTTAGCATAATTGTAACAACATCCATACTGAATAGTTACTCGTCCTTTACCATGGATCCATTTACTGGGCTTAGAAAATGTCCTCTTTTTCAAGCTTCTGGCTCTTCCAAGATCTCGGGCTTTCATCACAAGCTAAACAATGGCAGCCTGGTCTTTTTCATCAAAAACTCTTGTGACTAATTTGGTACCTTCCAACATGTTAATAGTCTGGGCATCGATGTGTTTAAATTGTTCAAAAGAGTTTCGTTTAAGGTCCAGAATTTGTCTCAATTCTTCCTTAGAAATAATTTTTTTATCGACCAGTTCATCTGGTATTGTAAGATCAAGAGCTGATATGTAAGGGGTGTTTTTTTATTGAGTCTTTGAGCTAGAGTCAACCCAGATGACAATCTACTAGCTACCACAATAGTTGTTTCCGGGATTTCATGAGTTGTATCGACTATTACCTATTTCAATTTGTTATTGTCAGTTTTTGTTCTTTACCCATTAGTTTTGATTTCTCTCTAGTGATGTCTGGTTGTCAGGCCTTGAATTCTAGCATAGGCAATTTTCTTTCAGTTTCTTCTTTATTGACAATCGACAACAATGGTTCATTGTATAATAGTTCGCTCTGTGTCATGTCGAAGTCAATTTGGATCCTTGATCCTCTATCAATATATCGACGATCCAATGCCAAACACACACAACTTCAAAAAGTGAACAAAAGTATGTTATTTGAACTTTCCCTGCAAGCAACAGGTTAATGGAAATATATCAGACCAAGTTTCGATTTAATTTATCAATTATAAGATTTATCATTGTCGAGAAATGATATTCACAAACACATGTTATGTGAACAAAAGGAAATATTCAAAGAGAGACAGTGATTATCAAAAATTTTGTTTGTAATTTTATTCATTATTTTCCCAGTTTAAAAACAAGTCATGATTTCTCATGTATCATAATATTTTTTTTCAAGAATCGCTAGTTGATTGGGGGAAAGATTCTTTCTCCTTGACAATCTACCAATTGGTAGGATCCTCCCAAATACATCTTTTCGATTACATACAAGCCTGTTGACCTCACTTTTGTGAGGTTCCTTTCAAAGTCAGTTTGAGATAGGAATTATAACAATAGTAACTTTGTAAATCTCACTGATAGTCACTAAACCCTAATGACTAGGGTGAAACCCTATAAATCTTTCTTTGATCCAAAATGATTAAATCAGTAATGACAAACCCTCATTTAATCAATTATTGACCCAATAGATCAACTTTTGACCAAAATGTCAATTTAGTCAAAACGATCAATTTCTGACCCAATGACCAACCCATTGACCCAACAGGTCAATTTATGATAAAAAAGTCAACTTTGGTCAAAATGATCAATTTCTGACCCATGACCAACCCATTGACCCAACATGTCAATTTTTGACCAAAAAGTCAACTTTGGTCAAAATGGTCAATTTCTGACCCAATGACTAACTCATTGACCCAATAGGTCAATTCCTAATGAAAATTGGAGGATTTATGTTGCACTAAGCAAACTACCTCGAAATCCTATGGCTTGGTTATTTAATTCTAAGGAAAGTTTTGCTGAAGTAGACTCAAGCTTTCTTGATGACGATGGCCGAGCCGACCACCATGCTCCGAGCTCCTTGTTGTTGCAGAGGTTTAGTTTTAGAAGTCATAAATCAGGAGATGAGAGAAGTGTTTTGGTTTAGATAAAATCTTAAAATCCAAGTGTTTTTAATATTTTAATTAAAACAAATCTTAAAGTTGATTAAACAGACTCGATTAAGATCCCACGGTTCCGTCATCCCAACGACCGTTATTTTCATCGAATTCACTTAGTCCGTATGAATTTGCTAAACTCAACTGAATGAGTTCCACACTTTCATTTAGACTGTGGGAAATCCCGTTAGCAACATGTGGGTTACATCATCCGAGGTATTCCCGATCATTCAATGAGACATTTTAATTTAGTTGTGATTTTAGTTTTGTTGTTCTGTTTGTGATTAAATTTTGAGTTATTTTATATTTTTGAATGTTGTGGCGGTGAATTTTATCTTGCAATGACTTTTAATTTAATTTCAGTTTCAGTTTAGGGACTACCTTAAAGGTTTTGGTTTTCATGCAACAGTTTTATTTAACATGCAAGAAAAGTAAAGTACAGTGCATGTAAGTAAATTGCAATAAAAGTGTACCTGGAGGGTCTTCCCGTCATCCCAAGCTGCACTTAAAACACATGTTAAGACATTTAAATGTTTCAACAGATACCTAGGTAAAGCTAAGGAATTTTGGTTGTATACCAAATTCCTAATCCTATAACTAGTCATCTCCTATGACGTCTAGGTTCTCGGTTTGGTTTTAAAGATGAATTTCTTCATCAAAGAACAATTAGATTCAATTGTTCTCCTAAAACATCCCGTCATATTGAGAAAGTGCTTAGGACGAGTCCTAAATATCTTTTCAATATTTCTGGGATTGTTTTGAGTCCAAGTAAATTTAATTGCACAGGTGAATTAATCATCTAGGAGTTTAGTTATACTTTGTTTCTTACTCAGTGAACTTAGATGAACGAAGTGACATCTCACTTAATACTCTATTTAAGAGTTATAATAATTAAAGCCTTTAATGGCAAGTTGGTTTATCGAGAATCTTAATCATAATTAAAAGTTTGAGTTAATGGTTTAAAGCGATTTAATTTAATTATGAGGTTTTAATTAATAATTTTCAGTTTGGAATAGTGTTCAAATTATTTTAGACTTAATTCTTAATGATTTCATTTAGGTTTATTGTTAGATGATTTTTTAATTTAGTTCAATTTGATTTAAATTTAAATTTAATTTAATTTAATTTTAATTTAATTTTAATTTGATTTTAATTTGATTTTAATTTAATTTTATTTAATTTTAATTTAATTTAAATTTAATTTTAGTTTAATTTTGATTTTATTTTTAATTTTAATTTAACTTTAATTTTTAATTTAATTTTAATTTAATTTTAATTTAATTTTTATTTAATTTAAATTTAATTTAATTTTATTTAATTTTAATTTTAGTTTAATTTTAATTTTAATTTTTAATTGTTTATTTGGATTATTATTTTAATTCTTAATTAGGAACTAAATATTTTTAAAGTGATTTATTTAGGGATTTTTAAATTAAAGAATAAATATCCTCTTAATAATTTCCCTATTTTAATAATCCAAATTTAAATATATTCTTTCAAAAATCTAATTCATTTAATTAATTAAAGTTTCATTTTTTGATATTTTCAAAGTGTTTAATGGGTTTCTACTGTTAATTTCAATCATCCAAGGGAAAAATAAAATCAAATATTTTACCCCGCCATTTTTGATTAAACCTAAAGTTTTAATTAAGGGTTAAAATTTTTAATTACCTTTATGCCCTTTTAAGCTTATTTATTTCATAACTCACTAAATTGAGCTCAAATAAATTTGAAATTTTTATGTCACCTCACTCACATGTCAATTAAGACATTAAAGGAGAAAATGTGATTTTCTGAATTTAATTTATTTATATAATTATTTTTAGTAGAAAATAAGGGTTTTCAAAGAAAATTCAACAACATGACCAATGAAAGGTTTCTTTCCTTAAGAAAATTATGGAATGTTCCTAATGACCAGAGGACCACTTGGACAAATTTTGGTGATTTTTTGAATTATATTTTATTTATTATAATTATTTGGAGTTTTAGAGTACCAATTAATTATAAAATAAAATTAAAGTTAAAAAATGGATTTTATATTTTTATTAAATCTCTCTAATCTCAAGGAGTTCAAGGGAACAAATTTTATAATTTTCTAATTTTTCTTTGATTTATTAGAATTATTTTAGTGAAAAAGGGTAAAAACTTATTTTTAATATTAAAAATTACATTAAGCTTTTAAAATTCAATATCTTACCCTAGGGACTTAGAAATATTTTTGGTTTGTTCCTAAGTGATTAGGAGTCAAAATGTGACATTTTTATGATTTTTACTATTTTCATGATTTTTATTATTTTTTAATTATTAAAGTATTTAAATATTGTGAAAAATCAACTTTTTTAGAAAATTCCAATTTTAATTTTCCTGAACTCCCCTGATATTAGAGAAACTCCAAAATCATTTTTTTGAATTTTTGGAAAGTATTTTTGGAGTTATGAATTTTTAAAGTTCTATTTTGCTTATGAGGTTTAATCAACCCATTTGGTGGGGCTAATCAAGTCCAATTGGTTTCAAAATTTTATGTAAGGTTCCTCTGACCCTAAAGAGTAATGGAGAATTATTTTCAAGTCAATTTGATGTGTGGTTAACCCTAATTAAATTAAATTCAATTTTAGGGGTTTAGGCCAATTAAGGTTATTATGTATGAATTAACTCAAAATATATTTTTCATAGGGTCCTCTAGTCATAAGAAACAACACCAAATTTTTCTAGAATTTATTTTACAACATGCTAATTATTGGAATTAAAATACCTAAAACAGTGACATGAACTTGAAAATTCAATAACTTTTCACAGAGATGGCCTCTAACCTTGAAAAATTTAGGGAATGTTCTGAAGATCAGAGGCTTCAAAAGCCCTATGGTCTCATGCCATGGTGGATTGTCTATGCAATTGAAGAATCAAAATACTGAAAATAGTAAATAAATTATTAAAAATAAAATACTCATCCAATTAACTTGATTTCTTTTTCACATTATTCTCCTCTGTTCACTGAACTAGAGGGTATTTTTATTTTATTTTTGTGATTTTTATATGCAAAGATATGAATTTTTGAAGTTCTGGTATGTAAATATTTCAAGAAATACCTGAATTTCCTACTTATCCACGCGACACCGCTTCAACCTACGGCGGATCGAAAGCCCACGCGTCGCACTGTGATTCGATGCCGCCATCTGACTCAGCTCTCCAGAGGCCTGCAGTTCACATAGCATTGCACTATCCGGCTTGATCTCGACCATCCGCTCGATACACGCGCGATTCAACGACTCCTGGTCATCGTCTACGACTGGCGTGCACCCGTGACCGTCCACACTAAAACCCTAAGATCTCACTCGATTCTCAATGGATTTTCGTGTTCTTCTGCTCTATGGATTCTTCTTGAAGAGACGAACACATTCATACGGCTTATAGGCTATGAATATAACCTAAACAAAATGGAGAATCTCTAGAAGCTCGGGAGGAATAATGAGTTCATACCTTTGCTCAGAGAAGTGAAGCTTCGATCTGAGAGTTGTGTCACCTTCGATTGAGTCCAGGCAAGCTCCAGATGAAGTCTCTGGCTCTGGGGAATTGTCTAAGTATGAAAGTGACCAAGGCCGATCACAAAGCTTAGAGTCTGGAAGCAATGACTGGCCTGGTGAGGGGGCTTTTGCTAGGGAACTTCTCCTCTTGGTCTGGTGAAGGTGTAGGACCAATCAATTTGGAGATTGGCTCACTTTGGTGAAGTGTCCTGTTTTTTGGGTGGATTTTTAACCCAGGAATTGAGCTCTGTTAATGGGGATTAGGGCAAAGGAACACTGGGGATCAACTGCTCTGGGTTAGGAGAAGGTCCTGGAGTAATTTTGGCAGAGTTTCCTTAAGGTCTGGTTCTTCTCTTCTTTTGGCAGAGAGGTGAGTGGGTTTAAATAGAGGTGGCTGGAGGGCCTCCCAGGGGGGTTTAATGGCTTGGATCCACTGCTCAGGGAAAGGGAAGAACAGCTACAATGGCCATTGGGCATGGAACAGCTCAGCTAATTCAAATTGAATTTTTGATTCAAATTAAGTCTCTCGGCCTGGTGGTTTCCAGCGGCTGTGGTGGTTGGCAGGCCAGGGTCAGGTCACCATCCTGATCAGGAGGGTCGGGGCTTGAACTTGGTGAAGTCAATTAGAGTTGGCCAAGCGTAAAGGGGCTGAATTGAAATGGAATGGGGAGAGGCTCATTTTGGGTTCAATTTGGTCAACCCATGGTTTTAGGCTTGGTGCACCACCCAAGGCCTGGTTTTAGGCTGAAAAGAATCATTTAGGTCAGCTTAGAAGGGGTGGTGAAGTCTCCATCCAAGGTGAGGTGGCTAAGCATGGTTTAGAGTGTAACATGGATGATGTTAAAAATGCTTAATGAAGGTTTAAGAAAGACCCCCCTCTTCTTGCCATTAATGGCTTGGTGAGGTGGAAAGTGGCTCCCATGGCTTGCATATGGCTTATGCATGGCTTCATGGCTCCATGTGGCTTGGGGCAAAGCTTGGTCAATTTCATGGAAGTAGAATTTACGAATTTTGGTATTTTGGTGGAGAATTTTCATGAAGCTTGATTTGGAATGCTTTAATGATGATTTTGAAACTTAGGGGTGATTTTGATTAAATGGATGATGTAGAGAAATGTCATGTGGGCTTTGGATTGAAAACATGGGCTTTTGAAATGGTCTTGGGTGGGCTTTTAAAGTGATTTAAGGAAGTGAGATTTTGGATTTTAAAAAGGGCTTTTGGATGAAAATTTTGTGAAGGACCATGTCAAATAAATGTTGCAATTGGTTTAGGCATGTGTCATGAATGGTTTGGAACAAGTTTAAAGTGATTTTGAATTGAATTGGGTTTAATGTGGGGTCTTTTGGTAAAGGGGCCAAGGTGGGCCAAATTGGGATAAGTTTGGGCTAAAGTTGGATTTGATGTAAAATTAATGTTGAGAAATGTTCATGGGAGTGTCATAAAGAGTTTTCAACTTTGGTTGGGCTCTAATTTTGGGATTTGGGCCCATTTGGGTTAGGTTTGGGCTTAGGTCAATTTAAGGGATTTTGGTTTTGGGTTAGGTTTGGGTGGAGTTTAGGTTCAAATTTTGGGCAAATCAAGTTAGTGTTTTTTTTATGGGGGTGTTAGGAAGGCTTTGGAAAAGATTTGGGGCCAATTGGAGTTGAATTAGATGGGTTTGAGCTAGGTTTAGGTCATGGGCCAAACTTGGGCCTTATGCTTCAAATTGAAATTGGGCTCAAATGTCAATCAAATTGGACTTAGTTTTGGTCTAAATTGATTTTGGGATGTTTATTTGAAGTTTAGAATTGAATTGGATGACAATTGAGGTCAATTTGGGTGGTGTGGTTTGACATTGGGTTCACTTGGGTTAAAAATGAGTCAAATTGGGGGTTTTGGTAAAAGTGGGGTAAATTGGAAAAATTGGTGCATGGTGTAGTTGAACAAAATGCAATTGGAAATATTTGGGATTTTCTTGAATTTTTTGGGAATTTTTTTAATTTTTGAATTTTTGGGCTATGAAGGGCATTTTGGGTATTTGGATGGTATTGGGGGGGGGTACTTTTGGAATTTTTGGTATTTTTTAGCTATGTATGATCAATTTGAGTGCGAGGAAATGTTTAGGATTGATTTTGTGGAATTTTGGGTAATTTAGGTGATTTTGAAAATTTTGGGTAGTTTCAAGGGCATTTGGTAGGTTTAGTAGGTGTAGGGCCCGAGGGTCAAAAATTGAAATTTTGGAAAAATGAAGATTGATCAAATTTGTGTAAAATGGAATCACTTTGGTTGAGCCATGAAGCCATGAAGCCATGAAGCCATATTAAGCCCATGTGAGCCATGAGAGGACTCTTTTGAGGCATTCAATATGTTGTTCCTAACCCTCTTAGCCAGGGGCTTAGGGGTTAAGGACCATCCATATGAATTACCTACATGAGTCAGGAAGTCAAGTTGGGTGAGAGTGTGGTTTTAGGACTTGGAATGTGTGTGAGAGTGTAGTGTATGTGCAATTCACCCTTCACCAGACCAGGCCACATAGGGTATTCCTAAGGCAAAAAAAAAGTCCTATAGGGAACTCATCCTTAAAACCTCCACATTTGAATTCAACCCTCTAGGTGATTAGGGGTCTACAATCAAGCTTGTGGGGTTTGCAGGGAGTCAAGAGGTGTTTGAACTTCTAAAGGGTGTGTTCCACTTCTAGTCCTCTAAGATTAGTCAAAGGAAAAACCTATGGCTAGATCCTAAGTACTAAAGAGAGAAGCAAAAGACCTCATAAAAAATGAGGTCAACAAATGGACCCCCAGTAGGTGTGGTGTGCTAACCAAGCACACCGCGCGTATTGGCATTGACCGAAGAGATCAATAAAACCAACACAAATGTCCATGTGACAAACTTAGGACGAAGTAGAAGAATTTCCGCTGGGGAGTATCAGGTATATTTCCAAGACCGGAGATTCCTGAACTCTTGCTGGGGAATGGAAAAGGAGGTGAGCTCCAAATCACAAGATCTGGGGAAATTTGATTTATATTTCAGTTTACTTTTATATTTCAAGTTTCAATGTGTGAGTTTGGATTTCGATTGAAGTTTAATTTAAAATCTATTCAAGGAAATTTTGAATTTGAAATTTGGATTTGAAATGAGAATTGAAACCTAGATTTCAACCTTGGGACTGCGAAGAGAACTAGAATTTAGGTACCTGCCTCAGAGTGAGAATTGGAGTTTAAGTATCAACTGAAAAGGATGAGAGTTAGAATTTAGGTACTGATCTCGAAATGAGAGTCAGAATTTAGGTACCGACCTCACAAAGGACGAGAATCAAAATTTAGGTACTGATCTCGAGAGTGTGAGATTTGAAATTTAAGTATCAAACCTGAAAGAGAACCGAAATTTAAGTATCGATCTCGAATGAGAGTCGGAATTTAGGTACCAACCTTGAAGGAAGAGAATTGGAATTTAGGTACCAGTCTCGGAAATTTAGAATTGAAATTTAGGTATCAATTCGCAAGAGAATCAAAATTTAGGTATCGATCTCGAATGAGAGTCAGAATTTAGGTACGACCTCAAAAGAAGAGAACTGGAATTTAGGTACCAGTCTCGGAATTTACAATTGAAATTTAGGTCTCAATTCGAAAGAGAATCAAAATTTAGGTATCGATCTCGAATGAGAGTCGGAATTTATGTACCGACCTCGAAGGAAGAGAACTGGAATTTAGGTACCAGTCTCGGAAATTTAGAATTGAAATTTAGGTATCAATTCGCAAGAGAACCGAAATTTAGGTATCTATCTCGAATGAGAGTTGGAATTTAGGTACCGACCTCGAAGGAAGAGAACTGGAATTTAGGTACCAGTCTCGAAAATTTTAATGAGAAATGAAAACTGGTTCCAATCTCGAAGATTTATCTTTATGAAGAGGGACCCAGTCTCATGCCATCAGAACCAAGTCGAACAAAGTTCGTGGCTCCATGTCAATAGAACTAGTCGATCCTCTAAGACATAGAAGAAAGAGAATTGAAAGGAGCTGGTAAGTGTACCAAGCTGAAAGACTTGACTTAGCAATAAGTCGAGGAAAATATTCAAATTTGAAAGGAGTTTCAAACAGATTTCAATTGAGGGAAGAACTGAAAGGTTCGAATCAGAGGATTCAGATCGGAATTCAATTTGAGATTTAGATTCGTTTTGTTTGTCCTTTAACGATCCCATTTTTTTATTTTTGTTGTTTATTTAATGTTCATGTGAATTTTGAAGTTCATTTTAATATTCAGATTTTTTTTAAGAAAAATTCTCATTCATTTTCTTTTCTTTTCTGTTCTTCGTTCAAAGTTCATTTAACTCTAATGGTGTTTCCCAGTCAATTTGCACAAAAAGAGGTGAAGGCAAAATATGACGTAGTCATTTTCATTCCAATTTGCTGAAAGTACATCATACAACGTGATCTAGTCATTTTGACGTTTTCCTCAGAAATTTTATGTCTCATACAATCCATGTAAATCCAAAACGGATTGTGTAAGATTCTTGTTGATCCATCCAAAAGCGTCTGTCAAAAATCCATGTCTGAATAGTAAGAAACATGGGTAATAACATCACCTTCCAAGCCACCCTTGGCAGGAGTGCCGCATGGATGTGCATTGGAGGTGTGTTATTTCCCATGTAACTCACAGCTCGTAGGGCTGGTGACTCTCCAATTTTGGATCTGGATGAAAGTGGTAAGGAATTTTTCTGTCGTCCATTCTTCTAAAAGTAACTGAGATCCGCTCCACAGGCACTCCTGGAATGCAATGCTTCGCAACGTCTGCTCCATTTCCTTTTAACACCAGGACGAAACCTACTGGTAGTGGTATCTCCACCGGCCCTCGGAACTCATCGGGGCCTGCAATCTGGAGGTCAGATCCGAACATGATGTTACACTGGCTGAGGAATGACACTGTGCAGAAGGGTCTAACAAAGTCATGATGGTCTATATGCGGAGGTATGCAGTCGCCTTCCTTGTAGATGTAGATAATGCAGCTATTGGGTATGAAATCTGCAGGCAGTACCCTCCATGTTATCATCCTTTTCACCATTCTCTAGATGACTCTTGGCATTGGATCCACCTCACTGCGACGGAGTATCCCTGGTGGATTTCGTTTTCTGTCTATGGAAAAATTGTAGCAACATCCGCATTGGATTGTAACTCTTCTCTTCCCTGGCATCCATCTTCGAGGTTCTGAATATGTCTTTTCTCTCAGGCGGCCAGCTCGACCCATTTTCTGTAATTCAAGGATGCAATCTACAATTTGTTGTTGCTCATAATCTGAGAAAACATCTGTATGTAGCTCGAGGCCTTCCAAGATGTTGACCCTCTTGTTTAAAATTCTTTCAAAGTATTCAAAGGTTTTCTTCTTAACTAATTGCATTTTCTCCAGCTCGTATTCCAGGATTATTTGAAGCCCTCGGTGTCTAGTAACATACTGCGAGATGTATGGCTCAACCGCAGCACGTTCTTCTGCATGTCTCGGCTCCTCGGGGATAGTCTCCGTAGGGACATCCTCCGGGGTTGCTTTCGCAACAAGACTCTTCGGATCCGGTACATCTGCTCGGCGTCGAGGTACCGACTCTATTTCTGCTTTTCTTGGTATTTCTCTTATCTGTTCCGACTTTCTTGGAATTGACTTTCTTCTTTCTGGTTCCTGACGAACCGGTCTCCTTAGAGCATTTGCACTAACGGTATCCACTGTTTGTTCATGTTGATCTTCTGCTAACTTGGTCAACATTTTGTGAATGCGACGATTCTTATTTCTTCGCTGGGTAGCAGTGAGAGTAGCTCTCCTTACCCCTTGAATTTCTACGGGCGTGGCGCTGACAAGCCTACCTTCTGTTGTGGCAACCATGGACTTAACTTTCTTATCTTCTCCGGTTGCATGCACGGCGTTTGCTTTCTTTTCTTGTTGCTGGATTGGTGGCTCGGGCCACCCATTTTCATCACTGTCTGGCTGTGAAGTTCTTCTCGATCAACTGGATCCAATCATTTTCTTCGTATTGTAAGCCGGTTGGTGTGAAGTCTGAGTCAATCTCTATCACTGCTCCATCCCTCACCCTCTTTTCATCAAGTGCTAGACTCACGCCATTTTTAAAGTTTAGAACCAACCGCCCGTTCGACATTTCCCTGCGAAAAAACAAGGAAAGGACCAGGGCTATACTAAGAACTAGAACAATAAGAAAAACACTTAAAAAAAATCTTATTCACTTCTTTTAAATTTAAAGGAAGAAGGGAGAGATTAGGAAATATAAGGAATGAATGGATTTAAGAGAAAAAATTGACATTTTATTATTATGATTTCCCATGTTTTCTTTTTAACATTTTCGTTGATGAGATTTTTTTTTATCATCCATTTTATTTTGTTTTGGGTTCTGACCTAGTCACAAAGTGATTACTTCACCCGTGTTTCTAGGGATAAGATTCTATTTTAGAGGCCACCCTTCGAAACATCAGGTTGCATAATACTTCTTTAAATACCTCCATTGATTGGAAGCATAGGTCGTTCTCCACGACAATTCATAAGCTGGTAGGAACCTCCTGAGTAGACTGTCTTGACCACGAATGACCCTTCCCATGTTGGTTCAAATTTACCACCAATCTTGCGATGTGCAAGAATAGGTCTTCTGAGAATAAGAACTAAGTCACCGACTTTGAAAGTTCTTGGGCGGACCAGTTTATCATGGGCCTGGATCATCTTGGCTTGATACAGTTCCAAATTCTGTTGCGCGGAAAGTCTTTTCCCTTCCAAGCTTTCCAGCTCTTCTAGTCATAGTCTGGCATTTTCTTTTATAGTGATCTTTTCTGCAACTGCAATTCGGAGTGACGGAAGCTGAACTTCCAGGGGCAAGACGGCCTCGGACCCGTACATTAAAGCGTAAGGCGTAGACTGAGTAGGAGTTCTAAAAGTCGTCCTATAGGCCCATAAGGCTTTTGACAACTTCTCATGCCAATTTCTCTTGTTGTCGTCTAAAGTTTTCTTTAAAATTTGAACGAGAGTTTTATTAAAAGCCTCGGCCAATCCGTTTGCTCTTGGGTAGTAGATCGTTGAGTATCGCCAATCGATCCTGTGTCTTCTGACAAAATTGTTAATCTTTGTACTTTTGAATGCAGACCCATTATCTGAAATGATTCTGCATGGTACCCCAAAACGGTAGATAAGTTGGTTCTTGAAAAACTGTAGCACGTGGTGTGCCTTCACTTCTCTGAGTGATATAGCTTCTGCCCATTTAGAAAAGTAGTCTGTAGCTGCAAGAATGAAGCGATGTCCTCTTGAAGAAGGTGGTTTTATCGGAACCACTATATCTGTGCCCCAACACTCAAATGGCCACGACGCGATTGTCGGATGTAGCACATTTGGAGGTTAATGTAGAACCACTCCGTGCACTTGGCACTGGTGACAGCTTTTGGCAACTTTCATACAGTCGGTCATCATTGAGGGCCAGTAGTACCTTAGTCTTTTAATCTTCATTTTCATTTTCGGACCCGACTGATGAGCGCCACAAAGTCCTGAATGTACTTCTTTAATGATTTCACGAGCCTCGGACCCGCTCAGGCATCTTAGCCACATTTGATCAAAAGACCTTCTATATAATGTGCTATTCATTAATGTGTAAGACAGAGTTCTTTTCTTGATTTGATGGGGTAACGACTTATCGTCGGGCAGGTTTCCTGTCTACAAGTAGTCTATTAATGGCTGCCGCCAATCTTCTATATTTTCTGTCACTACTGCATTTGTTTCTTCTGCTTTTCTTTCTGTTGATTTGTGTATTGTGTCCATGTCGAGCCGTGATAGGACCTGTCGTCCTTGAACTGACACTTCAACTGACTCATCCTGCAAGCAGGCAAATTCCTTTGCGAGGTGGGCTAACGCATCGGTGAGAGCATTTTATTTTCTGGGAATCTTGTAGATTGTTACATTTGGGATTTGTTCCAACAATTTCATGGAGTACTGAAAGTACTGCTCGAGTCTTGGCTTTAAAATTTTGTACTGTCCGGTGACCTGTTGAATGATCAACTGAGAATCTCCGTAGACGTTGATGTCCGTTATTCCCATCTGAATGGTTAATTCCAGTCCTGTTATGAGGGCTTCGTATTCTACCTCGTTGTTGGTACATGATTCTGTTAAGTGGTAGGAGTATCTTAACATCCCCCGCTCCGGCATTATAAAGATTAGTCCGATTCCTACCTTACCGGGCACTATCATTTGCCATTCTTTGTTCTTCTGTGCTGAGGATGCTCCGTCAAAGTACAGTTCCCAATGTCGATCATCGGGGTCTTATAGGCTCATTATCTGCTCGTCATGCAAATCATCGTTGAGAGGCGAATCTGCTGGTAAAGAGTGTGCTGTAAGGAATTCAGCTAGGAATTGTCCCTTTACGGCGCGAAGAGGAACGAAAGTTATGTCAAATTGCAATAGTATCATAGACCACCTGGAAAGTCTGCCAGAAAGCGTCGGTCGGGTCATCAAGTATTGCAACGGATTAACTCTCGAAATAAGGTTGACCTTATGAGAAAGCATGTAATGCCTGAGCTTTTGAGCGGCGAAGATCAGGGCCAAACAATGTTTCTCAATCGGAGGATACTTTACTTCTGTCAGGATGAGACGACAGCTTAAGTAGTAGAGAGCATTTTCTTTTCCCTCGTCATTGACCTGGGCTAGCAGGGCTCCAAGGGAGTCTTCTAGAGCCGCGAGATAAAGTATCAATGGTCTACCTGAGACTGGGGCTGCTAAGACAGGAGGTGTCATTAAATATTGCTTAACGTCCTTGAAAGCCCGCTGGCATTTCTCATACCAAACGAATTTGGCGTCCTTTTAACTAATGCCGAGAAGGGGTGGCACATACCTGACAAGTTCGAGATAAAGCGTCGAAGATATGCCAACTCCCTTGAAAGGATCGTAGTTGTTTCAAAGTTTTGGGAGGAGGCATTTCTAAAATAGCTTTAATCTTTTCCGGATCGATTTCAATGCCAAGGTGTCGGACAATAAATCCTAAGAATTTCCCGGAGGTGACGCCGAAGGCGCATTTTAAGGGATTCATCTTAAGATTAAATTGTCTTAGTCGCTCAAAAACAATTCTCAAATCATACAGGTGATCTTCATTCAGTTTGCTTTTGATGACCACATCATCCACGTAGCACTCGACTTGGTTGTGAATGAGATCATCAAAAATCTTCGTCATCGCTCTTTGGTATGTTGCTCCTGCTTTCTTTAGTCCGAATGGCATTACTGTGTAGCAATACACCCGATCGGCATTCTGAATGCCGTGAGCTTTTCGTCTTTTGGAGCCATCTTTATCTGGTTGTATCCTGATGATCCATCCATAAATGAGAAGATTTCATGTGTTGAAGCAATATCGATCATCAGTTCTGGGATTGGTAGTGGAAATTCCTCCTTTGGACATGCTTTATTTAAATCTCTGAAGTCTACGCGATTCGATCCGACCATTCTTCTTTCGATCTGGTACCACTTTGGCTAACCGAGTAGGGTATTGTTCTTTACGGACAAATTTAGCGTCTATTAGCTTTTTAACTTCGGCTATTACTTGTTGCTCAATTTCTAGACGCATTCTTCTGGGAGCTTGTCTGACTGGAACGGAAGTAGAATCCACTCCTAGCCTGTGAACTGCGACTTCTGGAGCTAATCCTGGCATTTCGTCGTAGCTTCAAGCAAAACAGTCCTTGAATTCCTTTAGTAGCTTGATTATTTCCTCGGAGTCTTCTTTATTGAGTAAGGAGCTAACAAAGGTAGGCCTAGGCTCTTCGCTAGTACCTAAGTTAACTTCCATTAACTTGTCTATTGTAGATTTGATTTCTTCTTCAAATTCTGGTGGAGCGTCCCCGATTGGTAGATCTTCGAGGCCTTCTGAAGCTTCCAAGCAGTCTTTATTAGGTTCGCAAGTGACAACCAAGCAAAATCCTGTATCATCAGTCGATCCTACTGTGCCGAATCTGAGACCATGTTTTGAATTGGGAGGCCGACCGGCATTATTCCATAATTTTTCAAAGTGTTGTGATCGGCCTTTTGTCCATTTTTGAGGTAAGTCACCACGTTGAATTAAATTTTAAACACAGGGAGAGTACCACTCAAAAGGTAATTCCATTAATTCAGAATAAGTAACATCTTCAAATTGTACATCTTTTTCATTATTGGAAGATGAAGCACCACGGTAAAACTTGATTGGTTTAGTACCACCACCATGTACTTCCTTGACCACAATACCCTCGATCTTATTAGAATGGATCGGGGTCAGGGTCATAGTATGTACATAATGGTTAATCTTCTCGTACATTGATTTGTATTCTTCATTCCTTTCATCTTCGAGGGAGATCTTGAACTGTGGTTTCTTCTGATTTATTGTTGCTGCTTCTTTCTTGATTTTTTCTTCTTCTTCAGAGCTATTCTCCCAAACAACATCGATGGCCGGTTTCTTCTGTCCAGCTGTTCCAACGTTTCTTCCACGTCCTCGTCCCCGGCCTCGACCTTGGGTGCGAGTTCTGGAGAAATCTTCAACATCTCGTCGTAAGGGAGTGGTGAGTAACTGTTGGACTAGTACTTCAGGTTCTTCATTTTCTTGAATCTCCTTTGCTTCATTTGGTATGGTATTTCTGGAAAAGATTGTTTTCTTCAGAGGCGTGTAATAGGCCGCATCTTCATGAATTCCAATCTCGTGTACGGAGAATGGTTGCAAGTCACCTTTGATACACTGTTCCCCTCCTTCGTAATACTTTATGCACTGGTGCAGAGACGACGGTACCATCCGGTTTTCATGGATCCATGGCCGACCCAATAGAGCGTTGAACGATGTTTCAGAATCAATTATGTGGAATTTTGCGGTTGCTTTGCTAAATCACCGGTCTTCATTAGTAGTGTTATCGATCCAAGAGCTCTTTCTCCTTTTTGATTGAAGCCTCTTAATAGCATCTTGTACCGCCGCAAGCTCGCGAGCATCAATTTCCAAATACGCTAGCATCCGAAGATTCATTATGTTGATTGATGCTCCCGGATCAACCAACACTCTGGAGAGCGTAAACTTTCCAATAGTGACTGAAATGTATAACCGTCGGTTGTGATCTACTGTTCCCATTAATAGATCATTGTCCGTGAAGGTAACACCTCACTATTCTTTTAACGAGCAAAGCTCGTCGAAGGAATTACCGACCATTTGAGTTAAACCAATCTCTGGATCAAGTAAAGCCTTGATCAGAGCCTCCCTCATCTCCTTTGACAGGATCAGAGCGTCGTATATGCTTAGTTTGGCTGGTAGCTTCCTAAGATGGGCTAGCACGTTGTAGTCTACTTTATTACCATGTTCCTCAGTCTCTTCCCGAATGGGAAGTTCCTCTGCTGGGGTTGGCTCTTCCTGAGCAACCACCTGCTTTCCTTTATCCTTTGGACCCATTCTCGGGGGTAGAACTTTTCCACTTCTTAAATTTACTTCAGTTATTTCTTCTGAATTTGGTGTTGAATCTGCCGGTGTATCCTCTTGAATTGGAACAACTGGCTCTTCTGAAGTTGCTTCGGTGTCTGATGGTTCTAATTCTATCGTGATCGGAGCTCCTCGGAATTCATAAATGGACTCGTTGCTTGTCGAGCTTTCGTAGCCTCCTTTGTGAACATCTTCTTTGCCATGGTCGTCGAGGTTGTGTATGATTTAAGAATTGTTATTTGTATTGAAATCGAGATCCGGATTAAGCCGGTTGTCACTAGTTACGCAATCGTTAGAAATAGACAAAACATAGCCAACACCATAACCCTTATCATTATAAGATCCCGCTGGAGCGAGCAGATAATCATACAGAGTCAGGAGTTCGAGGGATTTCTCCCCCGAATCGGAAACAACCATCCTAGGATAAGCAGCCCCTAGTCTACCCTTCGGAGCCTCGGTCTTCTTTTCTTCTACGATCTTCTCCTTCTGGGGCGGTTCTTCAATCGCAAGTGATAGTGCCGGCTCGGCAGGTTTTAAACTCTGAGTTGAAGCGCGTACCGAAGCGGTCTGGATGTGATCCAAAAGTTTCTTCGATGATCTTAACCAGATGGTACTCCATCCATCATTAGTCGTGTATGGGTTTATTGGAACAATGGGATCCGTAAAAATAACGTTGACGGAACCTCCTTTCTGGGTTTCCTTCATGTATTCCTTTGGAATTATTATGTTCCCTTTCCGGAGATTGTCATCAAGCCAACTCTTGAAAGTGATGCAATCCTCTATCTTGTGTCCGATCATCTGGTGGTAAGGGAAATAGTTCGAATGATCTTTCTTATTGACTTCCTCCGGCTTCTGGGCTCGGCAATCGAAAATCCAGGTGTCTTCATTAAGTCACGGAACATCTTCGCTCATCGCTTCGATTTTGAATGGATATTCTTTATTTAGAAGTTCTCTTAAGGTACACGATGAATGCGACTATTGTTCATAATGCCTGAGGCGATCGATAGCTCGGACGAGGTTGCTGAAAGCCCTGCTGAGGTTGCTGATAGATCTATTGAGGTTGCTGATAAGTTTGTTGTGGTGGTTGATAACTAGGCTGTGGCCGCTCTGACTGTATCTAAACCTACTGCTTGCCCTTATCTACTGCCGTGACGATTCCGGATTTCTTTTCGAATGTTTTCACGGGTTTTTGCTTATCGTTCTTGTCCATGAAACTTAACTGCTTTGCCTCTTCTTGCAAGCTCCTGGCCTTGCTAAGCAACTTCTCGAAAGTCTTGATTGTAAATCCTTTAAGGAGAAGTGCTATCGGGCCATGGATACTTTTAAGTAGGATGTCGATCGCATGTTGTTCTTGAAGGCGTGGTTCACACTTCATGCTTAAGTTTCTCCATCGAAGTATGTAATCCACTAAAGTCTCGTTCAGCTTTTGTTGCTCCACCACTAGATCACAGATAGTGATGTGGTGCTAAGCCCCGGCAAATCGTTTAACGAAGAGATTCTGTAATTCTGAAAAGGTCTTTACTGAACCGTTCGACAATTCTGTGTACCAGTCGAAGGCAATCCTTGATAAACTGCTGACGAACTGTCAGAAGAGTAAAGCGTCACTCCCACCAGCATTGCAGCAACTAGCAGGAAAATGTACAACATGTTGCTGGGGGTTTCCTATTCCATCAAAAGTCTTAAAGAGAGGTGGTACGAAGCCATTCGGGTATTGGACTGCATTGAACTCTTCGGGGTAAGGTCTACTCATTTGAATAGATGCTCCACTCTTAGATTGTGCTAGGGCCTCTCGCACCTGCTGTTCTACCATGCTCTTAATGTCCTTTTCTGGAATCATGCTTTGTGCATGATCTTTTTTTGGTTGTTCGTCTCCGTTGACGGATGTGATCTCTTTTCCTCCATCTGCAATAAGGATAATTTCTAGGGGTGTCTCTTTCTGAGGTTGTACCTGACTCTGGAGAGTGGCTAAGGCAGCAACCATCTCTTCCATCCTCTTTGCCATTTGGGAAATTGTGTCATCTCTCTCCCAAATCCGTGCTCTCATCACTCTGGTTCATGTCTTTCCATAGCTGTCGGAGCACCTTGCGCAGCTGATGATGCTCGTGTCTCAACCATGTTAATCTCGACATACTCCTCATCCATGAACTCTGATGAGTCAACTTCATCTCCTAATTCTTCTTCTCTTTCTTTTGCTAATGTCGGCATTATTTTTTAGGTTGTGTGTTTTATTTTGAAAAGGGGTCGCCTACAGAAATTGTCGGTGAATTTTAGATATAATTTAAATAAATAATTTGAAAAAAGTCGTATTTTATTTTGAAAAAAATTTTAAAATTGAAAATTTTAAGATATGAAATCAAACTGATCTCACATCTCGAATAGTTTATATAAACGAGCACCGCACCGCAAACCATGTATCTATCCCGAAGAATAGACACACTGCTTGATGATGGGGCTCGGTTAAATAAACTAGAAGATTTGTGACATCCGTTTGGTCTGCGAACCAATTTTATAAGCCGACAAATTCCCCTGCTTAATATAAATGAATTAAGCAGGGTTTATATTACTCGGGTTCTTAAAATTCCCTATAAGGGCAAGCCCCTATAGTTAATTACATCTTAAGTGACGGGAATCACCTAAGAAAACTCTCGATAATAATCAGTAGTTCTGCTCTCAAGAATCTCAAAATTTAAGTTTTCAAGGGATTGAATTTTGGAATTTCAATAGGGAATGGATCAAGTTTGGAACATTTCGTTTTGGGAATTCAAAGGAAGAAAGGTAGGAGAAATTATAGATTCGAAGCGAACTTCGATAATTTCTCGACTATCCTATTGTTTGGCTTGGATTTAGGAAAGTCCTAATGTTTGTTTAATGTTTTGATCCTGCCAATTTTAATTAATTAGGACTTATGTTCGTATGACATGATCATACAAATAGCCTCGAAGATGTGAGGGTTTATGTCGTATCAGACGACTACCTCGGAATCCAAAGACTGGTTAGGGCTTAATTTGCAATGCAAATGCCTAACAAAAGGTTGAGAATTTATGTTGCGCTAGGCAAACTACCTCGAAATCCTATGACTTGGTTATTTAATTCTAAGAAAGTTTTGATGAAGTAGACTTAGGTTTTGCTGATGACGATGGCCGTGCTGCCCACCATGCTCCGAGCTCCTTGTTGTTGCAGAGGGTTTAGTTTTAGAAAATTGTAATCAAAAGAGAAGAGAGGAGTTTGGTTTTAGAAATCTTAGAGTCCAAGTGTTTTTTAGTGTTTTAGTTAAAACAAATCTTAAAGTTGATTATAACAACACCGGTTAAGATCCCACGGTTCCATCCTTCCGGCATCGTTATTTTTATCGGATTCACTTAGTCCAGATGAATTTGCTAAACTCAACTAAATGAGTTCCACACTTTTATTTAGACCGTGGGAAATCCCGTTAGCAACACGTAGGTTCCATCATCCGAGGTATTCCCGATCATCCAACAAGACGTTTTAATTTAGTTGTAATTGTAGTTTTGTATTCTGTTTGTGATTAAATTTTGTGTTGTTTTATATTTTGAAATATTGTGGCGGTGGATTTTATCTTGTAATGACTTTTAATTTAGTTTTGGTTTCAGTTTTAGGGGCTACCCTAAAGGTGTGAGTTTTCATGCAAGAGTTGTTTATCATGCAAGAAAAGTAAAGTGTATTTGCAATAAAGTAAATTGCAAGAAAGTAAATTGCAATAAAATAAAAGCGTACCTGGAGGGTCTTCCCGTCATCCCAGGCTGCACCTAAACACAATTTAGAATATTTAAGCAAGTTCCTAGGTAAAGCTAAGGGAAGGGTTATGGTTTTCTACCAAATTCCTAATCCTATAGTCTAGTCATTTCCTATGACGTCTAGGTTCTTGTGTTTTGGTTTGAGGACGATTTTCTTCATCAAAGAACAATTAGGTTCAATTGTTCTTATAAACATCCTATCATATTGAGGAAGTGCTTAAGACGAATCTTAAACATCTTTTCAATATTGCTAGAATTGTTTTAAGTCCAAATGAATTTAATTAATCAGGTGAAGTAATCATCCGAGGTTTAATTAAGTTTTGTCCCCTTGCTCCGTGAACTAGGACATTTGAATATCCTATGAGTGGAGTAATACTTCACTTAATGCTCCATTTAGGAGTTATGACAATAAGAGTTCTTGAGGGCAAACCGATGTTCAAGTGATTTGTGATTTTAATTTAATTTCAATTAATGAGTTTAAGTTTAGAATAGTGTTCAAGTTGTTTTAGATTTATTTTTGAATTCCTTATGTCTTAAGTGATGTTATATTTAATTCAATTTAATTCAATTTAATTTTAATTTAATTTAATTTGGTTTAGTTTTAAATTAAATTTAATTTATTTAATTTAATTTTAATTTTATTTTAACTTGATTTTATTTATTATTTTTTTATTTAATTTAATTTAATTTAACTTAATATGTTTTAATTTAATTTAATTTAATGTGATTTAATTTAATTTAACTTAATTTAATTTAAATTTAAATTTAATTTAATTTAATTTAATTTTATTTTATTTTAATTTTAATTTAAATCTTAATTTGGTTTTATTTTTAATTTTAATTTTAATTTAAATTTTAATTTAATTTTATTATTATTTTTTAATTTTAATTTAATATTTTATATTTTTTTTTATGTTTTAGGGATGATTTAATTTTAATTGATAAAGTATTAATTTAATTGAAATTTTAAAAGGGTTTAATTTAAATGTTTTAATTTTTAATTTAATTTAATGATTAAGCATTTTAAGTTTTGAATTTGGATCATCATTTTAATTAGGAATTGAATATTATTAAGGTGATCAATTTAGGGATTCTTAGATTAAAGAATAAATTTCTTCCTAATAATATCCCTATTTTAATAATTCCAATTTTTTTATTCTTCCAAGTTTAAACAATTATTTAATTAAGGTTTATTTTAATTACTTTCAAATTGTTTGGTAGGTTTCTACCCTTTAAATACCTAAGTTTCAAACATCCAAAATCAACTTAATATCAAATATTTTACCCACCCTTTTAATTAAACCTAAAAATTTTTAATTATAGGTTAAAATTTTAATTACCATTTTGCCCTTTATGCTTATTAATTTCATAACTCACTAAATTGAGCTTAAATGAATTTGAAATTTTTATGTGGCTTCACTCATATGTCAATCAAGACATTAGAGGAGAAAATGTGATTTTTCTGTATTTAAATTATTTATATAATTATTTTTGGTGGAAAATAAGAATTTTTAAGGAAAATTTAATAACATGACCAAGGGAAAGTTTCTGTCCTTAAGAAAATTATGGGACATTCCTAATGACTAGAGGACCACTTGGACCAATTTTGATGATTTTTTGAATTATATTATTTTTATTATAATTATTTTGAATTTTGGAGTATTAATTAATTTAAAAATAAAATAAAGATTGAAAAATGAATTTTATATTTTTCGAAAATCTCTCTGATATCAAGGAAACCAGAGAACTAATTTTTATATTTTTTTGATTTTTCTTTAATTTATTAGAATTATTTTAGTGGAAATGCTAGAAAATACATTTTTTTTAATTTTAAAATTACCTTAAGGCTTCAAAATTTAATATCTCATCATAGGGACTCGAGAAAAATATGGGGTTTGTTCCTAAGTGATTAAAATTCAAAATATAACATTTTGGTGAATTTTATTATTTTTGTGGTTTTTATTATTTTTTAATTATTAAAAATATTAAAATAATGCAAAAAATCAACTTTTTTAGAAAATTACAATTTAATTTTCTTAGATTCCCCTGATATCAGAGAAGCTCCAAAACCAATTTGGTGAATGTTTGAAAAGTATTTTGAAAGTTATGAATTTTTAAAGTTTAAATTGTCTAAATGGCTTAATCAACCCATTTAGTAGGGCTAACCAAGTCCAATTGACTTCAAATTTTTGTGGTGGGTTCCTCTGATCCTAAAGGTCAGTGGAGAATTGATTTCAAGTCAATTTGATGTATGATTATCTCTAATTAATTAAGGTTCTATTTTGGGTGTTTAAGCCAATTAGGGTTATTCCAAGTGGATTAATTCAAAGCCTATTTTTCCTAGAGTTCTCTGGTCACAAGAAACATCACCAAATTTTCCTAGAATTTATTTCACAACATGCTAATTATTGGAATTAAAATATTCAGAATAGAGACCTAGAATTGAAAAATCAATAACTCTTCATAGGGGTGGCCTCTTACTTTGGAAAATTCACGGAATGTTCCCAAATTCAGAGGCTTCAAAAGCCCTATGGTCTCATGCCATGGTGAATTGTATACATGCATGGAGAATTAAAAATGTGCCGAGAGTAAATAAATTATTAAAAATCAAATACTCAATGAAAGTAAATGATTTTTTTTCCACATTATTCTCCTCTGTTCACTGAGCAAGAGGGTATTTTTATTTTATTTTTCTGATTTTCCTACACAAAGTTATGCATTTTTGAAGTTTAGGGAATTAAATAAATCAAAAAATACCCTAATTTCCTACTTATTTACGCGGCGGCGCGTCAACCTCGGCGTCTCCGAAGCTCCACGCGTCGACTCTTGATTTGGCGCCGCCATCTGACTGGGATGCCACGCGGCCAGCGGTTCATGTCCCGTTGCTCCGTCCGGCGCGATCCTGACCGTCTGCTTGATACACACGCGATCCGACGGCTCCTGGTCATCTTCTACGACTGGTGTAAACCTGTGACCGTCAACCTTCTAACCCTAATTTCTCACTCAATTCTCAACAGATTTTCGTGTTCTTATGCTCTATGGATTCATCTTGAGGAGACGAACACATCCATACGGTAAACATGTATTGAAATTGACTCAAATTAAATAGAGAATCTTCGTAAGCTCGGGAAGAAGAGTGAGTCCATACCTTTGCTCGGAGAAGTGAAGCTTTGATCCGAGAGTTGTGTCACCTTCGATTGGCTCCAAGCAAGCTCCGGATGAAGTCCCTTGGCCTTGTGAATTGTCTAGGTATGATTTCGACCAAGCCTCGATCACAAAGCTTGGAGGCTGGAAGCGATGGCCGGCTCGGTGAGGGGGCTTTTGGCCGGTAAACTTCTTCTCTTGGTCTGGTGAAGGTGTATGACCAATCAATTTGGGGATTGGCTCACTGTGAAGAAGTGTCCTGGTTTTTATGCTGAAATTTGAACTCAAAATTGAGTTAAGCTGGAGGGAATTGGGGCTGGAATCCAGTGGGAATCAAATGCTCTATGTATGGAGAGTGGTCTGGAATGATTTTGGCAGAGTTTCCTTTAGGTTGGTTCAGCACTTCTTCCATGGCCGAGAGAGGTGGGGTTTAAATAGAGCTGGCTGGAGGCTCTCCCAGGGGGAGTTAGGGGTTAGAATCAGCTGCTCTGGTGAAGAGAAGAACAGCCATGGTGGCAATTGGGCATGGGGCAACTCAGCAGGTGAGAATTCCAAGCTTGGGCTCACATGATGCTCTCGGGTGTGGTGTTCTCCGGCGGCCCAGTTGGCTGGCCGGCAGGTAAGGGTCACCATCTTGACCAGGGAGGTCAGGGCTTGGCAATGGTGAAGTCAATTGGGCTTGGACATGTGTAAAGTGTTTGAATCAAAGTAGAATGGGGTAAGGGTACATTTTGGGTTGATTTTGGTCAACTCATGGATTGGGCTAGGTGCACCACCCAAAGCCTGGTTTTGGGCTGAAAAGAGTCACTTGGGTCAGCCAAGAGAAAATGGTGTGGTCTCCATCCATGGTGAGGTGGCTAAGCATGGTTTAGAGTGTATCATGTTTAAGGTAAAAAGGGTTTAAAAAAGGTTTAAGAAAGAGATCCCCTCTCTTGCCATTAATGGTTTGGTGAGGTGGAAATTAGATTCCATGGCTCTCATGGCTCCTATGGGGCTCATGCATGGCTTCATGGCTTGCCTATGGCTTAGGATAAAGCTTGGTCAATTTCATGGAAGTAGAATTTAGGAATTTTGGTATTTTGGTGGAGAATTTTCATGAAGCTTGATTTGGATTTATTTTATCATGGATTTAGAACTTAGGAGATGGCTTTATCAAATGGATGATGATAGAGGATTGTCATGTGGGCTTTGGGCCTTTTGAAATTATTTTTGATGGGCTTTTAGGAAGGCTAAGGGGATGGGCCTTTAGGTTTAAGAATAAATTCATGGATGGGAATTTTGTAGAAGTTTGGGCCAAATAATTGTTGGGTTTAGTTTAGGGATGTGTCATGATTGATTTGAAACAAGTTTGGAGTGGTTTGGGTTTGAATTGGGTTGGATTTGGGTTCATTTGGTAAAGGGTTAATGTAGGTCAAATTGGGCTAATTTGGGCCAATGTTGGGCTAGAGTTGAAATTGATGTAAAATTAATGTTGGGAAATGTTTATGGGAGTGTTTCAAAGAGGTTTTGACTTTGGTTGGGTTTTGATTTTGGGATTTGGGCTTATTTGGGTTAGGGTTGGATTTAGGTCAAAATTGGGCCTTTTAGTTTTGGGTTGAATTTGAGTGGGGTTTGGATCCAAATCTTGGGAAAATCATGTTAGTGTTTTGTTTGTAAGGATGTTAGGGAAGGTTTAGAAAAGATTTGGGGTTAATTGGAGTTAAATTGGTTTGGTTTGGGCTAAGTTTGGGTCATGGGTCCAAATTGGGCTTTAAGGTCAAAAGTGAAATTGGATTCAAATGACAATCAAATTGGACTTGGATTTGGTCTAGATTGGTGTTGGGGATGTTGAATTGAAGTTTAGAATTGAGTTGGACCAGAATTTGGGTCAATTGGATAGGTTTTGTTTGACATTCGGTTCATTTTGGGTTAAAATGGGTCAAATTGGGGATTTTGACAAAAGTGGAGTAAATTGACAAAATTGGCCCATGGTATAGTTGAACAAAATGAAATTAGGAATATTTGGGATTTTCTGAAATTTTCTGGGAATTTTTTGAATTTTGGATTTTTGAGTCAAGAGGGGCATTTTGGGTATTTGGAGGGTATTGGGAGGTATTTTTGGAATATTTGGTATTTTTGGCTATGGATGATCAATTTGAATAATGTGGGAATGTTTGGGATTGGTCTTGAGGAATTTTGGGTGGTTTGGAGATTTTTTTTTGAAAAATTTGGGTAGCTTCAAGGGTTTTGGGTAGGTTAGGCGGGTGTAGGGTCCCGGGGGTCAAAAATTGAAAATTTGGAAAATTGAAAATTTGGAAAATTGAAGATTGGGTAAATGTAAGTGGAATGAAATCATTTTGGTTAAGCCATGAAGCCATATCAAGCCCACATGAGCCATGAAGGGACTCATTTGAGGCATTCACTATGTTGTTCCTAACCCTCTTAGCCAAGGGCTTAGGGGTTAAAGACCATCCATGTGAATCACCTTCATGAGTCAGGAGGTCAAGTTGGGTATAGGTGTGGTTTTTAGGAGGTGTGTGAAAGTGTAGTGTATAAGTGTAGTGTGTGTGTAAGTCAGCCCTCACCAGACCAGGCCACCCAGGGCAGTCCTAAGGCCAAAGAGTCCTATAGGAACTCATCCTTTAAACTTCCACATTTGATTTCAACCCTCTAGGTGATTAGGGGTCTACAGTCAAGTTTGTGGAGTTTGCAGGGAGTTAAGAAGTGGTTTGAAATTCTAGGTGGTGGGTCCCAATTCTAATCCTCTAAGACAGTCAAAGGAAAAGCCTAAGGCTAGATCCTAAGTACTAGAAAGAAGAGGAGAAGACCTCATCAGAAATGAGGTCAACAAATGGACCCCCGATAGGTGTGGTGAGCTGACAGAGCACACCGCGCGTATTGGTGTTGACCGAAGCGATCAACAAAACCAACACAAAAGTCCAAGTGACAAACTTGGGACAAAGTAAAAGAGTTTCCGCTGGGGAGTGTCAAGTATATCTCTGAGACTGGAGATCCCTGAACTCTCGTTGGGGAAAGGGAAAGGAGGTGAATCCCAAATCACATGATCTGGGGGAATTTCGATTTAGATTTCATTTTGTTTCAGTTTAATTTTTAATGTGTGAGCTCAGATTTTAGTTTGAGTTTCAATTTAGATTGAGGTTTTGTTAAAATTAATTTGAAGGGATTTGAACTTTAAATGAAAATTGGAATTTTGTGGTTTTAGATGTAACATCTTCAACCTCAAAAGAAAATTGAATTGATTGGATTGAATCATTACAATGAGGAGAGATCTCAGAGCAATGCGGTATTGGATGTAAAATCCTTAACCTCAAGAGTTTGATTTTGATGTATTTCATTGCGATAGGGAAAGAATCCTAGAACGATGCGGTCTCGGATGTAAAATCCTCGACCCCAAAAGTTTGAGTTTGATGTATTTCATTGCGATAGGGAAAGAATCCTAAAGCAATGCAGTCTCGGATGTAAAATCCTCAACCTCAAAAGTTTGATTTTGATGTATTTCATTGCGATAGGGAAGGAACCTAAAGCAATGCAGTATCAGATATAAAATCCTCTACCCCAAAAATTTTATTTTGATGTATTTCATTGCGATAGGGAAAGAATCCTAAAGCAATGCAGTCTCGGATGTAAAATCCTCAACCCCAAAAGTTTGAATTTTGATGTATTTCATTGCGATAGGGAAAGAATCCTAATGCAATGCAGTCTCGGATGTAAAATCCTCAACCCCAAAAGTTTGATTTTGATGTATTTCATTGCGATAGTGAAAAAATCCTAAAGCAATGCAGTCTCGGATGTAAAATCCTCAACCCCAAAAGTTTGAATTTTGATGTATTTCATTGCGATAGGGAAATAATCCTAAAGCAATGCAGTCTCGGATGTAAAATCCTCAACCCCAAAGGTTTGAATTTGATGTATTTCATTGCCATAGGGAAAGAATCCTAAAGCAATGCAGTCTCGGATGTAAAATTCTCAACCCCAAAAGTTTGATTTTGATGTATTTCATTGCTATAGGGAATGAATCCTTAAGCAATGCAGTCTCGGATGTAAAATCCTCAACCCCAAGAATTTGATTTTGATGTATTTCATTGCTATAGGGAAAGAATCCTAAAGCAATGCAGTCTTGGATGTAAAATCCTCAACCCCAAGAATTTGATTTTGATGTATTTCATTGCGATAGGGAAAGAATCCTAAAGTCTCGGATGTAAAATCCTCGACCCCAAGAATTGGATTTTGATGTATTTCATTGCGTTAGGGAAAGAATCCTAAAGCAATGCAGTCTCGGATGTAAAATCCTCGACCCCAAGAATTTGATTTTGATGTATTTCATTGCTATAGGGAAAGAACCTAAAGCAATGCAGTCTCGGATGTAAAATCCTCAACCCCAAGAATTTGATTTTGATGTATTTCATTGCGATAGGGAAAGAATCCTAAAGCAATGCAGTCTCGGATGTAAAATCCTCAACCTCAAGAATTTATTTTTTGATGGTAATTGATTTTGCAAAGATTGTTAGTGTTGATTTGAAAAGTGTGGAATTTTGGTGTTTCGAGAATTTCATGGAAGTTGCAAAAGATTTTGTGGAAAAAAACAGATTAGGAGGGAATATGTAGATGCTACATATCCCATTCAAATAAGTTGATCGAAAGTTGTTGGTTTGGATTGGATATAATTCCTCGCCACTAGATCCGAATCAAAAACCTCGTTGTTCCGTGTCAATGGAATCGACCGCTTCCATCCCAGACAAGGGAGAGAGTAGAACAGATTGGATTTCAGATTTGGAAGGTTGAGTTTAAATTTGATTGAGATTTGATTTGAGATTTGGAAAGTTGAATTTGAATTTGATTGAGATTTGATTTAAAATTTGTGTTCATTTTGTTTGTCCTTTAACGATTCAAATTTATTTTATCGTTCATTTAATATTCATGTGAATTTGGCGTTCATCATTTTTTTTTATTTAGATTTTTAAGGAAAGTTTTCTTTTATTCTATTTGTCTCTTTTCTGTTCTTTGTTTGAAGTTCATTTAACTTTAATGGCGTTTCCCAGTCAACTTGCACAAAAGAGGTGAAGGCCAAAAATGTGACATGGTCACTTTCATTCCAATCATGTCGAAGATACATCATACAACTTGATCTGGAATACATTTCATACAATCCATGTAGACTCAAAACGGACTATGTATGATCTTTGTCGATCCATCCAAAAATACATCTGTCAAAAATCCATGTCTGAATAGTGAGGTACATGGTCAATAACATCACCTTCCAAGTCATCCCTAGCAAGGATGCCGTATGGATGCAAGTTGGAGGTGTGATATTTTCCATGTAACTCACAGCTCGTAAGGCCGGAGGCTCTCTAGCTCTGGGTCTGGCTGGAAGTGGTAAGGTGCTTTCCGTCATCCATCATTCCGAAAGTAACCGAGATCCGCTTCATTGGTACTCCGGTATGCAATGTTTAGCGACATCCGCTCCGTTGCCCTTTAGTATCATGACGGAACCTACCGGTAATGGTATCTTCACTAGCCCTCGGAACTCACTCGGGCTCGTTATCCGGAGGTTAGATCCGAACATGATATTACATTCGTTCGTAAAAGAAACGTGCGTAAAGGTCCGACAAAGTCGTGGTGATCTATGTGCGGGGTATGCGATCACCCCGCTTGTAAATGTTAATGATGCAACCGTTGGGTATGCAATCCGTCGGCGGTATCCTCCATGTTATCATTCTCTTTACCATCCTTTTGATGACCAATGGCATTGGATCTACCTTACTATGATGGAGTATCCCTGGTGGGTTTCCCTTCATGTCTTCTGCGAAGTTGTAGCAGCATCCACATTGTATGGTAATTCTTCCTTTCCCTGGCATCCATCTCCGGGGTTCCGAGTAGGTGTTTTCTCTTAGGCGGCCTGCTCGACCCATTCTTTTCAAATCCCGGATGCAGTCCACGATTTGTTGTTGTTCGTATTCTGAGAACATGTTTGTATGTAGCTCGAGGCCTTCTAGTATATTGATCCTCCTGCCTCTAATTCTCTCGAAGTATTCAAAAGTTTGCTTCTCGACATTCTGCATTCTTTCTAGCTCGTATTCTGGAATAATCTGCAAATGGCAAGGCCCGGTGACGTATCGTGGGATATATGGCTCGATCCCTTCGTGTTCTCCCGCATACCTCCGCTCCTCGGGGATGGTCTCCGTCGGGACATCCTCCGGGGTTGCTTCGCAACAAGGTTATGCATTACCGGTGGCTTTATCCGGAGGCATGGTAGCCTTCCTTCTTCGATCTTCTTGAGATTTCCTTGGTCTTTTTCGTTATCCTCGGAGCTGGCCTCCTTTCTTCGAGTTCCCGGTGAACCGATATCCTTGAAGTATATGCACTCGGTAGTAGCGATCGCCTCGTCGCGCCTGGTCCGCCGCTAGTTTGGTTAACATCTTGCGGATACGGGGATTTTTATTTCTTCGCCGAGTTCGTCGTGAGAGTAGCTCTTCGTACTTCCCGAACTTCGTGGGCGCGGTGCCGACAAGCCCGCCCTCCGTCGTAGCGACTACGTACTTGATTCTCTTGTCCTCCTCGGTGTTTGTTTTCCTTTTCTTGTCGCCGAGTTGGTGGCTTGGGCCACCCACTTTCATTACTATCCGACCGGGTAGTTCCTCTCGGTCAATCGGGACCCGACTCACTTTCCTCGTATTGCGAGCCCGTCGGTGCGAAGTCTGAGTCAATCTCTATTATCACTCCATCTTTCACCCTCTTTTCATCGAGTGCAAGGCTTACGCCATTTCTAAAGTTCAGGACCAACCGCCCGTTCGACATTTCCCTATGAAAAGACAAGGAAAAGGATCAGGGGTTGTACTAAGAACAAGAACATTAAGAAAATGTTTATTAAAGACAAAGTTTTTTTTATTATTCCTTTTATATTTTGAAATTCAATAGGAATGAAGTGGGAAAAGATCGGAAAAAAGATTTTGATTTGGAAGAGAGAACAAGGAAGACTTTATTATCACGATTTTATTTATTTTAGCACATTTTTTTAATTATTTTTGGGTTCGGAACCAGTCATAAGTAATTACTTCGCCCGTGCTTCTAGGGATGAAGAATTCATTCCTTCGAAACATCATGTAGGGTAATACTTCTTCAAGTATCGTCCGTTGATCGAAAGCATATGTCGTTCTCCTTGGCAATTCACTAGCTGATAGGAGCCTCCTGAGTATACTTCTTCAACCACAAACGGTCCTTCCCAAGTGGGTTCAAATTTCCTCCTATCTTGTGGTGTGTAAGGATAGGTCTCTTGAGAACAAGAACTAAGTCACCAACTTTGAAGGTTCTTGGGGGGACCAGTTTGTCATGGGCTTGAACCATCTTAGCTTGGTATAGTTCTAAATTCTATTGCGCTGCAAGTCTTTTCCCTTCCAGGCTTTCTAATTCCTCTAGTCTTAATTTGGCATTCTCTTCTGTCGTAATTTTGTTTGCAACTGCAATTCTGAGTGAAGGAAGCTGGACCTCTAAGGTTAACACTCGCCTCGGACCCATACACCGCAGCGTAAGGTGTAGCTTCGAGTAGGAGTTCGAAGGTTGTCCGGTAGGCCCATAAGGCTTCTAATAACTTCTCGTGCCAATTTCTCTTATTATCGTCCAAAGTTTTCTTTAAAATTTGAATGAGAGTTTTATTAAAAGCCTCGACCAGTGCCGTTTGCTCTTGGATAGTAAATTGTTGAATACCGCCGCCGATTCCGTGTCTCCCGACAAAATTGTTGATTTGCGTGCTTCGAATGCCGACCCATTATCCGAGACGATCCCGCACGGCACTCCGAAATGGTAGACAACTTGGTTCTTGAAAACCGTAGCACGTGGTGTGCTTTCACTTCTCGAGTGGAACTGCCTCGCCAACTTGGAAAAGTAATCCGTAGCCGCAAGAATGAAGCGATGTCCTTTTGAAGATGGTGGTTCTATTGGACCCACTATATCTGTGCCCCAACATTCAAATGGCCACGACGTAATTGTCGGATGTAGCACATTTGGAGGTTGGTGTAGAACCACTCCGTGCACTTGGCATTGGTGACGCCTCTCGGCGATTTTCATGCGATCGGTCATCATCGAGGGCCGGTAGTACCTCTAGTCTTTTAATTTTCATTTTCATCTTCGGACCCGACCGGTGAGCGCCACGCAGTCCCGAATGCACCTCTTTAACAATTTCACGGGCCTCGGACCCGCTTAGGCATCTTAGCCACATTTGATCGAAAGACCTTCGTATAATGTGTTGTTTATTAATGCGTAGGACGGAGTTCATTTCTTGATCCGATGGGCTAACGACCTATCGTCCGGTAGTTTTCCCGTTTGCAAGTAGTTCATCAATGGCCGTCGCCAATCTTCTCGTGTTTTCCGTCACTCGCTGCAACCGATTCCTTTTCTTTTCTCGATTTGTGTATTGTGTTTATGTCGAGCTGTGATAGGACCTCGACGTCCGTGAACTGACACTTCTACTGATTCATCTTACAAACAGGAAAATTCTTTTGCGATGCGGGCTAATGCATCTGCTAAAGCGTTTTCTTTTCTGGGAATTTTGTAGATCGTCACATTCGGAATCTGTTCTAACAACTGTATGGCATACTGGAAGTATTGCTCGAGTCTTGGCTTTAAAATTGCATACTTGTCCAGCGATCCGTTGAATGATTAACTGTGAATCCCCGTAGATGTTGATGTTTGTTATCCCCATTTGAATAGTTAATTCCAGTCCTGTTATGAGGGCTTCGTATTCTGCTTCGTTGTTTGTACATGGCTCTGTTAAGTGGTAGGAGTATCTTAACATCCCCCGCTCCGTGTTATAAAGATTAGTCCGATTCCCCGCCTGACGGCACTATCACTTGCGATTCTTCGTCTTTGTGTGCTCGAAGATGCTCCGTCGAAATATAATTCCCAACGTCGATCATCGTGGTCTTCTAAACTCATTATTTGTTCATCCGGCAAGTCGTCATTGAGAGGGGATTCCGCCGGCAAAGGGTGTGCCGCGAGGAAGTCTGCAGGACTTTTCCCTTTACGGCACGAAGAGGCACGAAAGTTATATCGAACTGCAATAATATCATCGACCATCCGGCAAGTCCGCCGAAAGCTTTGGACGGGTCATCAAGTATTGCAATGGATTAAATTTTGAGATCGGGTTGACCTTATGAGAAAGCATGTAGTGCCCGAGCTTTTGAGCGGCGAAGATCGTGGCCAAACGTTGCTTTTCAATTGCGGGATACCTTACTTCCGTCGGAAGTAAACGACCGCTTAGGTAGTAAAGAGCATTTTCTTTACCCTCATCATCGACTCTAAGCTAACGGGGCTCGAGAGAGTCGTCCAAAGCCGCGGTATAAAGTATCAACGGTCTCACTCCGAGATCGGGGCTGCTAAGACAGGAGGTGTCATTAAATATTGTTTAATGTCCTCAAAGGCCTTCCGGCATTTCTCTTCCCAAATAAATTTGGCGTCCTTTTTAACTAATGTCGAGAAAGGCCGACACCTACTCGACAAGTTCGAGATAAAGCGTCGAAGATATGCCGACTTCCTTGAAAAGATCGTAGTTATTTTAAGGTTTTGGGAGGCGGCATTTCTAAGATAGCTTTAATCTTTTCCCGGTCGATTTCAATTCCACGATGTCGGACAACGAATCCTAAGAATTTCCCGGAGGTGACGCCGAAGGCGCATTTTAAGGGATTCATCTTAAGGTTAAATTGTCTTAATCGTTCGAAAACAATTCTCAAATCATACGAGTGGTTTTCCTTTACTTTACTTTTGATGACCACATCATCCACGTAGCATTCGACTTGATTATGGATGAGGTCATCAAAAATTCTTGTCATTGCTCTCTGGTAGGTTGCTCCTGCGTTCTTCAGTCCGAATGGCATCACCATGTAGCAATATACTCCGATCGGCGTTCTGAATGCTGTAAGTTTTTCATCTTCTGGAGCCATTTTTATTTGGTTGTATCTTGAAGATCCATCCATGAAAGAGAATATTTCTTGTGTTGAAGCAATGTCGATCATTAATTTTGGGATCGGTAGAGGGAATTCATCTTCTGGACATGCCTTGTTTAAATCTCTGAAATCCACACAAATTCTGATCTGACCATTCTTCTTTCTAACTGGTACCACATTGGCTAACCAAGTCGGGTATTGTTCTTCACGGACAAATTTGGCGTCTATTAGCTTTTTAACTTCAGCTTATGACTTGTTGTTCGATTTCTAGACGCATTCTTCCGGGACCTTGTCCGACACGGAATGTAGGATCCACTCCTAGCTTATGGATCGCGACCTCCGGAGCTAGTCCCGGCATCTCATCATAGTTCTAAGCAAAATAGTCTTTAAATTCCATTAATAAATTTATTATTTCTTTGGAGTCTTCTTCATTGAGTAAGGAGCTAACAAAGGTAGGTCTAGGCTCTTCGCTAGTACCTAAGTTAACTTCCGTTAACTCATCTATTGTAGATTTGATCTCTTCTTCGAACTCTGGTGGAGCGTTTCCAATTTGTAAATCTTCAAATTCTTTTGTAGTTTCCATGCAGTTTTCATTAGACTCGCAAGTGACAACCAAGCAAAATTCAGTATCGTCAACTAATCCTACTGTGCCGAATCCGAGACCATGTTTTGAATAGGGTGGACGACCGAAGTTATTCCATAATTTTTCAAAATGTTGTGATTGACCTTTTGTCCATTGTCGAGGTAAGAAACCACGCTGAATTAAATTTTGAACACAGGGAGAGTACCACTCAAAAGGTAATTCCATTAATTCCGATGAAGTGACATCTTCAAATTGTACATTATTTTCGGCTTTGGAGGAAGGAGCACCACGGTAGAATTTGATGGGCTTTGCACCGCCGCTACGTACCTCTTTGACCACCATACCCTCGATCTTATTAGAATGGATCGGGGTCAGGGTCATAGTATGTACATAGTGGTTAATCTTCTCGTACATCGATTTATATTCTTCGTTCTTTTCATCTTCGAGTGGGATCCTGAATTGTGGCTTCTTTCGACTTATTATCGCTGTCTCTTGTTTGATCTCTTTTTCTTCTTCAGAATTGTCTTCCCAATCAACATTGATGGTTGATTTCCTCTGTCCAACTGTCCTAACGTCTCTGCCACGACCTCATCCCCGGCCTCGACCTCGGATGCGAGTTGTGGAGAAACCTTCACCGTCTCGCTGTAAGGGAGCGGTGAGTGACTGTTGGACTAGAACTTCAGGTTCTTCATCGTCCCAAATTTCCTTTGCTTCATTCGTTATAGTATCTCTGGAGAAGATTGTTTTCTTCGGGGGTGCGTAATAAGCTGCATCTTCATGGATTCCAATTTCATGTACGGAGAACAGTTGTAAGTCACATTTGATGCACTGTTCCCCTCCATCGTAGTATTTGATGCACTGATGTAGGGATGATGGTACCATTCGGTTCTCATGTATCCATGGTCGGCCCGAGAGAGCGTTGAATGACGTTTCTGAATCGATTATGTGAAATTTTGCGGTTGTCTTTGCCAAGTCACCGGTCTTCATTAGCAGTGTTATTGATCCGAGGGCTCTTTCTTCTTTCTGGTTGAATCCTCTTAATAACATTTTGTCCGCTTCGAGCTTGCAATCATCAATTTCCAAGTATGCTAGCGTTCGAAGATTCATTATGTTGATTGATGCTCCCGGATCAACCAACACTCTGGAGATCGTAAACTTTCCAATAGTGACTGAAATGTATAACGGTCGGTTGTGATCAGCTGTTCCCAGTAATAGATCATTGTCCATGAAGGTAACACCTCGCTGTTCCTTTAACGAGAAAACCTCATCTAAAGAATCTCCGGTCATTTGAGCTAAGCAAATTCCGGGATCAAGTAAGGCTTTGATCAGAGCTTCTCTCATCTCCTTTGATAAGATGAGAGCGTCGTAGATGCTCAGTTTGGCCGGTAGTTTCCTAAGATGGGCTAGCACGTTGTAGTCCACTTTATTTCCATGTGTCTCGATTTCTTCCCGAATGGGCATTTCTTCTGTCGGGGTTGGTTCTTCCCGAACAACCACTCGCTTTCCTTTGTCCTTTGGACCCATTCTCGGAGGTAGAACTCTTCCACTTCTTAAGTTGACTTCTGTAATTTCTTCTGAACCTAGTATTGAGTTTGCTGGTGTTTCCTCCTGAATCGGAATGACAGGTTCTTCTAGATTAGCTTCAGAATCTGAAGGCTCTAGCTCTATTGTGACTGGAGCTCCTTGAAATTCACAAATAGATTCATTGCTTGTTGAACTCTCGTAGCCTCCCTAGTGGATGTCTTCTTCATCATTGTGATCATCGAGATTGTGTATGATTTGAGAATTGTTATTTGTATCGGAATAATGTCCGGATTAGGTTGGTTGTCGCTAGTTACGTAATCATTAGAAACAGTCAAAACGTAGCCAACGCCATAACCCTTATCATTATAAGATCCCACCGGAGTGAGCAGATAATCATACAGAGTCAGAGGTTCGAGGGATTTCTCCCCCGAATCGGAAACAACTATCCTAGGATAAGCAGCCCCTAGTCTAGCCTTAAGAGCCTCGATCTTTTCTTCTTCATCAATTTTCTTCTTCTCTTCAATCTTCTCTTGTTGAGGTGGTTCTTCTATCGCAAGTGATAGTGCCGAATTGACAGGTTTCGAACATTGAATTGAGGCTCGCACCGAAGCGGTTTGGATGTGATCCAAAATCTTCTTCGAAGACTTTGTCCAAGCGGTAGTCCATCCATCATCAGTCGTATAGGGATCTATCAGAACAATGAGATCCGTCGAGATAACATTAACGGAACCTCCTTTCTGGGGTTCCTTCATGTACTCCTTCGGGATCGTTATATTCCCTTTTCGAAGATTTTAGTTGAGCCAACTTTTGAAGGTAATACAATCTTCTATCTTGTGTCCAAGCATCCGGTGGTAAGGGCAAAAGTTGGGATCACCTTTCTTGTCGACTTCTTCTGGTTTCTTAGGCTCTGGCAGTTGGAAATCTGGAGTCTTCATCAGACTGCGGAACATTTTCGGCACTGCCGCATTCTTGAACGGATATTCCCTGCTCAGAAGCTCCTTTAGCGTACGTTGTGGACGAGGCGGTTGTTCATACTGTTGAGATGACCGATAGCCGGGTCGAGGTTGTCGGTAATTCGTTGAGTTTGTTGTGACCGTTCGGCGGTATTTGTATTAGTCGCTTGCCTTTATCGACTCGCTGCGACGATTCCGCATTTCTTTTCAAAAGTTTTCACGGGCTTCTGTTTGTCTGCTTTGTTGGTGAAACTTAATTGCTTCGCCTCCTCTTGCAAGCTTCCGGCCTTGCTTAACAACTTCTCGAAAGTCTTAATAGTAAATCCCTTGAGGAGAAGTGCTATCGGGCCATGGATGCTCTTCAGTAAAATGCCGACTGCATGCTGTTCTTGTAGCTGTGGTTCACACTTCATACTTAGATTCCTCCATCGAAGTATGTAGTCCACCAAAGTTTCATTCGGTTTCTGCTTCTCTACCACTAAATCACCTATAGTGATGTGGTGCTGAGCTCCGACAAATCGCTTGATGAAGAGGTTCTCTAATTTTGAAAATGTATTCACCGAACCGTTCGTTAATTCCTCATACCAATCAAAGGCGATCCCTGACAGGCTGCTGGCAAACTGTCGGAAGAGTAAAACATCACTTCCGCCGGCATTGCAACAATTGGCACGAAAATGTGCAACATGCTGCCGAGGGTTTCCGGTTCCATCAAAGGTCTTGAACAGAGGTGGTACGAAGCCTTTCGGATATTGGATAGCGTCGAATTCTTCGGGGTAAGGTCTACCCGTCCGAATGGATGTCCCGCTCTTTGATTGTGTCAAGGCTTCTCGCACCTGTTGTTCCACCATGCTCTTGATATCCTTTTCTGGAATCGTGCTTTGTGTCGCATCCTTCTTTAATTGATCATCCCCGTTGACGGACGTAATCTCCTTTCCTCCGTCTACAATGTGAATAACTTCTGGGGGTGTTTCTCTTTGGGGTTGAACCTGACTCTGGAGAATGGCTAGGGCTACAGCCATCTCTTCCATCCTTTTTGCCATTTGGGCGATCGTATCATCTTTCTCTTGAAGCTGCCTCCTCATTACTTCCGGCTCCTCTCTTCGCGGCTGCGAGGAGCACCTTGTGAAGCCGACGAAGCTTGTGTTTCAACCATGTTAATTTCGCATATTCATCATCCATGAACTCTGACGAGTTGACTTCATCTCCAAATTTTTCTTCTCTTTCTTTTGCTAATCGCCGAATATTAGTTCTTAGCTTCTCCATAGCATCTTCTAATGGTCTTTTATGTACATCTTTGCAGCTGTCATGTGATAGCTGTCGGGTTTCCTTCACATGAGTCCCCTTTACTGCGGTAGCACTTTCTTCGGACTCAAGTCTCCTGACGAGACTTTCCTTCTCAGGTTGTCATTTTAATCTTAATTGTTCGGTAGTGGGACACCATACCATCCTTCTAGCAGCAGAAGGTCTAGGACCGGATGGTCTTTCAGCCAAATGCTGGAAGGTGGTATCCTCCCTAATTTGTAGTCCTCAAACAACGACAGGTGGACTAGCTTTCATTCTCTTATTTGGCTTTTCCGTAACGATAGCAGGTTCTACTCGCGGCCCAAGACGGGACTTAGCTGGCACCCGCCCTATCCTTCTTAAAATTTCTTATACAGGGCATTTTTCTTTCTTTGCTAACTTTTCTATCAGGGTTTGCAGTCGAGCAAATGGCGTAATTCTAGCCCTTTTCTTACGACCATCGTTGTAATATGCGGGCTGAGGCAATGCAACGGCAATTTTGCGGACATTTTCTTCATCTTCTGCGGCGGAGAGGGGATGGAACCTACTTCCTCCCAAAAGTTGTATGTATTCAAGCAACGGTGTATACTCGGGCAGTTATGGGATTTCCTCCAGGAAAGCAACTTCAGCAGCTCTGGCTTCTCTAGCAATCCTTCTACTTCTGTTCCTCCTCTGAGTCCGTGTCGGTGGTGGAATTCTCGAGCCGGACCCGATTTCAAAAACGAAGGTTTCACGAGAAGATTTGTACCCTCCACGAGAACGGGTTCATCACGGTTCGAATTTCCTTTCCCTTTAGTCCGGTAGAAGCCGGGGTAGGTGCGAGAGATAACTAGACCGGTGGGGGTAGCAACAACGGTTCTTCTGCGAACAACGAGTACTCCTTTCGGTTGGAATCTTTTGCAGAGGAGGGAATTCATGAGTCGACTTGAGGTTAAACTCAATCAACGGCTTCTCGCTTTCCGTACTTTGCTTGTGAGTGAAAAGAGAGTGATGTCGGGGATTTTGATGTCGGTGTCCCCGAATCCTTGTCCGAATCAAATGATTCCATTATCAGGCAGTTCATCCTTGAACACGGCCAGGTCGAGTCCGTTGACGAAGGAGAAGATCAGTTTTGGGGCTTCCATTTCTGCAGGGCAGATTCCAAGTGTTAGTCCCCGAATCGTGCTTCTTCTTGTCGTAAAACTTATGACGCAAAAGAAAGAGTCCGAACACATTCCCGTTTATCTTAGTGTATTTGTGGTATTAGAAGATAATTGTTTTTCGAAAAGATTTGTTCGTTAGGAAGGAGAATTATTAAAAGAAGGAGAGTTGTAGGAAGGATAAAAGGAATTGATTAGGAACTGGAAAAAGGAAGAGAAAGTTTTGTAGAAACTTCTCGACCCGCAAGATCGCTCCTAAACTAATACCTATTGGGGGTCCACCCCACCTCAGAAATGAGGTAAAAGGATCTCGAAACCTCTCTGTTTAGGGGTGTCTAAACGAGTGGCTCCTAAATCCGAGAGAATGTTGGTCGTACTTGTTCAAGGTAGAAATGAACATAGTATTCCAACGGAAAGAAGGGTAGTTTGATTCACTAGGGACATGGATACACTACCGATTTTTGAAAGCAGAACTATCTGATTAAAAATGGAGAGAGGAATTTTCCCCTGCGGAGTCGCCAGAAATTATCGGCATTATTTTTTAGGTTGTGTGTTTTATTTTGAAAAGGGGTAGCCTACAGAAATTGTCAGCGAATTTTAGATTTAATTTAAATAAATAATTTGAAAAAAGTCATATTTTATTTTGAAAATAATTTTAAAGTTGAAATTTTTAAGATATGAAATCAAACTGATCTCACATCCCGAATAGTTTATATAAACGAGCACCGCACTGCAAACCGTGTATCTATCCCGAAGAATAGACACACTGCTTGATGATGGGGCTCGGTTAAATAAACTAGAAGATTTGTGACATCCGTTTGGTCTGTGAACCAATTTTATAAGCTGACAAATTCCCCGCTTAATATAAATGAATTAAGCGAGGTTTATATTACTCGGGTTTTTAAAATTCCCTATAAGGGCAAGCCCCTATAGTTAATTACATCTTAAGTGACGGGAATCACCTAAGAAAACTCTCGATAATAATAAGTAGTTCTGCTCTCAAGAATCACAAAATTTAAGTTTTCAAGGGATTAAATTTTGGAATTTCAATAGGGAATGGATCAAGTTAGGAACATTTCGTTTTGGGAATTCAAAGGAAGAAAGGTAGGAGAAATTACAGATTCGAAGAGAACTTCGATATTTTCCCGACTATCCTATTGTTTGGCTTGGATTTAGGAAAGTCCTAATGTTTGTTTAATGTTTTGATCCTGCCAATTTTAATTAATTAGGACTTATGTTCGTATGACATGATCATACAAATAGCCTCGAAGATGTGAGGGTTTATGTCGTATCGGACGACTACCTCGGAATCCTAAGACCGGTTAGGGCTTAATTTGCAATGCAAATGCCTAACAAAAGGTTGAGGATTTATGTTGCGCTAGGCAAACTACCTCGAAATCCTATGGCTTGGTTATTTAATTCTAAGAAAGTTTTGCTGATGACGATGGCTGTGCTGCCCACCATGCTCCGAGCTCCTTGTTGTTGCAGAGGGTTTAGTTTTAGAAAATTGTAATCAAAAGAGAAGAGAGGAGTTTGGTTTTAGAAATCTTAGAGTCCAAGTGTTTTTTAGTGTTTTAGTTAAAACAAATCTTAAAGTTGATTATAACAACACCTAGGTTAAGATCCCACGGTTCCATCCTTCCGCATCGTTATTTTTATCGGATTAACTTAGTCCAGATGAATTTGCTAAACTCAACTAAATGAGTTCCACACTTTCATTTAGACAGTGGGAAATCCCGTTAGCAACACGTAGGTTACATCATCCGAGGTATTCCCGATCATCCAACAAGACGTTTTAATTTAGTTGTAATTGTAGTTTTGTATTCAGTTTGTGATTAAATTTTGAGTTGTTTTATATTTTTAAATATTATGGCGGTGGATTTTATCTTGTAATGACTTTTAATTTAGTTTTGGTTTCAGTTTTAGGGGCTACCCTAAAGGTGTGAGTTTTCATGCAAGAGTTGTTTATCATGCAAGAAAAGTAAAGTGTATTTGCAATAAAGTAAATTGCAAGAAAGTAAATTGCAATAAAATAAAAGCGTACCTGGAGGGTCTTCCTGTCATCCCAGGCTGCACTTAAACACAATTTAGAATATTTAAGCAAGTTCCTAGGTAAAGCTAAGGGAAGGGTTATGGTTTTCTACCAAATTCTTAATCCTATAGCTAGTCATTTCCTATGACGTCTAGGTTCTTGTGTTTTGGTTTGAGGACGATTTTCTTCATCAAAGAACAATTAGGTTCAATTGTTCTTATAAACATCCTATCATATTGAGGAAGTGCTTAAGACGAATCTTAAACATCTTTTCAATATTGCTAGAATTGTTTTAAGTCCAAATGAATTTAATTAATCAGGTGAAGTAATCATCCGAGGTTTAATTAAGTTTTGTCCCCTTGCTCAGTGAACTAGGACATTTGAATATCCTATGAGTGGAGTAATACTTCACTTAATGCTCCATTTAGGAGTTATGACAATAAGAGTTCTTGAGGGCAAACCGATGTTCAAGTGATTTGTGATTTTAATTTAATTTCAATTAATGGGTTTAAGTTTGGAATAGTGTTCAAGTTGTTTTAGATTTATTTTTGATGAATTTTATTATTTTTATGATTTTTATTATTTTTTAATTATTAAAAATATTAAAATAATGTAAAAAATCAACTTTTTTAGAAAATTGCAATTTTAATTTTCTTAGATTCCCCTGATATCAGAGAGGCTCCAAAATCAATTTGGTGAATTTTTGAAAAGTATTTTGAAAGTTATGAATTTTTAAAGTTTAAATTGGCTAAATGGCTTAATCAACCCATTTAGTAGGGCTAACCAAGTCCAATTGATTTCAAATTTTTATGGTGGGTTCCTCTGATCCTAAAGGTCAGTGGAGAATTGATTTCAAGTCAATTTGATGTATGATTAGCTCTAATTAATTAAGGTTCCATTTTGGGTGTTTAAGCCAATTAGGGTTATTCCAAATGGATTAATTCAAAGCCTATTTTTCCTAGAGTTCTCTGGGCACAAGAAACATCACCAAATTTTCCTAGAATTTAGTTCACAACATGCTAATTATTGGAATTAAAATATTCAGAATAGAGACCTAGAATTGAAAAATCAATAACTCTTCATAGGGGTGGCCTCTGACTTTGGAAAATTCAGGGAATGTTCCCAAATTCATAGGCTTCAAAAGCCCTATGGTCTCATGCCATGGTGAATTGTATACATGCATGGAGAATTAAAAATGTGCAGAGAGTAAATAAATTATTAAAAATCAAATACTCAATGAAATTAAATGATTTCTTTTTCACATTATTCTCCTCTGTTCACTGAGCAAGAGGGTATTTTTATTTTATTTTTCTGATTTTCCTACACAAAGTTATGCATGTTTGAAGTTTAGGGAATTAAATAAATCAAAAAATACCCTAATTTCCTACTTATCCACGCGGCGCCGCGTCAACCTCGGCGTCTCTGAAGCTCCACGCGTCGTCTTTTGATTCGGCGCCGCCATTTGACTGGGATGCCACGCGGCCAGCGGTTCATGTCCCGTTGCTCCGTCCGGCATGATCCTGGCCGTCCGCTTGATACACACGCGATCCGACGGCTCCTGGTCATCGTCTACGACTGGTGTGAACCCTTGACCATCAACCTTCTAACCCTAATTTCTCACTCCATTCTCAACAAATTTTCGTGTTCTTATGCTCTATGGATTCATCTTGAGGAGACGAACACATCCACACGGTAAACATGTATTGAAATTGACTCAAATTAAATAGAGAATCTCTGTAAGCTCGGGAAGAAGAGTGAGTCCATACCTTTGCTCAGAGAAGTGAAGCTTTGATCTGAGAGTTGTGTCACCTTCGATTGGCTCCAAGCAAGCTCCAGATGAAGTCCCTTGGCCTTGTGAATTGTCTAGGTATGATTTCGACCAAGCCCGATCACAAAGCTTGGAGGCTGGAAGCAATGGCTGGCCTGGTGAGGGGGCTTTCTTTGGTAAACTTCTTCTCTTGGTCCGGTGAAGGTGTATGACCAATCAATTTGGGGATTGGCTCACTGTGAAGAAGTGTCCTGGTTTTTATCGTTGAAATTTGAACTCAAAATTGAGTTATCGTTGGAGGGAATTGGGTCGGAATCCGAGTGGGAATCAAATGCTCTATGTATGGAGAGTGGTCTGGAATGATTTTGGCAGAGTTTCCTTTAGGTTGGTTCAGCACTTCTTCCATGGCCGAGAGAGGTGGGGTTTAAATAGAGCTGGCTGGAGTCTCTCCCAGGGGGAGTTAGGGGTTGGAATCAGCTGCTCTGGTGAAGAGAAGAACAACCATGGTGGCTATTGGGCATGGGGAAACTCAACAGGTGAGAAATCCAAGCTTGGGCTCACATGATGCTCTCGGGTGTGGTGTTTTCCGGCGGCCAGTGTGGTGGCCGGCGAGCGAGGGTCACCATCTTGACCAGGGAGGTCAGGGCTTGGCAATGGTGAAGTCAATTGGGCTTAGACATGTGTAAAGTGTTTGAATCAAAGTAGAATGGGGTAAGGGTACATTTTGGGTTGATTTTGGTCAACTCATGGATTGGGCTAGGTGCACCACCCAAAGCCTGGTTTTGGGCTGAAAAGAGTCACTTTGGTCAGCCAAGAGAAAATGGTGTGGTCTCCATCCATGGTGAGGTGGCTAAGCATGGTTTAGAGTGTATCATGTTTAAGGTAAAAATGGTTTAAAAAAGGTTTAAGAAAGAGATCCCCTCTCTTGCCATTAATGGTTTGGTGAGGTGGAAAGTAGATTCCATGGCTCTCATGGCTCCTATGGGGCTCATGCATGGCTTCATGGCTTGCACTATGGCTTAGGATAAAGCTTGGTCAGTTTCATGGAAGTAGAATTTAGGAATTTTGGTATTTTGGTGGAGAATTTTCATGAAGCTTGATTTGGATTTATTTTATCATGGATTTAGAACTTAGGAGATGGCTTTATCAAATGGATGATGATAGAGGATTGTCATGTGGGCTTTGGGCCTTTTGAAATTATTTTTGATGGGCTTTTAGGAAGGCTAAGGGGATGGGCCTTTAGGTTTAAGAATAAATTCATGGATGGGAATTTTGTAGAAGTTTGGGCCAAATAATTGTTGGGTTTGGTTTAGGGATGTGTCATGATTGATTTGAAACAAGTTTGGAGTGGTTTGGGTTTGAATTGGGTTGGATTTGGGTTCATTTGGTAAAGGAGTTAATGTAGGTCAAATTGGGCTAATTTGGGCCAATGTTGGGCTAGAGTTGAAATTGATGTAAAATTAATGTTGGGAAATGTTTATGGGAGTGTTTCAAAGAGGTTTTAACTTTGGTTGGGTTTTGATTTTGGGATTTGGGCTTATTTGGGTTAGGGTTGGATTTAGGTCAAAATTGGGCCTTTTGGTTTTGGGTTGAATTTGAGTGGGGTTTGGATCCAAATCTTGGGAAAATCATGTTAGTGTTTTGTTTGTAAGGATGTTAGGGAAGGTTTAGAAAAGATTTGGGGTTAATTGGAGTTAAATTGGTTTGGTTTGGGCTAAGTTTGGGTCATGGGTCCAAATTGGGCTTTAAGGTCAAAAGTGAAATTGGATTCAAATGCCAATCAAATTGGACTTGGATTTGGTCTAGATTGGTGTTGGGGATGTTGAATTGAAGTTTTGAATTGAATTGGACCAGAATTTGGGTCAATTGGTTAGGTTTGGTTTGACATTGGGTTCATTTTGGGTTAAAATGGGTCAAATTGGGGATTTTGACAAAAGTGAGGTAAATTGACAAAATTAGCCCATAGTGTAGTTGAGCAAAATGAAATTAGGAATATTTGGGATTTTCTGAAAGTTTCTGGGAATTTTCTGAATTTTTGGATTTTTGAGTCAAGAGGGGCATTTTGGGTATTTGGAGGGTATTGGAAGGTATTTTTGGAATGTTTGGTATTTTTGTCTATGGATGATCAATTTGAATAATGTGGGAATGTTTGGGATTGGTCTTGAGGAATTTTAGGTGGTTTGGAGATTTTTTTTTGAAAAATTTGGGTAGCTTCAAGGGTTTTGGGTAGGTTAGACGGGTGTAGGGTCCTAGGGGTCAAAAATTGAAAATTTGGAAAATTGAAGATTGGGTAACTGTAAGTGGAATGAAATCATTTTGGTTGAGCCATGAAGCCATATCAAGCCGACATGAACCATGAAGGGACTCATTTGAGGCATTCACTATGTTGTTCCTAACCCTCTTAGGAACCCTCTTAGCCAAGCGCTTAGGGGTTAAAGACCATCCATGTGAATCACCTTCATGAGTCAGGAGGTCAAGTTGGGTATAGGTGTGGTTTTTAGGAGGTGTGTGAAAGTGTAGTGTATAAGTGTAGTGTGTGTAAGTCAGCCCTGCTACCCAGGGCAGTCCTAAGGCCAAAGAGTCCTATAGGAACTCATCCTTTAAACATCCACATTTGATTTCAACCCTCTAGGTGATTAGGGGTCTACAGTCAAGTTTGTGAAGTTTGCAGGGGGGTTAAGAAGTGACTTGAAATTCTAGGTGGTGGGTCCCAATTCTAATCCTCTAAGACGGTCAAAGGAAAAGCCTAAGGCTAGATCCTAAGTACTAGAAAGAAGAGGAGAAGACCTCATCAGAAATGAGGTCAACAGCTAACCGTCGGATGTCGGTCCTTAACTTGTCCATGGCATCCTCTAATGGCCTTTTCCGCATGGTCTCGCAGTCGTCTTGCGATGGTTGTTGAACTTCCTTCCCGGGAGTCCCCTTTATTGCAGTAGCACTTTCTTCTGATTCAAGTCTCCTGACTAGACTTTTCTTCTCAGGGCATTGTTTTGGTCTTAACTCGCCAGTAGTAGGTCGCCATACCATCCTTCTTGCAGCCGGAAGCCTAGGACCTGATGATCTGTCGGCTATATACTGGAATGTGGTATCCTCCCTAATTTGTAGAGCCGATACAACAACGGGTGAACTGGCTTTTATTTTCTTCTTTGGTTTCTCTATGGCAGCAACAAGCTCTATTCGCGGTCCGAGGCGGGATTTAGCTGGCACCCGTCCTATACTTCTTAAAATTTCTGACACAGGACATCTTTCTTTCTTTGCCAATCTTTCTATCACAGCTTGCAGTCGAGCAAATGGCATAGTCTTATCCCTTTTCCTCTTGTAATTGCTGTAGTAAGCAAGTCGGGGTAATGCAGCGGCGATCCTACGGACATTCTCTTCATCTAATGCGGCAGAGAGAGGGTGAAACCTGCTCCCTTCCAACAGAGGTATATACTCAGGCAGTTCTTCTCTTTCCTCGGGAATTTCTTCTAGAAAAGCAACTTCAGCATCTTTGGCTTTCTCAGTTCGGCAATCTTTCTCGCTCTATTTCTCCTTTGAGTCCTAGTTAGGGGTGCGACTCTTGAACTGGACCCAATCTCAAAAACGTACTGGTATTGTGGCAAAATCTGTACCCTCCACGGTGACAGGCTCATCACAGACTTGGATTTCCTTCCCCTTCAGTTTGGCGGAAGTCGGGGTAGGAGCAGAGATGACTAGACCAGTGGGGGTTGAGACAACAGTCCTCCTACGAACAGTAGTACTTCTTTCTATTGGAATCCTTTGCAGGGGAAGGAATTCTTGAGTCGATTTTATGTTGAATTCAATCACGGGCTTTTCCATTTTTGACACTTTGTCCATTAGTGTTAAGAGAGCGACATCAACGAACTTGATATCTGTGTTGCCGAATCCTTGTCTGAAACATATGATCCCATTGTCGGGCAGCTCATCCTTGTAAACGACGAAGTCCATTCCATTGGTGAAGGAGAAGATTAGCTTCGGGGCAGTCATTTTTTGTAGGGCAGATTCCGAATGTCAGTCCCGAATTATGCTTCTTTCCGTCGTAAAGTTTAGGACGAAAAAGAAAGAGTCCGAACACATTTTCATTTATCTTAGTGTATTTGTGATTTTTTAAAAGATATTGTTTATTAGGAGGTTATTTATTAGAAACAAAACGATTAAAGGAGAAAGGGTTGTAGAAAAGGTAAAGGGCTCGATTCAGAATTGGAAAGGAAGAGAAAGTCTTATGCAAGACTTCTCGACTCGAAGGACCGCTCCTAAACTAACACCTATTGGGGGTCCACCCCACCTCAGAAAAGAGGTAAAAGGATCTCGGAACCTCTCCATTTAGGGGTGTCTAAATAGTGGCTCCTGAATCCGAGAGGAGTTGACTATACTCGTTCAAGACAGAAATGAACGTGGTATTCCAACGGAAGAATGGTAGTTTTGGTCCACTAGGGATATGGACACACTACCGATTTATGAAAGCAAAACCATCTAAGCAAAAATAGATAGAGGAACTAGTCCCCAACGGAGTCGCCAGAATTTGTCGGCATATTTTTAGGTTAAGTGTTATATTTTAAAAAAGGGGTCTCCTACAGAAATTGTCGGCGAATTTTAGATTTTAAATTTAATTTAAATATATATAATTTAGAAAGTAGCATTTGATTTTTGAAAATAATTTTAAGTTTGAAAATTTTAAGATATGAAATCAAACCAATCTCACATCCCAAATAGTTTATATAAACGAGCACCACACCACAAACCGTGTATTTATCCCGAGGAATAGACACACTGCTTTATGATGGGGCTCGATTAAATAAACTAAAAGATTTGTGACATCCGTTTGGTCTGCGAACCAATTTTATAAGCCGACAAGTTCCCCTGCTTAATATAAATGAATTAAGCGAGGATTTATATTGCTCAGGTTCTTAAAGTTCCCTATAAGGGCAAGCCCCTATAGTTAATTACATCTTAAATGACGGGAATCATTTAAGAAAACTCTCGATAATGATTAGTGGTTTTGCTCTCAAGAATTTCAAAGTTTAAGGTTTTCAAATAATTGGATTTTGGAAATTTCAATAGGGAATGGATCAAATTTAGAACAATTATTTTCATGAATCCAAAGGAAGAGAAGTAGGAGAAGCTGAGGATCAAAGAAGAATCTTGGCAACTTCCCAAACTATCTTATTGTTTGGCTTAGATTTGAGAATTTACTTAATGTTTCAATCTTGCCAATTTTAATTAATTAGGACTTATATTTGTATGACATAATCATACAAATAGCCTCGAATATGTGAGGGTTTATGTCGTACCGAACGACTACCTCGGAGTCCTAAGACCGGTTAGGGCTTAATTTGCATAACATGATTATACAAATGACTAACGAAAAATTGAGGATTTATGTTGCACTAAGCAAACTACCTCGAAATCCTATGGCTTGGTTATTTAATTCTAAGGAAAGTTTTGCTGAAGTAGACTCTGGTTTTGCTGATGACGATGGCCGAGTTGCCCACATGCTCCGAGCTCCTTGTTGTTGCAGAGGATTAGTTTTAGAAGTCATAAATCAGGAGATGAGAGAAGTGTTTTGGTTTAGAGAAAATCTTAAAATCCAAGTGTTTTTAATATTTTAATTAAAACAAATCTTAAAGTTGATTAAACAGAACAGATTAAGATCCCACGGTTCCGTCATCCCAACACCATTATTTTCATTGAATTCACTTAGTCCAGATGAATTTACTAAACTCAACTGAATGAGTTCCACACTTTCATTTAGACTGTGGGAAATCCCGTTAACAACACGTGGGTTACATCATCCGAGGTATTCCCGATCATTCAATGAGACGTTTTAATTTAGTTGTGATTGTATTTTTGTTGTTCTGTTTGTGATTAAATTTTGACTTATTTTATATATTTGAATGTTGTGGCGGTGAATTTTATCTTGCAATGACTTTTAATTTAATTTCAATTTCAGTTCAGGGACTACCCTAAAGGTTTTGGTTTTCATGCAACAGTTTTATTTAATATGCAAAAAAAGTAAAGTACAGTGCATGTAAGTAAATTGCAATAAAAACGTACCTGGAGGGTCTTCCCGTCATCCCAAGCTGCACTTAAAACACATGTTAAGGCATTTAAATGTTTCAACAGATACCTAGGTAAAGCTAAGGAAAGGGTTTTAGTTGTCTACCAAATTCCTGATCCTATAACTTGTCATCTCCTATGACGTCTAGGTTCTCAGTTTGGTTTTAAAGATGATTTTCTTCATCAAAGAACAATTAGGTTCAATTATTCTCCTAAAACATCCCGTCATATTGAGGAAGTGCTTAGGACGAGTCCTAAACATCTTTTTAATATTTCTGGGATTATTTTGAGTCCAAGTAAATTTAATTGCACAGGTGAATTAATCATCTAGGAGTTTAGTTAAACTTTTTTTCTTGCTCAGTGAACTTAGATGAATGAAGTGACATCTCACTTAATACTCTATTTAAGAGTTATAATAATTAAAGCCTTTAAGGGCAAGTTGTTTTGTCGAGAATCTTAATCATAATTAAATGTTTGAGTTAATGGTTTAAAGCGTTTTAATTTAATTATGAGGTTTTAATTAATAATTTTCAGTTTGGAATAGTGTTCAAATTATTTTAGACTTAATTCTTAATGATTTAATTTAGGTTTGTTTTTAGATGATTTTTTAATTTAATTCAATTTGATTTAAATTTAAATTTAATTTAATTTAATTTAATTTTAATTTAAATTTAATTTAATTTTATTTAATTTTAATTTAATTTTAATTTAATTTTAATTTAATTTTAGTTTAATTTTGATTTTATTTTTAATTTTAATTTAACTTTAATTTTTAATTTTTAATTTAATTTTAATTTAATTTTAGTTTAATTTACATTTAATTAAATTAAATTTAATTTTAATTTTAGTTTAATTTTAATTTTAATTTTTAATTGTTAATTTGGATTATTATTTTAATTCTTAATTAGGAACTAAATATTATTAAAGTGATTTATTTAGGGATTTTTAAATTAAAGAATAAATATCCTCTTAATAATATCCCTATTTTAATAATCCAAATTTAAATATATTCTTTCAAAAATCTAATTCATTTAATTAATTATAGTTTCATTTTTTGATATTTTCAAAGTGTTTAATGGGTTTCTACCCCTTAATTTCAATCATCCAAGGGAAAATTAAAATCAAATATTTTACCCCCCCCCATTTTTGATTAAACCTAAAGTTTTAATTAAGGGTTAAAATTTTTAATTACCTTTATGCCCTTTTAAGCTTATTTATTTCATAACTCACTAAATTGAGCTCAAATAAATTTGAAATTTTTATATCACCTCACTCACATGTCAATTAAGACATTAAAGGAGAAAATGTGATTTTTCTGAATTTAATTTATTTATATAATTATATTTAGTAGAAAATAAGGGTTTTCAAAGAAAATTCAACAACATGACCAAGAAAAGGTTTCTATCCTTAAGAAAATTATGGGGTGTTCATAATGACTAAAGGACCACTTGGACCAACTTTTGTGATTTTTTGAATTATATTTTATTTATTATAATTATTTTAAATTTTAGAGTACTAATTAATTATAAAATAAAATTAAAGTTAAAAAATGGATTTTATATTTTTCTTAAATCTCTCTAACCTCAAGGAGTTCAGGGGAACAAATGTTATAATTTTTTGATTTTTCTTTGATTTATTAGAATTATTTTAGTGAAAAAGGGTAAAAACTTATTTTTTAATATTAAAAATTACATTAAGCTTTTAAAATTCAATATCTTACCCTAGGGACTTAGGAAAAATATTTGGTTTGTTCCTAAGTGATTAGGAGTCAAAATGTGACATTTTTATGATTTTTACTATTTTCATGATTTTTATTATTTTTTAATTATTAAAGTATTAAAATATAGTGAAAAATCAACTTTTTTAGAAAATTCCAATTTTAATTTTCTTGAACTCCCCTGATATCAGAGAAGCTCCAAATTCATTTTTGTGAATTTTTGGAAAGTATTTTTGGAGTTATGAATTTTTAAAGTTCCATTTTGCTTATGAGGTTTAATCAACCCATTTGGTGGGGCTAATCAAGTCCAATTGGTTTCAAAATTTTATGTAAGGTTCCTCTGACCCTAAAGTGTAATGGAGAATTATTTTCAAGTCGATTTGATGTGTGGTTAACCCTAATTAAATCAAATTCAATTTTAGGGGTTTAGGCCAATTAAGGTTATTATGTATGAATTAACTCAAAATATATTTTTCATAGGGTCCTCTAGTCCTAAGAAACATCACCAAATTTTTCTAGAATTTATTTTACAACATGCTAATTATTGGAATTAAAATATCTAAAACAGTGACATGAACTTGAAAATTCAATAACTTTTCACAGAGATGGCCTCTGATCTTGGAAAATTCAGGGAATGTTCCCAAGATCAGAGGCTTCAAAAGCCCTATGGTCTCATGCCATGGTGAATTGTCTATGCAAATGAAGAATCAAAATACTGAAAATAGTAAATAAATTATTAAAAATAAAATACTCATCCAATTAGTTTGATTCTTTTTCACATTATTGTCCTCTGTTCACTGAGCAAGAGGGTATTTTTATTTTATTTTTATGATTTTTCTATGCAAAGATATGAATTTTTGAAGTTTTGGTATTTAAATAATTCAAAAAATACCCTAATTTCCTACTTATCCACGCGGCGCCGCGTCAATCTACGGCGGATCGAAAGCCCGCGTGTCGTACTGTGATTCGACGCCGCCATCTGACTCAGCTCTCTAGGGGCCCGCGGTTCACGTACCATTGAGCTATCCGGCTTGATCTCGACCTTCCGCTCGATACATGAGCGATCCAACTACTCCTCATCATCATCTACGACTGGTGTGCACCCGTGACCGTCCACACTAAAACCCTAAGATCTCACTCGATTCTTAATGGATTTTGGTGTTCTTCTGCTCTATGGATTCTTCTTGAAGAGATGAACACATTCATACGGCTTATAGGCTATGAATATAACCTAAACAAAATGGAGAATCTCTAGAAGCTCGGGAGGAATAATGAGTTCATACCTTTGCTCAGAGAAGTGAAGCTTCGATCTGAGAGTTGTGTCACCTTCGATTGAGTCCAGGCAAGCTCCAGATGAAGTCTCTGGCTCTGGGGAATTGTCTAAGTATGAAAGTGACCAAGGCCGATCACAAAGCTTAGAGTCCGGAAGCAATGAGCGGCCCGGTGAGGGGGCTTTTTCTAGGGAACTTCTCCTCTTGGTCTGGTGAAGGTGTAGGACCAATCAATTTGGAGATTGGCTCACTTTGGTGAAGTGTCCTATTTTTTGGGTGGATTTTTAACCCAGGAATTGAGCTCTGTTAATGGGGATTAGGGAAAAGGAACACTGGGGATCAACTGCTCTGGGTTAGGAGAAGGTCCTGGAGTAATTTTGGCAGAGTTTCCTTAAGGTCTGGTTCTTCTCTTCTTTTGGCCGAGAGGTGAGTGGGTTTAAATAGAGGTGGCTGGAGGGCCTCCCAGGGGGGTTTAATGGCTTGAATCCACTGCTCAGGGCAAGGGAAGAATAGCTACAATGGTCATTGGGCATGGGACAACTCAACTAATTCAAATTGAATTTTTTATTCAAATTAAGTCTCTCGGCCTGGTGGTTTCCGACGGCTGTGGTGGCTGGCCGGCTAGGGTCAGGTCACCATCCTGATCAGGAGGGTCAGGGCTTGAACTTGGTGAAGTCAGTTGGAGTTGGCCAAGTGTAAAGGGGCTGAATTGAAATGGAATGGGGAGAGGCTCATTTTGGGTTCAATTTGATCAATCCATGGTTTTAGGCTTGGTGCACCACCTAAGGCCTGGTTTTGGGCTGAAAAGATTCATTTAGGTCAGCTTGGAAGGGGTGGTGAAGTCTCCATCCAAGGTGAGGTGGCTAAGCATGGTTTAGAGTGTAACATGAATGAGGTTAAAAATGCTTAATGAAGGGTTAAGAAAGACCCCCCTCTTCTTGCCATTAATGGCTTGGTGAGGTGGAAAGTGGCTCCCATGGCTTGCATATGGCTTATGCATGGCTTCATGGCTCCATGTGGCTTGGGGCAAAGCTTACTCAATTTCATGGAAGTAGAATTTAGGAATTTTGGTATTTTAGTGGAGAATTTTAATGAAGCTTGATTTGGAATGCTTTAATGATGATTTTGAAACTTAGGGGTGATTTTGATTAAATGGATGATGTAGAGAAATGTCATGTGGGCTTTGGATTGAAAACTTGGGCTTTTGAAATGGTCTTGGGTGGGCTTTTAAAGTGATTTAAGGAAGTGGGCTTTTGGATTTTAAAATGGTCTTTTGGATGAAAATTTTGTGAAGGACCATGTCAAATAAATGTTGCAATTGGTTTAGGCATGTGTCATGAATGGTTTGGAACAAGTTTAAAGTGATTTTGAATTGAATTGGATTTAATGTGGGGTCTTTTGGTAAAGGGGCCAAGGTGGGCCAAATTGGGCTAAGGTTGGGCTAAATGGATTTGATGTAAAATTAATGTTGATAAATGTTCATGGGAGTGTCATAAAGAATTTTCAATTTTGGTTGGGCTCTAATTTTGGGATTTGGGCCCATTTGGGTTAGGTTTGAGCTTAGGTCAATTTAAGGGATTTTGGTTTTGGGTTCGGTTTGGGTGGAGTTTAGGTTCAAATTTTGGGCAAATCAAGTTAGTGTTTTGTTTATGGGGGTGTTATGAAGGCTTTGGAAAAGATTTGGGGCCAATTGGAGTTGACTTGGATGGGTTTGAGCTAGGTTTAGGTCATGGGCCAAACTTAGGCCTTAGGCTTCAAATTGAAATTGGGCTCAAATGTCAGTCAAATTGGACTTTGTTTTGGTCTACATTGATATTGGGGATGTTTATTTGAAGTTTAGAATTGAATTGGACCAAAATTGAGGTCAATTTGGGTGGTTTGGTTTGACATTGGGTTCACTTGGGTTAAAAATGGGTCAAATTGGGGGTTTTGGTAAAAGTGGGCTAAATTGACAAAATTGGCCCATGGTGTAGTTGAACAAAATGAAATTTAGAATATTTTGGATTTTATAGAATATTTTGGGAATTTTCTGGATTTTTGGATTTTTGGGCTAAGAAGGGCTTTTTGGGTATTTGGAGGGTATTGGAGGGTACTTTTGGAATTTTTGGTATTTTTTGGCTATGGATGATCAATTTGAGTGGGGGGGAATGTTTAGGATTGATTTTGAGGAATTTTGGGTAATTTAGGTGATTTTGTAAATTTTGGGTAGTTTCAAGGGCATTTGGTAGGTTTAGTAGATTGTAGGGCCTGGGGTCAAAAATTGAAATTTTGGAAAAATGAAGATTGATCAAATTTGAGTAAAATGGAATCACTTTGGTTGAGCCATGAAGCCATATTAAGCCCATATGAGCCATGAGAGGACTCTTTTGAGGCATTCAATATGTTGTTCCTAACCCTCTTAGCCAGGGGCTCAGGGGTTAAGGACCATCCATATGAATTACCTACATGAGTCAGGAAGTCAAGTTGGGTGAGAGTGTTGTTTTAAGACTTGGAATGTGTATGAGAGTATAGTGTATGTGCATGTCAACCTTCACCAGACCAGGCCACCCAGGGTATTCCTAAGGCCAAAAAAAAAGGTCCTATAGGGAACTCATCCTTCAAACCTCTACATTTGACATCAACCATCTAGGTGAATAGGGGTCTACAATTAAGCTTGTGGGGTTTGCAAGGAGTCAAGAGGTGTTTTAACTTCTAAAGGGTGGGTTCCAATTCTAGTCCTCTAAGGTTAGTAAAAGGAAGAGCCTATGGCTAGATCCTAAGTACTAAAGAGAGAAGCAAAAGACCTCATCAAAAATGAGGTCAACACTCCCTTAGGATGAGGTGGCCAGCCACTCTAAGTGTACTATGAACATGGTAATGGGGATGAAAAAGCACTTAACCTCACCCTTATACCATGGTTAAACTACATTATACCTCATCATGGAAAAAATTATAAAATTAGAAAATTGAAAGGATTACATGGCATCCTCTCATCAAGACTTAATTGACATGGAAAATGGATGATGGCTAGCTTTTATTGAGTCACCATGCACCTCTCTCTTATCCAATAGAAATACTACATGACTTCAGTTAGCCATTTACCATTGTTAGAACAAATGATGAACATGGATGAATGTGAAGCTTATGTGTCATCCCTTCCTCACCAACATTGAATGACTAATGGAGACTCATGTGGGGAAGGTTAATCCACAGCATTTAAACCAATCTATACCCCTCTCTAGCTAACCAATGGAAGCAAGCCAAGTCTTGAGTTAAAACTTCACTACACTTATTAATCCACATGGATTAAGCTTTGGAAACCCAAATTCCCTAATCCATAGACAAACTTCTATCCTAAATCCATCATGATGGAGTTGCCAACCTCCTTAAGTAATTCCAAATCAAAATGAGCTCTTCCAAAGCTCATCCATGGCTACATAAGGACATAACCTGAGAAGCCTAAGGGAGAAGAGACCAACATAGAAGACACCATTGCAGTACCTAAGCCCTGAAACATCCAACACAAAAAATTGTTCCCCATGACCTAAGAAGTTGATTCCCCATGCATCCAAGCTCTTAAATCCACTCCATCCTTCCAATTAGGCTAACCCAAAAACCACAAAATAGGACAAATTTTGGGTTTGAAATGAAGTTATCCAAAACTTCAAATTAACCATCCCTGAAGCTTCCTAGGACCCTACGAAGACAAGCCCAATCAAAATTGGCCATCCTCATAGCCTCTAAGCCATTGATTGATCAAGCCCATTCAAGCTGAGATACCTCGAGGAAAAAGTCATATACAGACCCGATTTCAGCTCAAATTGACTTGGGGAAAAGCTTCCTGAGGTTGAAACGAGGCTTCCAAGCCATCCAATTTAAGTCTATACTCACTGAGGATGGTTCTTCACACCCATACTGAGCTTGGGCTTGGTCTAAAGTAGGTTTAGCCAATCCAAACCCTTACAAAGCCGTATGGATATGTTCGTCTCGTCTAGATGAAGCTCTAGAAACAAAAATCGCTCGATTCCATCAACAATCGAGCGAGATCTTGTGTCTAGAACATGGACGGTGTTTGGGTTTAGAAAAAATGAAGAGGATGAACGAATGCCATCCATTTTTGTGTTTTTGGAAATGGACGGTTGTAATTCATTCTAGCTTGATTCGTTGTTCAGATCCCCACAACAGATCAGCCGTGTTTCGAACCGTCCAAGGACACGCAGCGGTTTAAGATTGATTTGGATTTAATAAAATCCAGATAAACCTTAAAACTTCAAATTGCATATCTTTGCACACAAAAATCACAAAAATATAACAAAAATACCTCTGAACTCAGGGTAGTAAGGAGAACAACGTAGAATTGAAATTTTGAATTTTTATTTAGATTTGATTTTTTAATTAATTAAATACTCTCTGGAGTATTTTAATTATTTAATGCAATAATTTTCACTTTTGCTTGATCTACTTCAATCCCTTTTTGTGATACTTTGTAACCAAGTACAATGTCTTCTGTGACCATGAATTGACATTTTTCCCATTTAAGAACTAAATTTATTTCTTCAAATCTTTTCAGAACTTTGGCTATGTTTTCCAAACAAGATTCAAAAGAAGTTCCAAAGACTGAAAAATCGTCCATGAATATTTCAATTCCTTTGTCAATCAAATCACAAAATATTGACATCATACATATTTGAAAAGTTGCAGGAGCATTACATAGACCAAAAGACATTCTTCTAAAAGCAAATGTTCCATAAGGACTTGTAAATGTTCTCTTTTTTGGTCCTCAGGAGCAATAAGTAATTGATGATAACCAGAATATCCATCCAGAAAACAGAAATAGGAGTGTCCAGCTAATTTATCGAGAATTTGATCCAAGAAAGGTAAAGGAAAATGATCCTTTCTAGTGGCTTTATTTAATTTCCTATAGTCAATACAAATTCGTCATCCAGTAACTTGTCTTGTAGGAATAAGTTCATTTTTATCATTAATAATGACAGTTACACCTCCTTTCTTCGGAACACAATGAATAAGACTTACCCATTGACTATCCGAAATAGGATAAATAATACCAGTATCCAACCATTAAATAATTTCTTTTTTAACAACCTCTTTCATGATAGGATTTAATCTTCTTTGCAATTCTATAGTAGGTTTAAAATTTTCTTCCATTAAGATTCTATGCATGCAAATGGAAGGGCTTATTCCTCTTATATCGACAATAGTCCAACCAAAAGCTTTCTTATAATTCTTTAACACACCTAGTAGTTTTTCTTCTTGATCTTTACTCGGTTCAGAACAAATAATAACGTGTAAAGTTAATGAATTTCCAAGAAACGCATATTTTAAATGGGAAGGTAACATTTTTAATTCCAGTTCAGGGGCTTTTTTAATTGAGGGTAAAGTATATCATTTTGAGTTATGTCTAAAGTTTCCCAATTATCTTTAATAAAATGAGTCTCTTCTTGTTCTACTACTTCATCTTTATCAGTTCAAAATTCAAATTTTTCTTCAGAAATGACTTTACATTTTTCTTGATAATGTTTTTCAATTAAATAATCAATTATATCCATTCGATAACATTTCTCTTTATCAAGGTACTTCATTGATTTAAGAACATTGAATTTAATTTCTTGATCATTAACTCTCATGGTTAATTCTCCTTTTTGCACATCAATCATAGCTCGTCCAGTAGCTAGAAAAGATCTCCCTAAAATAATAGGTATCTCTTTATCTTCTTCCATATTAAGTACTATGAAATCTACAGGGAAGATAAATTTATCCACTTTAACAAGGACAACCTCTATAACTCCTTTAGGATAAGTGATAGATCTATCAGCTAACTGAAGTGTTACAATGGTGGGAGTAATATCTCCTAAATCCAATCTTCGATAGATAGAAAATGGCATGAGATTAATACTTGCTCCTAAATCACATAAAGCTTTTCCACAAAATTTTTCTCCAATAGCACGAGGTATAGTGAAACTTCCGGGATCCTTAAGCTTTTCGAGTAATTTCTTTTGAATTATTGCCCGCATTCTTCACTTAATGCAACGAGTTTCAAAAGCTTCAAATTTTCATTTTTTGCTTAAAATATCCTTCATAAATTTTGTGTAAGTTGGCATTTGTTCCAAAGCTTCAGCAAAAGGTATGTTAATAGTAAGTTTCTTAAAAATTTCAAAGAACTTAGAAAATTGATGATCAAATTTCTGCTGTTTAAATCTTTGAGGAAAATGTGGTGGTGATTTTTCAATTTCCACATTAATAGGTATAACAGTCTGATCTTGACTAGGAGAGAGAGTTTCTTTAGGTTTTTCAATCTCTTGACCTCAATCTCTTTTTCAATTTCATTACGCATTCTTTCTTTTAATTCCTTTCCACTTCTAAGTTGCACAGCTTTAACTTGTTCATGTTCTTTTCCAGTTTCCTTTGGATTAATTTTAATATTACTAGGAAGTGTTCCTATAGGTCTGTTATTAATTAAAGTAGCAATTTGCCCCATTTGATTTTCAATATTACGAATAGCAGTATTTTGATTTTTTAATTGATTATTTATTTGCATAATTAATTCTTCTATTGATAACTTTTATCGATGATTATTAAATCCGGGAGGTTTATAATTTGAATTAACTTGATTATTCCAATTTCCGAGTGGGATGAGATTGATTATTACCCCATTGTTGTTGTGAATTATTCCGAGTTAAAATTAGGATGATTTTTCCACCCGGGATTATAATAATTTGAATAAGGATTATTTTTACTTGCAATAGCTTGTAAAGTTTCAATAGTTTGAGAATCTTCAATATTAGCAGAGTTATTATGAGAAATATTAATTGCAAAATTATCTATTTTTTTAGACATTGCCGCAACTTGTGAAGCTAAGATAGAAAAGGCTTCATTATCGTGAATACTGGCAATCTTTTTAGGATTAATCCTTTCGGAAGGCCATTGAAAATTGTTATTAGCCATTTCTTCAATTAAAGTGTAAGCTTCTTCAAATGATTTAGACATTAAAGAACCTCCGAAGACGGCATCGATAATTGATTTTAAAGATCCAATTAATCTATTATAAAATGTTTGAATAATCAACCAATCAGGTAAAGCATGATGAGGACATTTTCTTAGTAGTTCTTTAAATCTTTCCCAAGTTTCATAAATTGTCTCCCCGTCAAATTGACTAAACGAAGTAATATCATTTCTTAATTTAGTAATTTTAGAAGGAGGAAAATATTTAGCAAGGAATTTTTGTGCCATTTCAGCCCATGTTTTAATAGAACCAGTAGCTAATGAGTTTAACCACATCTTTGCTTTATCTCTTAAAGAAAAAGGAAAGAGTCTAAGTCTAATAGCATCATCAGAAACATTGTTATATTTAAAGGTAGCACAAAGTTCTAAAAAACTAACAAGATGTAAATTTGGATCCTCCACCAAATTGTCTGTTTTGCACCATTTGAATAATAGACAGTTTAAGTTCAAAAGAATTAACATCTACAGTAGGTATTTGAATACTACTATGAAGTTCATCAACTGTAGGGTTAGCATAATCCCTTAATGGTTTATATACATTTTGATCATTAAGTTCAATTGGATTTTGTGAAGTAGCCATTTCTTGAAATTTTTGAATTTGTTTTCCCTTTTTAATTTTTCTAATTGTTCTTTCTAATTCAGAATCTAAAGGTATTAATCCTTCAGAACCAAATCTTCGCATAAAATAAGGAATAAAATATATATATCTCTTTTTTTTTATAATAATTTATTATTATTTTTATTTTTTTATTTTTTTATAAGAAAATTTATACTATTCTATTTCTTTCTTCCCTGGCAACGACGCCAAAAACTTGACCCGACCCGCAATAATGCAGTAATATTCGCTTCCAAAAGATAGCCAAAACTTGACTCAATTTATAAATGGCGGCTAGTGTATAAAATTAATATGATGTAAATTTAGAAAATGTTTTTACACACTAGGGGTACTACGCAAGTATACGTATCGTTTCAAGTAATATAGGGCTTTGAAACAAAGATCCCAGTATCGATCCCACAGGGAAGAATTATAGTGATAAATTTTCTAAATAAATAAATAAAAATTATATTTTTATCTTTTAATTTAATTATAAATTACTATTAATTTACTAGATGCAAATAAAGAAAACAATAATAAGATAATGATTTATGAAAACTATATAAAATAAACAACTTTCTTTCCTTTAATTAATCTAAGATTTTAAAGATAATTTAATATTCGTTAGAGAATTTGATTTATGGTATTGTGCCAAATAGAAGAATTCCTATTATTTACCCTTTGATCCAGGCGCAAAGAACATTGGCTAATTTAGAGTACAGGTCCGGATGTATTGTTAGTAGAATGGGTTAATCTAGGCTCACACTTCTAGATGTCCAAGGGTGGCTATGGTCGGTCCTACTAGTGACCCTTTCCTAATCTATAAATCAAATTATAAGAATTTAGTCTCACTCTAAAAATTTATCAATTCTATGCCCTTTAAATCTTATCTTCCTATTTATTTTCACTTCACCTTGAATAGCCTGCACATGGCCTTCGACTACCCAAGGATTCATGTGACATTTACAAGTTAAGAGTTCTTCTCCTTTAAGGTCTCAAAACTCTTCAACAGGTTTTAACAATTTAAATGACCATTTTAAAAAGTAAAGTAAGATCAGGTATTAATATCATCACAATGTTTTGAAAATATTTTGAATTTCAATTCTCCATCGAATCTTTATATTATCTTATCTATCTCTTCATAATTGAAGGAAGAAAGTAAACTAACTACTCATAACACATTGAAAATAAACAACAAAATATGATAAATAAACTTTGAATCGAATATAAAAATACTTATCTCAAATATTTCTTCTATAGATCTTCTGATTCCTACTGACTCCACAGTGTAATGAACTCCAGATGCAACAACTTGAAAATAAACTCACTAAACTAAACTAAAGTGGCCCTAAATTTCTCTCTCTATTTCTCTCTCTAAGGATGAGAGATCCTAAAGTGGATAAGAGAAAGGGTTACAATGGGAGGGACACGTTTTCTGAAGAAATGGACCCCTATTTATAGACTTCAAGGGTTGCCTTGAGGCACGTCTTCAAAACATGTCCACATTCAATGAATCTTCTAGAAGGTCAGTCTAGCGCCTAGGCGCTGGACACTGCGTCCAGTTCTTCGCACCTCTTCACTTTGGCTCGCACCTCTTCGAGATTAAAACTGCTTTGGAGCATCCAAATGCAATGTATCACATGTCCTATTATCAAGGAACAACTGCCAGTCTTCTAGAATGTCCAATAAATGCTCACTCCGTCAAAATAACTGATCAAACGTTGTCAAAAACTTGACAGGTTTTTGTATCGAGTCTGGCGCTTAGGCGCCAGCTTCTGGCGCCTAGGCGCCAGGTGTATTTTACTACATTTTTGCTCCTTTTTCTTTTTTATACCTTTTTACATCACCTACATCCAAAAACACAAAAAATACTTTTCATTAAAGCATAATATCCTTAGAAATTAATAAGAATTAAGACATAAAGAAATAGGTATTTTTTTATAGATCAGGCGACTCCCTTTTAAAAACACACAACCTAAAAATATGCCGATTACTTATGGCGACTCTGCTGGGGACTAGTTCCTCTCTCCATTTTGTTCAGATGGTTTTGCTTCCATAAATCGGTAGCGAGTCCATGTCCCTAGTGGACCAAACTACCATTCTTTTCATTGGCATACCACGTTCATTTCTGTCTTGAACGGGCATAGTCAACTCCTTTTGGATTTTGGAGCCACTGTTTAGACACCCCTAAACAGAGAGGTTCCAAAATCCTTTTGCCTCTTTCTGAGGTGGGGTGGACCCCCAATAGGTGTTAGCTTAGGAGCGGTCCATCGGATTGAGAAATCTTACGTGACTTTCTCTTCCTTCCAATTCTGAATCGAATATTTTACCTTTCCTTTAACCTTCCTCCTTTAATCGTTTTGTGCCTAACAAACAAATTCTCTAATAAACAACCTTTTTATAAATGAACTCTTTTAAATCACAAATACATTAAGATAAACTAAAATGTGTTCGGACTCTTTATTTTTCGTCTTAAGTTTTGTGACGAAAGGAAACATAATTCGGGACTGACGTTCAGAATTTACCCTGCAGAAAATGACTGCACCAAAATTATTTTTCTCCTTCACTAATGGAATGGACTTCACCGTCTATAAGGATGAACAACCTGACAATGGAATTATCAGTTCTGGACAAGGATTTGACAATACAGACATTAAGTTAGCTGATGTCACCCTCTTCACACCAATAGACAAAGTGTCAGAAACTGAGGAACCTGTGATTGAGTTCAATCTGAAGTCGACTCAAGAGTTCCCTCCTCTACAAAAAATTCCAGCTGAAAGAGATACCACTGTTCGTAGGAGGACTGTGATCTCTACCCCCACTGGTCTGGTCATCTCTGCACGTACCCCGGCTCCTGCCAAATTGAAGGGGAAGGAAATCCAAGTCTGTGATGAGCCTGCCACCGTGGAGGGTACAAATTTTGCTGTAATACCTCCTGTCTTCGAGATTGGGTCCAGTTCAAAGTTTACACCCCTGACTTGGACTTAGAGAAGAAATAGGAGCAGAAAGATTGCCAGGATCGAGAAGGCTAAGGCTGCTGAAGTTGCTTTTCTGGAAGAGATTCCTGAGGAGGAGGAAGAACTACCTAAAATTTTACCGCTGTTGGGAGGAAGTAGGTTCCACCCTCTCTCTGCTGCATCGGATGAGGAAGATGTCCGGAGGATCGCCGCTGCATTACCCCGACCTGCATACTATAGTGACTCTAAGAGGAAGAGGGCCAAGACTACGCTGCTTACCCAACTGCGAGCCGTAGTAGAGAAACTAGCTAAGAAAGAAAGATGCCCCGTATCAGAAATCCTAAGAAGGATGGGGAGAGTGCCAGTCAAATCCCGCCTCGGACCGCGAGTGAACCTCGTCACTACCCCGGAGAGGCCAAGGAAGAAAGTGCGAGCTAGTTCGCCTGTTGTCGTATCGGGACACCATATTAGGGAGGACACCACCTACCGACGCACATCCGACAGACCATCTGGTCCTAGGTCTTCTACTGCGAGAAGGATGGTGTGGCGACCTATTATTGCTGAACTGATACAAGCACAATGTTCCGGAAAGAAGAGTCTCGTCAGAAAGCTAGAATCTGAAGAAAGTGCTACTGCATTAAAAGAAACTCCTGAGAAAGAAGTTCAGCAGTCATCACATGACAACCGCAAAACCGTTTGGAAGAGACCACTTGAGGATACAATAGGAAAACTAAGAACCGACATCCGACGGTTGGTAAAGGAAAGAGGAGAAAAATTTGAAAAAGAAGTAGATTCATCAGAATTTATGGATGAAGAGTATGTCGAGATTAATATGGTTGAGACACGAGCATCGTCAGCTTCGCAAGGTGCTCCGGCAGCAGCTGAAAGAGATGAACCGGAAGTGATGAGAGCACAACTTCAAGAGAAGGATAACACAATTTCTCAAATGGCAAGGAAGATGGAAGAGATGGCGGCTGCCTTAGCCACTCTCCAGAGTCAGGTGCAACCTCAGAAAGAAACACCCAAAGAGATTATTCACATCACGGACGGAGGAAAGGAGATCACATCTGTTAACGGAAATGAACAACCGAAAAAGGATTAGGTGAAAAGCATGATTCTCGAAAAGGATATCAAAAATATGGTAGAACAGCAGGTGTGAGAAGCCTTAGCACAGTCTAAGAGCGGAGCTTCTATTCATACTGGTAGACCTTACCCTGAAGAATTTGACGCGGTCCAATACCCAAAAGACTTTGTTCCACCTCTGTTTAAGACTTTTGATGGAACGGGAAACCCCTGGCAACATGTCGCACATTTTCGTGCTAGTTGCTGCAATGCCGGTGGGAGCGATGCTTTACTCTTTCGACAGTTTGTCAACAACCTGTCAGGGATTGCCTTCTATTGGTATGCAAAATTGCCAAATAACCCAGTTAAGACCTTTTCAAAATTAGAAAACCTCTTCGTTAAGTGGTTTGCCAGAGCTCGACACCACATCACTATCGGTGATTTAGTGGTGGAGCAACAGAAACCGAATGAAACTTTGGTGGATTACATACTTCGATGGAGAAACTTAAGCATGAAATGTGAACCACAACTTCAGGAACAGCATGTGATCGGTATTTTGCTGAAAAGTATCCATGGCCCGATAGCACTTCTCCTTAAAGGATTTACAATTAAAACTTTCGAGAAGTTATTTAGCAAGGCTGGGAGCTTGCAAGAGGAGGCGAAGAAGCTGAGTTTTGTCGACAAGATTGACAAGCAGAAGCATGTAAAAGCATTTGATAAGAAATCCAGAATCGTCGCGACAGTAGATAAAGGCAAGCACCCAGTGCAAATACAACCAGAGCAACCATAGCCCAGTTATCAACCACCACAACAGACTTACCAACAACCACAACAGATTTATCAGCAACCTCTGCAGGGTTATCAACAGCCTCGACCGAGCCACCATCCATGGCAGCATAGTCAACCACTACCTCGTTCGTCACGTCCCCTAGAGGAACTTCTGAACAAGGAGTATCAAATCAAGATGGAAGCAGTAGCTAAGATGTTTCGCAATTTGATGAAGACACCTAATTTTCAATTACCAGAGCCCAAAAAACCAGAAGAAGTCAACAAGAAAGATCATCCAAACTAATGCTCTTACCACCGGATGATCTAACACAAGATTGAGGACTGCTTCACTTTTAAGAATTAGCTCGAAGGTAATCTCCGAAGAGGGAACATAACGATCCCGAAGGAATACTTGAAGGAACCCCAAAAAGGAGGTTCCATCAATGTCATTTTAACAAATCCTATTGTTCCGATAAACCCATACACGACCGATGATGGATGAAATACCGTCTGGACAACGTCTTCAAAGAAAATCTTGGATCATATCCAGAACGCTTCGGCGCGCGCGTCAACTCAAAGTCTGAAACCTGCCGAGCCGGCACTATCGCTTGCGATTGAAGAACCGCCCCAGAAGGAGGAGAAGATCATGGAAGAAAAGAAAACCGAGGCTCCAAAGGGTAGACTACGGGCTGCTTATCCTAGGATGGTTGTTTCCGATTCGGGGGAGAAATCCCTCGGACCTCTGACTCTGTATGATTATTTACTCGCCCCAGCGGGATCTTATAATGATAAGAGTTTTGGTGTTGGCTACGTTTTGACTGTTTCTAATGATTACGTAGCTAACGACAACCAACCTAATATGGATCTCGATTCTGATATGATAAACGATTCTCAAATCATACTAAACCTCGATGACCACAGCGAAAGAGAAGACGCACACAAAGATGGCTACGAAAGCTCAATAAGCAATGAATCTATTTGTGAATTCTGAGGAGCTCCAATCACTATAGAACTGGAGTTATCAGACTCCGAAGAAATTCTAGAAAAGCCAGTCATTTCAATTCAAGAGGAGACACCGGTAGAGTCACCACCAGATTCAGAACAAGTAACTGAAGTCAACCTAAGAAGCAGAAAAGTTCTACCTCCGAGAATGGGTCCAAAGGATAAAGGAAAGCAGGTGGTTGCTTAGGAGGAGCCAACCCCAACAGAAGAATTACCCGTTCGGGAAGAAATCAAGGAACATAGTAATAAAGTGGATTATAACGTGCTAGCCCATCTTAGGAAGCTACCAGCTAAACTGAATATCTACGATGCTCTGATCTTGTCAAAGGAGATGAGAGAAACTCTGATCAAGGCCTTACTTGATCCAAAAATTTGCTTAGCTCAAATGGCCGGTAATTCCTTAGACGAGGTTTGCTCGTTAAAAGAACAGCGAGGTGTTACCTTCACGGACAATGATCTACTACTTGGAACAGCTGATCACAACCGACCGTTGTACATTTCAGTCACTATTGGAAAGTTTACGCTCTCCAGAGTGTTGGTTGATCCAGGAGCATCAATCAACATAATGAATCTTCGGATGTTAGCATATTCGGAAATTGATGCTCGCAAGCTCGAAGCAGATAAGATGTTATTAAGAGGGTTCAATCAGAAAGGAGAAAGAGCTCTTGGATCGATAATACTATTAATGAAGACCGGTGATTTAGCAAAGACAACCGCAAAATTCCATATAATTGATTGTGAGACATCATTCAACGCTCTGCTGGGTCAGCCGTGGATCCATGAGAACCGGATGGTACCATCATCTCTGCACCAGTGCATAAAGTATTATGAAGGAGTAGAATAGTGTATCAAAGGTGACTTGCAACCATTCTTTGTATACGAGATTGGGATTCAAGAAGATGCAGCCTATTACGCTCCTACAAAAAAAACAATCTTCTCCAGAAATACCGTACCAAATGAAGTAAAAGAAGTTCGAGACGATGAAGGACCTGAAATTCTAGTTCAACAGTTACTCACCACTGTCTTACGGCGAGATGGTGAAGGTTTCTCCAGAACTCGCACCCGAGGTCGAGGCCTGCGAGTTTGAGGAAGAGACGTTGGAACATTTGGATAGAAGAAACCGGTCACCGAAGTTAATTGGGAGAACAGCTCTGAAGAAGAAGAAATCAATAAAGAAGCAGCAACAGTAAATCAGAAGAAACCACAATTCAAGATCTCTCTCGAAGATGAAAATAATGAAGAATACAAATCAATGTACGAAAAGATTAACCATTACGTGCATACTATGACCTTGACCCCGATCCATTCTAATAAGATCGAGGGTATGGTGGTCAAGGAAGTACATAGTGGTTGTACTAAGCCAATCAAATTCTACAGTGGTGATTCTTCTTCCAGAACTAAAAATGATGTACAGTTTGAAGATGTTACTTCTTCCAAATTAATGGAACTACCTTTTGAGTGGTATTCTCCCTGTGTTCAAAATTTAATTCGACGTGGTGTCTTACCTCGACAATGGACAAAAGGTTGATCACAACACTTTGAAAATTATGGAATAATGCCGGTCGGCCTCCCAATTCAAAACATGGTCTCAGATTCAACACAGTAGGATCAGTTGACTACTCAGAGTTTTGCTTGGTTGTCACTTGCGAGCCTAATGAAGTCTGCTTAGAAACCTCAGATGATCTCGAAGATCTACAAATCGGAGATGCTAACCAAAATTTTAAGAAGAAATTAAATCTACTATAAACGAGTTAATGGAAGTTAACTTAGGTACTAGCGAAGAGCCTTTGTTAGCTCCTTACTCAATAAAGAAGACTCCGAAGACATGGTCAAGCTACTAATGGAATTTAAGGACTGTTTTGCTTGGAGTTACGACGAAATGCCAGGATTAGCTCCAGAAGTTGCAGTTCACATGCTAGGAGTGGATCCCACTTCCGTGTCAGTCAGACAAACTCCGCAAAAAATGCGTCTAGAAATCGAACAACAAGTTATAGATGAAGTTAAGAAGCTAATAGACGCTAAATTCGTCCGTGAAGAACAAATATCCGACTTGGTTAGCCAATGTGTTACCAGTCAGAAAGAAGAATGGACAAATCAGAATCTGCGTAGATTTTAGAGATTTGAACATGGTATGTCCAAAGGATGAATTTCCTCTACCAATTCCAGAACTGATGATCAACATCGCTTCGACACATGAAATCTTCTCTTTCATGGATGAATCTTCAGGATACAACCAGATAAAGATGACACCAGAAGATGAAAAGCTCGCAGCCTTCAGAACGCCAATCAGAATATACTGCTACACAGCGATGCCTTTCGAATTGAAGATTGCAGGAGCAATTTACCAAAGAGCAATGACAAGGATTTTTGATGATCTCATTCACAATCAAGTCGAGTGCTACATGGATGATGTGGTCATCAAAAGCAAACTAAAGGAAGATCACCTGTATGATTCGAGAATTATTTTCGAGCGATTAAGACAATATAACCTTAAGATGAATCCCTTGAAATGGGCATTCGGCATCACCTCTGGGAAATTCTTAGGATTTGTTGTCCGACATCGTGGAATTAAAATCGATCCGGAGAAGATTAAAGCTATCTAAGAAATGACACCTCCCAAAACCTTGAAACAATTACGATCCTTTCAAGGGAAATTAGCATATCTTCGACGCTTTATTTCTAATTTGTCAGGAAGGTGTCAGCCTTTTTCCACTTTGGTTAAGAAGGATGCCAAGTTTACTTGGGACTCCAAATGTCAACATGCCTTCGATGACAACAAACAATATTTAATGATACCTTCTGTCTTAGGAGCCCCAGTCTCGGGACAACCGTTGATACTTTACACTGTGGCTTGAGACGACTCCCTTGGAGCCCTGCTAGCCCAGGTCAATGACGAGGAGAAAGAAAACGCCCTCTACTACTTAAGTCATCGTCTAATTCCGACGGAAGTAAAGTATCCTCGATTGAGAAGCATTGTTTGGCACTGATCTTCGCCGCTCAAAAGCTCAGGAATTACATGCTTTCTCATAAGGTCAACCTTATCTCGAAAGTTAATCCATTGCAATATTTGATGACTCGCCCGACACTTTCCGATAGACTTGCCAGGTGGTCAATGATACTATTGCAATTCGATATAACTTTCATTCCTCTTCGTGCTGTAAAGGGACAAGTCCTAGCAGACTTCCTCGCAGCACACCCTTTACCGGCAGAATCACCTCTCAAGGACGACTTGCCAGACGAACAAATAATGAGCCTAGAAGACCCCGACAATCGATGTTGGGAACTGTACTTCGACGGAGCATCTTCAGCACAGAGAAATAAAGAATTGCAAACGATAGTGCCTGGTAAGGCAGGAATCAGACTAATATTTATAACACTGGAGCGGGGAATGTTAAGATACTGCAACCATCTAACAGAACCGTGTACAAACAATGAAGCAGAATACGAAGCCCTTATAACTGGATTGGAATTAACCATTCAGATGGGGATAACGGATATTAACATCTATGGGGATTCTCAGTTGATAATTCAATAGGTCGCACGACAATACAAAATTCTAAAGCCAAGACTCGAGCAGTACTTTCAGTATTCCATGAAATTGTTGGAGCAGATTCCGAATGTAACGATCTACAAGATTCCCAGGAGAGAAAACACTCTTGCAGATGTGTTAGCCCGCCTTACAAAAGAATTTGCCTGCTTGCAGGATAAATCAGTTGAAGTGTCAGTTCAGGGACGTCAGGTTCTCTCACAGCTCGACATGGACGTGATACACAAGTCAGGAAAAAAGAAGAAACAATTGCGGCAGTAACAAAAAATGCAGAAGACTAGCGTCAGCCGCTAATAGACTACTTGCAAATAGGGAACCTACTGGACGATAAGTCATTCGCCCATCAAATCAAGAAAAGAACTCTGTCATACGCATTAATAAACAATAGATTATACAGAAGGTCTTTCGATCAGATGTGGCTAAGGTGCCCGAGCTAGTCCGAGACTAGTGAAATTATTAAAGAAGTGCACTCAGGACTTTGTGGCACTCATCAGTCGGGTCCGGAGATGAAAATGAAGATTAAGAGACTAGGGTACTACTGGCCCTCGATGATGACCGATTGCATGAAGATCGCCAAGAGTTGTCACCAATGCCATGTGCATGGAGTGGTTCTACATCAACCTCCGAATGTGCTACATCAGACAATCGTGTCATGGCCATTTGAGTGTTGGGGCACAGATATTGTGGGTCTGATAGAACCGCATTCTTCAAGAGGAAATCACTTCATTCTTGCAGCTACAAATTACTTTTTCAAGTGGGCAGAAGCAGTACCGCTCAGAGAAGTGAAGGCACACCACGTGCTACATTTCTTCAAGAATCCGGTTGTCTACCGTTTAGGTGTACCACACAGAATCATTTCAGATAATGGGTCCGCATTCAAGAGTACGAAGATTAACAATTTTGTCAGGAGACACGGATTGACTGGCGCTATTCAACGATCTACTACCCAAGAGCAAATAGCTTGGCCGAAGCTTTTAATAAAATGCTCATCCAAATATTAAAGAAAAGTTTGGATGACAAGAAAAGAAATTGGCATGAGAAGCTGTTAGAAGCTTTATGGGCCTACAGAACGACTTTCAGAACTCCTACCCAATCTACACCTTACGCCTTAGTGTAGGGGTCCGAGGCCATTTTACCCTTAGAGGTTCAGCTTCCATCACTCAGAATTGCAGTTGCGAACAAGATCACTACAGAAGAAAATGCCAAATTACAACTAGAAGAATTGGAAAGCTTAGAAGGGAAACGACTTTCAGCGCAGCAAAATTTGGAACTGTATCAAGCCAAGATGATCTAGGCCCATGATAAACTGGTTCGCCCAAGGACATTCAAAGTCGGTGGTTTGGTTCTAGTACTCAGAAGACCTATTCTTGCACACCGCAAGATAGGAGGTAAATTTGAATCAACTTGGGAAGGGCCGTTCGTGGTCGAGGCCGTCTACTCAGGGGGTTCCTACCAGCTTGTTAACTGTCATGGAGAACGACCAATGCTTCCAACTAATGGATGATATTTGAAGAAGTATTATGCGACCTGATGTTTCGAAGAATGAATTCCCATTCCTAGAAACACGGGTGGAGTAATCCTTCGTAACTGGGTCTGAACCCAAAAAAAGGATGATAAAATAAAAATCATTAACAAAAAATGTGTTAAGAAGAAAATATGTGAAATGATAAAATTTTGATCTTCTCTTTTAAATCAATTCATTCCTGATCCTTCTTCATTTCTTCTTACTTCCTTTAAAATTTTAAATGAAATAAATAAAATTTTTCATTAATAAATGTTTTCTTATTGTTCTTGTTCTTAGTATAGCCCCTGATCCTTTCCTTGTTTTTGCAGGGAAATGTCAAACGGGCTGTTGGTTCTGAACTTTAAGAATGGCGTGAGTCTGGCACTCGATGAAAAGAGGATGAAGGATGGAGCCGTGATTGAAATTGACTCTGATTTCAGACCAGCCAAGCTATAATATGAAGAAACTGATTGGACTCCGATTGATCGGGAAGAGTTCCATAGTCAGACAGTGATGAAATTAGGTGGCATGAGTCAGCTGTCTACTAGCAAGAAGAGAAAAGCAAATGTCGCTCATGCAACGGGAGAAGACAAGAAAGTTAAGTATGTGGTTGCTACAGCAGAGAGCAGGCTTGTCAGTGCCATGCCTACAGAAATTCAAGAGGTGAGGAGAGCCACTCTCACTCCTACTCAGTGAATAAACAAGAACCGTCGCATTCACAAGATGCTGACTAAGCTGGCAGCAGATTAACGTGAAGAGACAGTCGCTACCGTCAGTACAAATACTTCGAAGAGATTGGTTCGTCAGGAATCAAAAAGGAGGAAATCAATTCCAAGAACAGCAGAAAGGATGAAAGGAACCCCGAGGAAAATAGAAACGGAGATAGTACCACGACGCCAAACAGAGCTACCAGTTTTGAAGAGTCTTATTGCGAAAGCAACCCGTAGGATATCCCGACAGAGACTATCCCCGAGGAGCCAAGACATGCAGGAGAGCGTGCTGGGGTTGAGTCGTACATCCCGCAGTATGTTACCAGACCCCGAGGACTTCAGATAATCCCGGAATACGAGCTGGAGAAATTACAGCAAGTTGAAAAGAAAACTTTTGAATACTTCGAGAAAATTCGAGGCAAGAGGGTCAACATCTAAGAAGGCCTTGAGCTGCATACGGATGTGTTCTCAGATTACGAACAACAGTAGATTATGGAATGCATTATCGAGCTTCAGAAAATGGGCCGAGCTGGTCGTCTGAGGGAGAAAACCTATTCAAAGCCCCGAAGATGGATGCTAGGAAAAGGATGAGTTACTATTCGGTGCGGGTGTTGTTACAACTTTGCAGAAGATAGAAACGGAAATCCACCAGGGATACTCCGTCACAGTGAGGTAGATCTGATGCCAAGGATTATCAAAAGAATGGTAAAAAGGATGGTGACATGGAGGGTATTGCTTGCAGATTGCATACCCAATAGCTGCATCATTAACATTTACTGGGAGGGCGACTTCATACCTCCACACATAGACCATCATGACTTTGTCGGACTTTTACTCACGAGTCTCTTTTGTCAACCGAGTGTAATATCATGTTCGGATCCGACCTCCGGATAGTGGGCCCCAGAAAATTCTAAGGGTCGGTGGAAATACCACTACCGGTAGGTTCCGTCATGGTATTAAAAGGAAATGGAGCTGACATAGCAAAACATTGCATCCCAGGAGTGCCTGTTGAGCGAATCACCGTCACCTTCAGAAGGATGGATGACAGTAAGATACCTTTTCATTTTCAGCTAGATCCAGAGTTAGAGAGTCTCCGGCCCTACGAGCTGTGAGTTACATGGGAGATAACACACCTCCAATGCACATCCGTACGACATTCCTGCCAAGGGTGGCTTGGAAGGTGATGTTATTGTCCATGTATCTTACTATTCAGACATAGATTTTGACAAATGCTTTTGGAAGAATCAACAAGAATCTTACACAATCCATTTTGGATTTATGAGGATTGTATGAGATACTGAATTTTCGAGGAAAATATCATCATGTTTTGGATCAAGTTGTATGATGCATTTTCAACAGATTGAAATGAGAATGATCATGTCATGTTCTGCCTTCACCTCTTTTTGTGCAAATTGATTGGGAAACGTCATTAAGCTAAATGAACTTCAAACAAAGAACTAAAAGAGAAAGAAAATAATAAAGAATTCCTTCTTTTTAAGAATTTGAATGTCAAAATAAGCTCCAAATTAACACGAACTCTAAATAAACAAAAATGAAATCGAATCACTAAAACAAATCTAAATCTCAGACTGACTTTCATTATGAATCCTTCAATTCCAACCTTTCAATTCTCCTTCCTTTGTGTGTCAGAGGATTGATTAGTCCTATTAACACGGAGCCACGAACTTTGTTCGATTTGGTTTTAATGGCATGGGATTGGGTCCCTCTTCATATAGATCAAATTTTTGAGACTGGAGCCGAACTTCCAGTTCTCTTCGAGGATAGAGCCGAACTTCTAGCTCTCTTTTAAATTTTTGAGGCTGGAGCCGAACTTCCATTTCTCTTCGAGGCTAGAGCCGAACTTCTAGCTCTCTTTCAAACTTCCGAGGCTGGAGCCGAACTTCCAGTTCTCTTCGAGGCTAGAGCCGAACTTCTAGCTCTCTTTCAAATTTCTGAGGCTGGAGCCGAACTTCCAGTTCTCTTCGAGGCTAGAGCTGAACTTCTAGCTCTCTTTCAAATTTCTGAGACTGGAGCCGAACTTCCAGTTCTCTTCGAGGCTATAGCTGAACTTCTAGTTCTCTTTCAAATTTCCGAGGCTGGAGCCAAACTTCCAGTTCTCTTCGAGGATAGAGCAGAACTTCTAGCTCTCTTTTAAATTTTCGAGGCTGGAGTTGAACTTCCATTTCTCTTCAAGGCTAGAGCCGAACTTCTAGCTCTCTTTCAAACTTCTGAGGCTGGAGTCAAACTTCCAGTTCTCTTCGAGGCTAGAGCCAAACTTCTAGCTCTCTTTCAAACTTCTGAGGCTGGAGCTGAACTTCCATTTCTCTCCGAGGCTAGAGCCGAACTTCTAGCTCTCTTTCAAATTTTTGAGGCTGGAGCCGAACTTCCAGTTCCCTTCGAGGCTAGAGCAGAACTTCTAGCTCTCTTTCAAACTTTCCGAGACCGGAGCCGAACTTCCGGTTCTCTTCGAGGCTAGAGCCGAACTTCTAGCTCTCTTTCAAATTTCGAGGTCGGAGCCGAACTTCCAGTTCTCTTCGAGGCTAGAGCTGAACTTCTAGCTCTCTTTCAAATTTCCCAGGCTGGAGCCGAACTTCCAGTTCTCTTCGAGGCTAGAGCCAAACTTCTAGCTCTCTTTCAAATTTCCGAGGCTGGAGCTGAACTTCCAGTTCTCTTCGAGGCTAGAGTCGAACTTCTATCTCTCTTTCAATTTTTTGAGACTGGAGCCGAACTTCCAGTTCTCTTTGAGGCTAGAGCCAAACTTCTAGCTCTCTTTCAAATTTCTGAGGCTGGAGCCGAACTTCCAGTTCTCTTCGAGGCTAGAGCTGAACTTCTAGCTCTCTTCCAAACTTCCGAGGCTGGAGCCAAACTTCCAGTTCTCTTCAAGGCTAGAGCTGAACTTCTAGCTCTCTTTCAAATTTCAGAGGCTAGTGCCGAACTTCCAGTTCTCTTCGAGGCTAGAGCCGAACTTCTAGCTCTCTTTCAAATTTTCGAGGCTAGAGCTGAACTTCCAGTTCTCTTTAAATTCTAACTCTCTTCTTGTGGCTAGAGCCTAAATTCTAATTCTCTTCAAATCTTGAGGTTGGAACCTAGGTTTCGATGCTCACCTCAAATCCCAGATTTCCACGAAATCCCTCTTGAAATAAATCTTAAATCGAACTTCAATCGGATTTGAAACTCAAACCAAAATCCAAACTCACACATTAAAATTTGAAATAGAAAATGAAAATAATCTAAAATCGAATCTCTCTAGATCTTGTGATCTAGAATTTACTTCCTTTTCTCTTCCCAGCGAGAGTTCTGGAATCTTCAGTCTTGGAGATTTAGCTGTTACTCTCCAACAGAAAATTTTTTATGTGCTTCGTTCTAAGTGTGTCACTTAGACGTCTGTGTTGGTTCTGTTGATCTTTCGGTCAATGCTACGCGCGGTGTGCTTGGTTAGCACACCACACCTATTGGGGGTCCATTTGTTAACCTCATTTCTGATGAGGTCTTTTCTTTTCTCTCTCTTTAGTACTTAGGATCTAGCCATAGGGCTTCTCCTTGACTATCTTAGAGGACTATAAATGGGACCCATTACTTAGAAATTCAAACACTTCTTGGCTCCCTTCAAACCCCACAAGTTTGATTGTAAACCCCTAAGCCACTTAGAGGGTTAAAATCAAATGTGGAGGTTTAAAGGATGAGTTTCCTATAGGGCTCTTTAGCCTTAGGATTACCCTGGGTGGCCTGGTTTGGTGAGGGTAAGCTTGCACACACCACACTCCCACACACACACATTCCAAACCCTAAAACTATCTTTAACCAATTTGACTCCCTGACTCATGTAGGTAACTCATATGGGTGGACCTTAACCCCTAAGCCCCCGGCTAAGAGGGTTAGGAACAACATATTGAGTGCCTAAAATGAGTCCTCTCATGGCTTTTGTGAGCTTAATATGGCTTCATGGCTCAATAAAAATTATTTTATTTCACTCACACTTGATCAATTTTACTTTTCCAAAATTTCAATTTTTGACCCCGGGGGCCCTAAACCCACCAAACCTACCAAATGCTCTTGAAATTGCCCAAAATTTGCAAAATTGCCTAAATTATCCAAAATTCCTCAAAATCAGTCCTAAACATTTCCTCCCACTCAAATTGATCATCCATGACCAAATATACCAAAATTTCCAAAAATACCCCTCAACACCCTCCAAATACCCAAAATACCATTTTAACCCAAAAATTCCAAAAATTCTAAAAATTCCCAGAAAATTCCAAAAATTCTAAAAATTCCCAGAAAATTCCAAAAAATCCCAAATATTCCCAATTTCATTTTGTTTAATTACACCATAAGTCAATTTTGTCAATTTAGCCCATGTTTACTAAAACCCCCAATTTGACCCATTTTTAACCTAAGTGAACCCAATGTCCCACCAAACCAACCCAATTGACCTCAATTTTGATCCAATTCAATTATAAACTTCAATTAAATATCCCCAATATCAATTTAGACCAAATCCAAACCCAATTTTATCAACATGTGGATCCAATTTCAATTTGAAGCTTAAAGCCCAATTTTGGCCCATGACCTAAACTTAGCCCAAACCAACCCAACTTAACTCCAATTAGCCCCAAATCTTTTCCTAAGCCTTCCTAACATCCCCACAAAAAAAATAACTTGATTTGCCCAAAATTTGAACCTAAATTTCACTCAAATCTAACCCAAATCAAAAATCCCCAATTTGGCCTAAAGCCCACCATGAATCCAAATAGGCCCAAATCCCAAAACCAAAGCCCATCCAAAGTTGAAAGCTCTTTGTTACACACCCATAAACATTTCTCAACATTAATTTTACATCAAATCCAACATTAGCCCAACATTAGCCCAAGTTAGCCTAATTTTCCCCACTTTGACCCTATCACTAAGGAAGCCCAAATTAAACCCAATTCAACTCCAAATTATTTCCAATATATTCCAAATCACTCATGACTCATCCCTAAACTAAACCCAACATTTTTAAGGCCCAATCTTTACCAAAATTTTCATCCATCAACTTGATTTAAAATCTAAAAGCCCACTTGGCTAAAGCCTTTAAAAGCCCATTCCTAAACAATTCCAAAAGCCCAAAATTGAACCTAAAGCCCACATATCATCTCTTTCCATCATCCATTTCAATTGAAGCCATACCTAAGTTTTAAATCAATGGTTAAATCATTCTAAATCAAGTCTCATGCAAATTTCCCCTAAATTTATCAAAAGTGCCAATACCCTTTTTCATGAAACAAGCCAACCTTCTCCAAGCCAAATGTAAGCCAAATGTGAGCCATTTACAAGATATATGAAGCCATGAGAGTTTTGACACCTCACCTAGTCATTTATGGCAAGAAGAGGGGAGCCTTTCCTAAGCATTCATTAAGCCCTTTTAACCCCATTTATGCTACACTCTAAACCAAGTTTAGCCACATCACCTTGGATGGGGACTTCATCACCCCTTCCTAGCTAACCCAAATGATTCTCCCTCAGCCCAAAGTCAAGCCTTAGGGAGGTGCACCTAGCCTAAACCATGCCTTGGACCAAATCAAGCCAAAATAAGCCTTCCCCCCTTTCTACTTAAATCAAATACTTTACACATGGCCAAAGCCAATTGCTTACACCAAACTCAATCCCTGGACTCACTGAGTCAAGATGGTGACCTGACACTGTCGGCCAGCCACCTGGGTCACCGAAAAATGCCATGGCCGAGAGCTCCATGTGAGCCAAACTCCCAAATTCTCCCTGGCTGAGCTGCCCCATGCCCAATGGCCACTGTGGCTGTCCTTCCCTTGACCAAGGCAGCTGATCCCAAGCCCTAACTCCCCCTGGGAAGCCCTCCAGCCAGCTCTATTTAAACTTCACCCCCTCTAGGCTAAATAAGGTGATGAACCAGAGCTTAACAAAAATCTGCCAAAATTGCTACAGGACCTTCTCCTAACCCAGAGCAATTGATTCCCAGTGTCCCTTTGCCCTAATCCCCATTAACAGAGCTCAATTTCTCAGTAAAAAATCCACCCAAAAACCAGGATAACTCTGAAACCTCCACCAAAATCAAATTAAACTCACCCACACCTGCACAAGACTTAGAGGAGTTCCCCAGTGAAAGCCCCCTCACCAGGCCAGCCATCCTCTCTATCGGCCAAGCTTTAAAATTGGCCTGGTCACTTTCATACCTAGGCAATTTCCCAAAGCTAGAGACTTCATCTGGTGCTTCCTTGGGTGCAATCGAAGGTGCCACAACTCTTTGATTGAAGCTTCACTTCTTAGAGCCATGGTATGAACCCCTTCTTCCTCCTGAGCTTCCAGCGATTCTCTATTTTGGTTGGCTTAATTTCATAGCATATAAACCATATGGATGTGTTTGTCTCCTCAAGACGAATCCATAGAGCCTGAGAACGTGAAAATCCTTTGAGAAATGAGAGAGATATTAGGGTTTTAGTGTGGACGGCTCACGGGACACACCAGTCGTAGACGATGACCAGGCGCCGTCCGATCGTGCGTGTATCGAATGGACGACCCAGATTGCACCGGATCGAAGGATGGAGCGAGACCACGGGCCGCATGGAATCCGAGTCAGATGGTGGCGTCAAATGGGAGCGCGCCTCATGGGCTTTCAGATTCGCCAAGGTTGAGTCAGCGTTGCGCTGGATAAATAGATAAATAAGCTATTTTCTATTTATTTAAATACACATGAATTGAAAAATCCATAACTTTGCATAAAAAAATCATAAAAATAAACTAAAAATACCTACTTGCTCAGTGAATAGAGGAGAACAATGTGGAAAAAGAATTGAGTTAATTTGATGAGTATTTTATTTTTAATTAATTATTTACTCATTTCAATGTTTTAATTCTCCATTTGCATAGAAAATTCACCATGGCATGAGACCATAGGGCTTTTGTACCTCTGATCTTAGGAACATTCCCTGAATTTTCCAAGGTCAGAGGCCATCTCTATGGCAAGTTATTGATTTTCCAAATTTTTGTGCTTGTTTTGATATTTTAATTCCAGTAATTAGTATGTTGCTTAGAAAATTCTAGAAAATTTTGGGGAAGTATCTTAGGACTAGAGGACCCTAGAAAAATTATGGTTTGAGTTAATTCATTAAGAATAACCCTAATTGGCCTAAATACTCAAAACTGAATTTTAATTAATTAGGATTAACCACACATCAAAATCACTTGAAAACAATTCTCCACTATTCTTTAGGATCAATGGAACTTCACATAAAAATTTGAGATCAATTAGAGATGATTAGCCCCACTAAATGGATTAATTAAGTTACATGACCAAAATTAAACTTTAAAAATTCATAAATCCAAAAATACATTTAAAAAATTCAACAAAATGGTTTTGGGGCTTCTCTGAGGTTAGGGGAGTCCACGAAAATTAAAATTAAAATTTTCTAAAAATCTTCATTTTTAGTCATATTTTAATATTTTAATAATTTAAAAATAATAAAAATCATAAAAATATTAAAATTAATAAAAATGTCATATGTTACTTTCTAATCACTTAAGAACAAACTAAATATTTTTCCTAAGTCTCTAGGTTAAGATATTGAATTTTAAAGGCTTAAAACAATTTTTAATATGAAAAAAAGAATTTCCTTACATTTTCACTAAATTAATTCTAATAAATAAAAAAAAATCAGAAAAATATAAAATTTGTTTCTCTGAATTCCTTGAGGTCAGAGAGATTTATGAAAAATATAAAATCAAATTTTAAATTTTAATTTTATTTTATAATTAATTAACACTCCAAAACTCAAAATAATCATAATAAATAAAACATAATTTTAAAAAATCACCAAAATTAGTCTAAGTGGTCCTCTAGTCAATAGGAACATCCCATAATTTTCCTAAGGATAGAAATCTTACCTTGGTCATGTTGTTGAATTTTTATTGAAAACCCTTATTTTTCACAAAAATAAATATATAAATTAAATTAAATTCAGAAAAATCATATTTTCTCCTCTAATGTCTTAATTGACATGTGAGTGAAGTGACATAAAAATTTTAAGTTCATTTGAGCTTAATTTAATGAGTTATGAAATAATCAGGCTTAAAAGGGCATAATATTAATTAAGAACTTTAACCCCTAATTAAAACTTTAGGTCTAATCATGGGGAGGATAAAATATTTGATCTTAATTTTCTCTTAGATGATTGAAATTTTGGGAAATTAAAGGGTAGGAACCCGTTCATCATTTCTAATAATCAAAAAGAAAAATGAAACCTTAATTAATTAAATAATTTAAATTTTGGAAGATTAATTGAAATTTGAATTATTAAAATGAGGAATATAACTTAGGGAGACTATAACCCTTTAATTTAAGATCCCTAAATAAATCACTTTAATAATATTCAACTCTTAATCAAACTCAAAAATGATAATTGAAATTAATAATTAAATAATTAAAAGTAAAATAAACCTTAATTAAATTAAAAGCTTAAATCATTAAGTAATTTAACATACTCTTAAATTGAAGCCAAACAATAGGATAGTTTGGGAAGTTGCCAAGATTCTTCTCGGATCCTCAGCTTCTCCTACTTCTCTTCCTTTGAACTCCTAAAATAAATTGTTCCAGATTTGATCCATTCCCTATTGAAATTTTCAAAACTCAAATCCTTTGAAAACCTTAAACTTTAAAATTCTTGAGAGCAAAACCACTTATCATTATCGAAAGTTTTCTTAAATGATTCCCGTCATTTAAGATGTAATTAACTATAGGGGCTTGCCCTTATAGGGAACTTTAAGAACCCATGTAATATAAACTCTGCTTAATTCCTTTATATTAAGCAAGGGAACTTGTCGGCTTATAAAATTGGTTCGCAGACCAAACGGATGTCACAAATCTTCTAGTTTATTTAATCGAGCCCCATCATCAAGCAGTGTATCTATTCTTTGGAATAAATACACAGTTTGTGGTGCGGTGCTCGTTTATATAAACTATTTGGGATGTGAGATCGGTTTAATTTCACATCTTATAATTTTTCAAATTTAAAGTTATTTTCAAAATCAAATGTCTGCTTTCTACATTATATATATATATATATATATATATATAAATTAAATTTAAAATTTAAAATTCACCGACAATTTCTGTAGGCGACCCCCTTTTAAAAACACAAGACATAAAAATATGCCGACATAGTCAAAGACAACTCTTGTGAGACTGTTAACAAATTGACGGAATAGAAGAGCGTCACTTCCTCTCGCATTGCAGCAACTTGCTTTGAAGTGTGCAAGATGCTGACCGGTCTCGTCAAACATTTTGAAAAGAGTAGAAACAAAACCTTTAGGGTATTGAACAAAATCAAATTCCTCTAGATAGGGTCTACCCTTTGGAATTAATGATCCAGCTTTTACCTGAGCCATTGTTTGTTTTATTTTTTGTTCTACCAATTGTGTAATTTATTTTTCTAAAATTCCACTTTGAGAAGAGTTTTTTACTTTTTATTGCTTTCTTCAATTTCTATTGACTCTCTTTTGTCCTCCAAAATTTGTATTGCCTCCGGCCTGATAATTTCAACCGCAGGAAATGGATTTGTTGGCGAGTTTTATAAAGCTACCATCAATTCTTCTATTTTTTGGTCAAGACGGTTGATTTTTTCATCCTGTTGTCGAATAACTGATCAAAATTCTTCCATCATGTCTTCTTATTTTAGTTCTTGTGCTAAGGAAGTAGATCGTGTCTCGACCATATTTATTTCAGTGACCTCCTCATTTGAGTTATTTGAAGAGTCATCTTTCCTCCATATTAAAAATTGTTTAATGTCATTTTTTAGCTTTTTAAATCTTTCTTCGAATGATTTTACATGATGTTCTCCATAAGTTTGCTCCCAAGAACTATCTGCAGGGGTACTCAGGGTATCCGGGATTCATTCTGATTATTCTCGTGTCCATACATTTTTTTTAGTATATGATAAGATATTGTGGAAAGTGTATTATCGTTTTATGAATAAGAAGAGTCTCCTCGTTGTAAAATTTGGACCAAAGAAGTCATTTTAGGAGGTGTGTCTTCTGCTTCTAATATTAATTTTTTATACTTAGTTTTATCTTTTGTGACAATCACATTTTTTATTTTTGGCCCCAATCAAAATTTCATTAGTACCCGAGTACATTGACTGTCTAATGGGAATTGCTGATCGCTTTTTAAGTAAGTAGGATCTTTAATCAAAAGAATCATTCTTTTCATTGTTGTAGAGACCACACATCCCATGTTATCTAACAATCAAGAAATTGAACATCTGTCTTTCCATGCTAATCTTTTAAACATGAAATATATGGCATGAATTGATGGAGAATTTCTAGGTTGAAAAGCATTGTCTTCATATTCAACAGGTACTGGAAAATATCGGTTTTCTTTTGAAAATGAAGGGTTCCCAAAAACACTTTATTCGAATTGAGATGTTTCAAAATTATCATTTTCGTTCCACCTTTTCTTTCTTTTAAGAGAATGAGTTTTATTTTTATGTTGGGAATGAGTTCTTGAAATATTCTTGGAACAAGATCCAACTTCATATATGGTTGGAGGTTGGATGTCACTTTCTTCCTCATCATAGATTTTCATTCCTTTTTTGTCAAGTTTTCTTTCTATTTCTTCAAAAGTATATTGCTCTTTAGGCATGTATTGAGATAAGTCCTCTATAAAATTGAGAAAATCTTCATAAGGTTGCAGATTGAATTCTTCGAATGATTGTATATCAGTTTGATATGGATTTTCTAATGCAAATTTAGCTTCATTAAATAATCCAAAATCATTTTGATAAAGACAAATGTCAATTGGCGTATTGAAATCTTGATAATAACAAAAGACTGAATCTGAGGATTCCATTGTCACTTTTTTGAAAATTCAAGAATAAAATGTCATAGAGTTATTTATAAACTGGGAATTTATTTTATTTTTATGTCTTATTATTGTTATGAAATGTCAAGAATAACTCTCAAGAGTTAGATTTTGAGAAGATGTGATCCTATTTGTCAAAGGATGAAACTTCTTTTGAAAACCAGTGTTTTAACAAAGGATGAGAAGAAAGAAACTTCCCAGTGGAGTCACTAAACTCTCTTGTCGGTGTCAAGATTTTTTTGTCGAGGAGTCGCCACTCTCTTATTCTATCTATTTCCCTAATTCTTAAGTAACTTATTCTATTTTAATTTATTGTCGGAAATCCTTTTAGAAATTAAGAAAATTAGAGAATGTAGAAGGAAGGGCAAATGATGATAAACACAGAGAAAATAAAATTTCATATGGTAATCTTATAAAAGAAATTTTTAGAATGTATGGTTACTGAATATTTCATAAGATAAACCATAAATAAGTTTTGTTAACCAGAGATTTTCAGTAGAATACCTATTCTGAGTTCTTTAATCTCCTTTAGAAGCAATAGTTAATTACATCTTAAACAATTAGGATTTTTTAAGAATACTTCTGATCAATGTTAATCACTTATTTTTTAAAGAGTTTCAAGAACAAGGAGAGAAACATCAACGTTCAATCCTAGGGGTATTGTCATTTTTTTTGTCATGTGTCATTTTATTGTCATTTTCATTTTATAGTTCATCATTTGTTTGGTGGCTATCCTAAAAGTTTTAGGTTTTGTGACTATCCTAAATGTTTTAAGTTTTTTTTTGGGTTCTGTCAAAGTTTTATTTATTGTTCTTGTCGTTTCATTTATCATTTTATTTTGTCATTGGTATTTTTTTTAAATGTGATGATTTTAATTAAGTTTTAGTGTCATTGTTCCGTTTTTATCGTCTTGTAAAACAGAGTTAGCACACCCTATAATATGCAAAGAAGTTGTGGAATATTTCCAACAACTTCTAGATCAGTAGATAGTGCAAAGGCTCCCCATTGATAGTATTTCTTTGCTGATGATTTCAATTACACTAGCAATCTTGAACTTACTAATTCCTCATCTAAGCAGGAAATCTGGTTGGCCCTTCATTCAATTAACAGTTCAAAAATAGCAGGCTTGATGAATATACTGCTGATTTCTATAAAAATATGGTATATTATTAAAGTGGAGGTAATTGAAGCTATTAGAAGTTTCTTTCAAGGTCACAACATTCCCAGATTTTTCAGTGCTTCAAATATTGTACTGGTGCCCAAATCTGAATTGCAAAAGATTTAGGATCATTTTAGGCCAAGTAGCCTCAATTCTGTGATTAGTAAACTCATCAGCAAAATCACAATTACCAGGCTACAACCCCATTTGGAGAAAATGGTTTGTCTTAATCAGACTGCATTTGTCAAAGGGAGGTCAATACTGATAATGTGTTGCTAGCACATGAATTATTGATGGATCTTAATAAGCATTGCAGAGGGGGTAATCTTATGAACAAATTGGACATAAAGAAAGCCTATGATACTATCTGCTTGGATTTTATAATCAATGTATTAGTTGCAAGGGGTTTCAAAGCTGAGTTTTGTACTATGATTAAAATATGGTTGTCTAACAATGTTCACTCCATTTTGAATAATGGACAAGCATGGGGTCTTTCAGTGTTGCTAGAGGATTAAAGCAAGGTGACCCACTTTCTCCTAATCTTTTCATTATTGCTATGGACTACTTGTCTAAAATGCTTAATAAGAACTTAAGCCTACATAACGCTACAGTTATCATCATAGATCCAAAGTGGTTGTGTCACATCTAGTATATGCAGATGATATAATGATATTCTCTAATGCAACAAAGAATGTTGTCAAGCAAGTATATAAGTGCCTCCATCTCGTTCCGAGAATGCTTCCGAGATGATGTTTAATCCAAAGAAGTGTCAACTAATCTTCCAAAAAAAAATTGCCTCCTAACAGAAAGCAGTGGATAATTGATTTTACTGGCTTTAGTAACACTCAGTTACCCATTAAATACCTTGGGGTACCACTCATCATTGTTAGAGCAAAACAAATTAAATTCGATCGACATCGAACAAAATTCGACCTCAAGTTGATTGCTGGACTATCTCTTTTCTCTCAAATGGGGGTAGAGTCACTCTTCTTAAAAGCATTCTCACTACTTTACATTATTATATTCTACAGATGACCACTATGAAAAAGAGTACACAGTTACAGTTGGAAAGGGTATTTAACAGGTTTCTATGAGCTAGTCAAAGGCATCAACTCCATTACACTTCTTGTCAGAAAGTTGCTAAACCCACTATGGCTGGTGGCATGGGGTTCAAGGGACTTCAACAATTGCTCCAAGTCAATCTTTGTAAGTTATGGATTAAGTTTAGATCTCAGTCTTCATTATGGGCTAAATTTTTGTAGGGCAAATATTGTAGAGACCAGCATCCCTCTCAAGTTGTGCGAAGGTTGGGTGACTTCAAGATTTGAGTCAGAATGCTTAAAATCAGAAATATGGCTGAAGACTGTTTCCTGTGGGACTTGGGAAAGGGGGAGGTGCATTTATTTATTGTCCAGTGGTGTCCCAAGGAGTGGTTGTCCCCTCTCAGTGATAGTTCTAATCTTCAATTAAGGGTAGTTGATTGCTGGGAGGGGAACAGTTGGTCCCTCCCTACACTTTGTTCCCTCCTCACATCTCCTTCTGCTTTTCGAGTTTTCAAGCTACCTTTGACGTAAGTAGAGCCGATAAAATCATATGGCAGACATATAAGAATCAGAGTATTACAAAGTCCATCTATTCTAAGATCTATGCTTGGCCAACTGAATCCTGGGGGAAAGCCATCTGGAACAGATTTCTAACTCCCTCAATGACCTTCTTCTGGTAGAGAAATTTTCACCATTTGACTCCCATTGATGACATCCTCAAGTTAAAAGGCTTGAGGCGACCTACAAGATGTTTGTGTTTAGTGGAAGAGGAATATGTTGCTCACATCTTCTTCAAATGCAAATTATCTCAATTTTAATCAATAGCTGAACATTGGGAGGGAACAACTACTTTGGGATCTGTTACACACTTGCTGGCATAGCTGGAAAATTTTATATTTTGAAACTATACCTTTTATTGTCACTTGGTTCATCTGGACCGCCAGGAATCAGGTAAAATTCAAAGACAACCCCCAACAGTTACACAGGTGGTAAGAAATTGTGTCACATACATACAAAAACTGATTCAACATAAAAAGTTCCCCTCCATTTTGAAATCACTCTCCCCATTAGCTATGAGCTACCCCAAAGTATTAAAATTTGGCTGGAAACATCCTGAGCCACATGTCATAAAAGTTAATACTGATGGGAGTTTCTCTGATTTGGGAGTTGGGGTGGGTGGAGTGTAGAGATGTTCCTCTGGTCACTGTCTACTATTTTTCTAAGCTCTAGTCATTGCTGCAGATGCTCCTGAAGCTGAACTGATTGCTGTTTTTTTGGCCTTGCAAATTGCTTTGAGGATTTCTTGGTTCCATCTATGGGTTGAGCTAGACTCTACAATTCTAATCCAATTACTTGACAATGATGAATAAACTTCTTGGATACATTCTTATTGGCGAGTTTCATGTCAAACCTCAATTTTGTTCTGTATTCGGGCAGGGAAATTGGAGGCCATCGATGGATTTTAGAGCTTAATTCTATGAGGAATCAATTGCTCAAGGTATAAGGAAGAAATGTCATGTTGAGAGTTTTTTTAGTTGAGCAAAGTGGCTAGATCTCCTATATTGGTCTCTTCCTCCATTAAGCTCTTGGGTTTGGGCTTATTTATAGCCATGGGTTAGCTTTGGATGAGCTTTAGCTGACTTGGGGAAGGTGGTAACATCTCTATGATGTCTTTGAGATGAGATTATGGGTTGTGGATAAGGGGATTTTAATTTCCCAAGCTCAACCCAAGTGGATTTCCAAGTGTGGTAAAGCTTTAACCCAAGGCTTGGCTTGCTTCCACTGGTTGGCTAGGGAGGTGTATGGATTGGTTCAAATGCTGTCAATCAGCCTCCCCCACATGTGTCCTCATTGATCATTTAATAGTTGTGAAGAAAGGATGACACATAGGCCTCCTATTCATCCATTTTCATCATTGGATGTAACATAGTAAATGGATAGCTCAAGTCATGTTTTCTTTCTGTTGGATGATAGGGAGGTGCATGGTGACTCAAGAAAGGCAAGCCATCATCCATTTTCCATGTCATTTAAATTTTAATGAGAGGATGTCATGTAATCCTTCCATTTCCTCATTTTTATAATTTTTGTCATGATGAGGTATAATGTGGTTTATCCATGGTGTAAGGGTAAGGTTAAGTGGTGTTTCATCCTCATTGGCATGTCCATGACATACTTAAAGTGGTCAGCCACCTCATCTCAAGGGAGAAGGTGAGTCATGCTTTGAAGTGGGGAGATCATGCCACCTTAAAAATGTATTATGATTAGGTCTAACCCATGGTTAACCATGATGGTTAATGGGTTTACCATGTGTTGTTTTGTTTCATAATGGATTTAATGAGTCATGGGTGACCTATTAATGACCTTCCACAATTTAATTTTGATAAATCATGGAATTTTTATGTCATATCTGATGTAATGGAATTAAATCCGTTTTATCATAATTCTAATTTTCAATTAATTATGGAATTAATCAAAAATATTGGAAATTATATTTTTAGTCAATAAATTAATCAAAATAAATTTTGAAATTAATTATTTGATTAATTTTGCCAATTTCGATTCAAAATTAGGTATTTTAACCAAATTTGATTAATGTTGACTAAAGTTGACCATGGTTGATCTAGGTTGACCCAAGTTAATCAATTTTGGTCCAAAGGTCACCAATTTTGACTTTTCTAACCTTGTCATGCTTTGGTTGGTCATGAGGTCCAAAGATTTTGTCATTAAGGGTTTAATTTGGTCATGTTAACCAATTTTAAAATTTAGGTCAATCCAAGGGTCAATGTGGTGACTCTTGGATTTTGTATTGGTCTCCTTGACCAATGTTGAGTTGGTTAGGTCGATAGTTGATCAATGATGTCAATGTGGTAGTCTTTTAGGTCTTAGGTTGGCCAATTTAACCAATTTGGACTTTTAGATCAAGGTTTGACCTATGATGTCAATGTGATAGTTTTCAGGTCATGGGTTGACTAGTTAGGTCAAAGGTTGACTAATGTGGTGGTCACCAGTTTGATTAAAGTTGACTTTTTGGGTCAAAGGTTGACCAATTAGGTTAATGGGGTGGTCATTGGGTCAAAAATTGACCAGTTTGACAAAAGTTGACTTTTTGAGTCAAAGGTTGACCAGTTGGGTCAATGTGGTGATCATTAGTCGAAATCGACGACTTGACCAAAGTTGACTTTTTGAGTCAAGGGCCGACCGGATGGGTCAATGGGGTGGTCATTGGGTTAAAATCGACCAGCTTGACTAAAGTCGACTCTTTGAGTCAAGGGTCGACCAGCTTGGGTCGATGGATGGTCATTAGGTCATAAAATCGACCAATTTGACCAAAGTCGACTTTTCGAGTCAAAGGTCGATCAGTTGGTATGATCGTATCGTGGTTTGTAAGTACCGATTTCGATCATTTTATGATGTCATTCCGATTTGGGTTAAAAGGATTTATAGGGTCTTACCCTAGACTTTAGGGTTTAGTGTCCATCAGTGAGATTTAAGAAGTCAATATTTGTATATTTCCTATCTCAAGCTGATTTTGAAATGATCCTCACAAAAGTGAGGTCAACAAATGGGCCCTCAATATCTGTGGAATACTATACAAGTATGCCTCAAAATGGTCTGAATAACCCAATAGAATTGTCGGTTTATAAGTCATTTTAATGTCAAAAAGATTTTATTTTGAGAAGAAGGTGGATGTTATATTTCATTAAAGGATGTCTTATACCGTTTATTGAAGATGTCAAGTGTTGATATATCAATTTTGAAAAGGAATGCTATGCGACTTATATCTTTTCTCAAAGGAAAAGTTAAAGGAATGTCATATTTCTGTGTCAGGAAGGGTCTTATTTCTAATAACTGGAGAAAGAGAAGATTCCATATCATCTCTCAGAAATGTCAAATGTCGATATGTCGATTTTGATAAGGAAAGCTATGCGACTTATATCCTTTCTCAAAGGAAAAGTTAAAGGAATGTCATGTTTCCATGTCAGGAAAAGTCTTATATCTAATAACTGGAAAGAGAGAAGATGTCATATCATCTCTTAGAATTATCAAATGTTGATATGTCGATTTTGAGAAGGAAATCTATATGACTTATATCATTTCTCAAAGGAAAAGTTAAAGGAATGCCATGTTTTGTGTCACGAAGGGTCTTATATCCAACAACTAAAGAGAAATAGTAAAGAAAATGTGTAAAAACATTCTATCTAAAATTTTTCCGATGGGGCTTTAACCTTTATATGTTGAAGGATAAATCTTACATTAATTGTTGTGCGTTATTGGTTATGTCATTTTTATTTAAAGTGTTCGTTCTGACATTTTTAGATCTGTCGATGTATTATTGATAGTAAGGGATACATCTTACAAGATTTTATTCCACTAGTAAAAATAATGTACAAAAAGTCAACAATACATCATATATCACATGGCATGCACTACAAACTGTCGATATATCAAAAGTTGTCAAATTGTGTTTTTGTCATCTTTGTAACCATGGATACTGCTAGACCTACCATAAATATCTAATACTCCTAGACATTGTTTGTCAAGTATTTCTCGGGTGTTTAGATATTTATAGGGTCAGGGTAGTTCCAAAGGTTTCAATCCTTTGAGCTCCGACATAGTTTTGTAACTGATTGGTTGTTTATCAGGCACATTGTTTGTAGTGTGATCAAGATTTGTTGATTACTCACACTGGGTATGCAGTGTTTAGCAACATCTACTTCATTCCCTTGTAAGACTAGGTCTGATCCGCATGGAAGGGGAATCTGGTAAGACCCTCAAAATTCTCCTGGTCCTATAATTCTTAGTTCTCTTCCAAACATGATAGAGCATCTGTTTAAGAGTGACAACGTACAGAAAGGTCTTTTGAAGTCATGAATGTCAATGTGTGGTAGGATGCAATCCCCTTCCTCATAAATGTTGATAATACAGCTGTCTCGAATACAACTATGTGGCATTATATCCCAAGTTACCGGTCGTCTAATAATTTGAACAATAACTATGGGCATCAGATCCTCTTGTTCATGTTGTAGAATCCCAGGAGGATTCCCATCCTGGTCTTTAGCATAATTGTAACAACATCCATACTGAAAAGTTACGCGTCCTTTGCCACAGATCGATTTAATGGGCTTAGAAAATGTCCTCTTTTTCAAGCTTCCAGCTCTTCCAAGATCTCGGTCTTTCATCACATGCTCAACGATGGCAGCCTGGTCGTTTTCATCAAAAACGCTTGTGACTAATTTGATACCTTCCAACATGTTAATAGTCTGGCCATCGATGTGTTTAAATTGTTCAAAAGAGTGTCGTTTAAGTTCCAGAATGTGTCTCAATTCTTCCTTAGAAATAATTTTTTTATCGGCCAATTCATCTGGTATTGTAAGATCAAGAGCTGATATGTAAAGGGTGTTTATTTTGATTGCGTCTTTGAGCTAGAGTCAACCCGTATGACAATCTACTAGCTACCACAATAGATGTTTCGGGATTTCATGAGTTAGTATCGACTATTACCCGTTTCAATTTCTTATTGTCGCTTTTGTTCTTTACCCATTGGTTTTGATTCTCTCTAGTGATGTCTCGGTTGTCAGGCCTTGAATTCTAGCACAGGCAATTTTCTTTCAGTTTCTTCTTTATTGACAATAGACAACAATGGTTCTTTGTATAATAGTTCGCTCTGTGTCATGTCAAAGTCAAATTGGATCCTTGATCCTCTATCAATATATCGGCGATCCAATGCCAAACACACACAACTTCGAAAAGTGAACAAAAGTCTGTTATTTGAAATTTCCCTGCAAGCAACAAGTTAATCAAAATATATTAATGGAAATATATCGATTTAATTTATCAATTATAAGATTTATCATTGTCGAGAAATGATATTCACAAACACATGTTATGTGACCAAAAGGAAATATTCAAAGAAAGACGTATGATTGTCAAAAATTTTGTTTGTAATTTTATTCATTATTTTCCCAGTTTAAAAACAAGTCATGATTTCTCATGTCTCATAATATTTTTTTCAAGAATCGCTAGTTGATTGGGGGCAAGATTCTTCTCCTTAACAATCTACCAATTGGTAGGATCCTCATGAATACGTCTTTTCGATTACATACGGGCCTGTTGACCTCACTTTTGTGAGGATCATTTCAAAGTCAGTTTGAGATAGGAATTATAACAATAGTAACTTTGTAAATCTCACTGATAGTCACTAAACCCTAAGACTAGGGTGAAACCTTATAAATCTTTCATTGATCCAAAATGATTAAATCAGTAATGACAAACCCTCATTTAATCAATTATTGATCCAATAGGTCAACTTTTGACCAAAAAGTCAATTTTAGTCAAAACAGTCAATTTCTGACCCAATGACCAACCAATTGACCCAACAGGTCAATTTATGATCAAAAAGTCAACTTTGGTTAAAATGGTCAATTTCTGACCCATGACCAACCCATTAACCCAACATGTCAATTTTTGACCAAAAAGTCATCTTTTGTCAAAATGATCAATTTCTGACCCAATGACTAACTCATTGACCCAATAGGTCAATATTTGACAAAAAAATTAATTTTGGTCAAAATGGTCAATTTCTGACCCAATGACCAACCCATTGACCCAACTTGTTAGTTTTTGACCAAAAAGTCAACTTTGGTCAAAATAGTCAATTTCTAACCCAATGACCAACTCATTGGCCCAACAGGTCAATTTTTTACCAAAAAGTCAACTTTGGTCAAAATGATTAATTTTTGACCTAATGACGAACTCATTGACCCAACATGCCAACTTTTGACCAAAAAGTCAACTTTGGTCAAAATGGTGAATTTCTGACTCAATGACCAACCCATTTACCCAATAGGTCAACTTTTGATCAAAAAGTTAACTTTGGTCAAAATGGTCAATCATTGACCCAATGACCACTCCATTGACCGAAGAAGTCAACTTTTTACCAAATGTCAAAATTGACCAAAATCACGAACCCAATACCTAAAGACCATCACATTCACCTCATTGGTCACCTTTAAACCAAAAGTAAAAAATGATCAAACCATGACTCAAACACTATTACATTGACCTTATTGGTCATTCTTTGCATAAATAATTAAAATTTGATCAAAACAATGCATGCATGACATAAAGACAACCACCCTAGCCCCATTGGTCAACTCTTGACCTAAAAGAGTAAAAATTGGTAAAAATGGCTAATCCATGCCCCTTTAACCACAAAATTAACTTCAAAGATATTCATTGACATGATCAACATGAAATTGATCAAAGTGACCAAAATTTAATCCAAAAGTCACCACATTAACCTTTGGATTGACTTAAACCCTAAAATTGGTCAACATGGCCAAATCAAGCTCTTAATGACAAAACCCTTGGACTTTATGACTAATCAAACTATGAAAAGGTTAGAAAAGTCAAAATAGGTCACCCTTGGACCAAAATTGACCAACCTAGGTCAACTTGGGTCAATATTGGTCAACCCTAGTCAAATGTATCAAGTTTTGTCAAAATACCTAATTTTGAACCAAAAATGATGAAATTAATCAAATAATTAATCCCAAAATTATTTTGATTAATTTATTTGCTAATAATATAATTTCCAACATTTTTGATTAATTACATAATTAATTAAAATTGGAATTATAATAAAAAAGCCATAAAATAAAATTTGAACACATGACACAATATATGGTTTTCAAAATTCCAAATCCCTTTATGACATCATGACTAACCTAATATGGGTTAGAAACAACCCATATGACCCATTAAAAATAAATTCAATGCATGCCACATCATATTAACCATGGTTAAACCTTATCATTATGAGAAAAATGAAGTGGCATTATCCCCTCATTTTAAAGCATGACTCACCTTCTCCCTTAGGATGAGGTGGACAGCCACTCTAAGTGTACTATGAACATGCTAATGGGGATGAAAAACCACTTAAACCCACCCTTATACCATGGTTAAACTACATTATACCTCATCATGAGAAAAATTTTAAAATTAGGAAATTGAAAGGATTACATGGCCTCCTCTCATCAAGACTTAATTGATTTGGAAAATGGACGATGGCTAGCTTTTATTGAGTCACCATGCACCTCTCTCTTATCCAATAGGAAGACTACATGACTTCAGTTAGCCATTTACCATTGTTAGACCAAATGATGAACATGGATGAATGTGAAGCCTATGTGTCATCCCCTCCTCACCAACATTGAATGACTAATGGAGACTCATGCGGTGAAGGTTAATCCACAACATTTAAACCAATCTATACACCTCTCTAGCTAACCAATGGAAGTAAGCCAAGTCACGAGTTAAAACTTCACTACACGTATTAATCCACATGGATTAAGCTTTGGAAACCCAAATTCCCTAATCCACAGCCAAAATTCTATCCTAAAACCATCATGATGGACTTACCAACCTCCTTAAGTAATTCCAAATCAAAATGAGCTCATCCAAAGCTCATCCATGGCTATATAAAGATATAACCTAAGAAGCCTAAGGGAGAAGAGACCAACATAGAAGACACCATTGCACTACCTAAGCCAACACAAAAAGTGTTCCCTAGGACCTAAGCAGTTGATTCCCCATGCATCCAAGCTCTTAAACCCACTCCATCCTTCCAATTAAGCTAACCAAAAAACCACAAAATAGGAAAAATTTTGGGTTTGAAATGAAGTTATCCAAAACTTCAAATTAACCATCCCTGAAGCTTCCTAGAACCCTACGAAGACAAGCCCAATCAAAATTAGCCATCCTCATAGCCTCTAAGCCATTGATTGATCAAGCCCATTCAAGCCGAGATACCTCGAGGACAAAGTCATATACAGACCCGATTTCAGCTCAAATTGACTTGGGGAAAATCTTCCTGAGGTTGAAACGAGGCTTCCAAGCCATCCAATTTGAGTCTATACTCACTGAGGATAGTTCTTCACACCCAACCCGAGCTTGGGCTTGGTCTAAAGTAGGTTTAGCCAATCCAAAACCCTTACAAAGCCGTATGGATATGATTGTCTCCTCTAGATGAAGCTCTAGAAACAAAAATCGCTCGATTCCATCAAGAATCGAGCGAGATCTTTTATCTAGAAGATGGACGGTGTTCAGGTTTAGAACAAATGAAGAGGATGAACGGATGCCATCCATTTTCGTGTTTTTGGAAATGGATGGCTGTGATTCATTCTAGCTTGATCCGTTCGGATCCCCACAGCGGATCAGTCGCATTTCGAACCGTCCAAGGACACACGGCTGTTTAAGATTGATTTAGTTTTAATAAAATCCAGATAAACCTTAAAAATTTAAAATTGCATATCTTTGCACACAAAAATCACAAAAATATAACAAAAATACCTCTGAACTAAGGGTAGTAAAGAGAACAATGTAGAATTGAAATTTTGAATTTTTATTTATATTTGATTTTTTAATTAATTAAATACTCTCTGGAGTATTTTAATTATTAAAAATTAATTATAAGTCAGAAAAATATGAAAATTTGAGGGATCAATTTTTAGATCATTAAGAAAAATCTATGATTTTTCCAAGGCTGGGAAAATTCTCTAGGATAACATTTCCTAATTTTCATGAGATTAGACAATTATTTTTTACAATAATTCTAAACATCGGAAAATAGGAAAATTAAATTGGAATTTGGTTAGAAATTTTGGGGGACAAATCTAAACCCTAAAATGATAGACTCTAACCTTTGGAAAATTTAAAATGACATTTTCTTATTAAAGTTAAAATTTTAAAATATAAAAATCCTAAAATATCTTTAAAATTTGAAACTCTTTATCTAACTCATGCCACCATGAGATAAGATTGAGTTCAAACACTCAATGGACTCAAATAAAAACTTGATTAGGATTACTTCAACATTAACCCTAATTGACTCAATTAATCCTTAATTAAATTAGGATTAAAGACAAAATTAAAATTCAATTAGGTTTAACCACACATTAAACCTAGTTAATTCTCCTTTAGACTTCATTACATTAGGCTTAGGATAAAATCAAACTTTAATTAAGCTTAAGACATCACTAAGATTAATTAAACCCATTAAACCTTAACTAAAGTAGGTTTAATACAAAATCAAATTCTAATTAAGCATAAGACATCACTAGGTTTAATTAAACCCATTAAACCTTAACTAAATTAGGTTTAAGACAAAATCAAATTCTAATTAAGCTTAAGACATCACTAGGCTTAATTTAACCCATTAAACCTTAACTAAATTAGGTTTAATACAAAATCAAATTCTAATTAAGCTTAATACATCACTAGGCTTAATTAAACCTTAACTAAATTAGGTTTAAGACAAAATCAAATTCTAATTAAGCTTAAGACATCACTAAGCTTAATTAAACCTCTTAAACCTTAATTAAATCATACTTAATACAAAATCAAATCCTAATTAGTTATAATCAATTATACCTAATTAAACTATTAAGTCTTAACCAAATTAAACTTAATCAACCTTCAATCCAATTAACTTGACCTTAATTAAGTCTAATTAATCAATTAAACCTTACCTAAATTAGGTTTATTTAACCTTAAAACCAATTATACTTAACCCTAATTAAGTCTAATTAATCAATTAAACATTACCCAAATTAGGTTTAATTAACCTTTAAACCAATTAGACTTAACCCTAATTAAGTATAATTAATCAATTAAACCTTACCCAAATTAGATTTAATTAACCTTTACACCAATTAGACTTAACCTCAACCTATTCTAATTAATCAATTAAACCGTACCCAAATTTGGTTTAATTAACATTTAAACCAATTAGACTTAACCCTAATTAAGTCTAATTAATCAATTAAACCTTACCCTAATTAGGTTTAATTAACCTTTAAACCAATTAGACATAACCTTAATTAAGTCAAATTAATCGATTAAACCTTACCCAAATTAGGTATAATTAACCTTTAAACCAATTAGACATAACCTTATTTAAGTTTAATTAATCAATTAAACCATACCTAAATTAGGTTTAATTAACCTTAAACCTATTAAACTAAACCATAATTAAGTTTATCACATTAGAAATAATTAAACTATTAAACCTTAACCAACTAAGGTTTAATGAATCCTAAACCATAATTAAGTCCATCACATTAGACTTAATTAAACTATTAAACCTTAACCAACTAAGGTTTAATCAATCCTAAACCATAATTAAGTCTATCACATTTTATTTAATTAAGCTATTAAACCTTAACCAACTAAAGTTTAATCAATCCTAAACTATAATTAAGTCTATCACATTAGACTTAATTAAACTATTAAACCTTAACTAACTAAGGTTTAATCAATCTTAAACCATAATTGAGGTCAATCAAATTAGACTATTAAACTTTTAAACCTTAACTAACTAAGGTTTAATCAATCCTAAACTATAATAAAGTCTATCAAATTAAACTTAATTAAACTATTAAACCTTAACCAACTAAGGTTTAAACAATCCTAACCCCTAATTAAGTCTAACACATTAGACTTAATTGATTTATTAAACCTTAACTAACTAAGGTTTAATCGAACTTAAACTTCAATTTGGTCTAATCCATTCGACCCAATTCAACTATTAAACCTTAACTAACTAAGGTTTAGTCAAACTCATACTCTAATTAACTCTAACTTATTAGACTTAATTAACATTAAATCCTTACTTAAATTAAGCTTAAATAACTTCAATTTTTGGTTAAGCGTAACTTTAGCTAGACATAGTTAAACCTTAAGCTTTACTTAAATAAGACTTCAATGGTCTTTAATTCTTTAAATCTAATATAATTAGACTTAATTAAACCTTGAGTATTACTTAAATAAAACTTAAACCTTAATTAAGTCTATTTTGACTAAACTTAACTTAAACCTTAGGTTCAACCAACATTGAACCTAACTCAACATATCTAACTTAGGTTCAATAAAAATTGAACTCAAGCTAACTTAAACCTTAGGTTCAACTCACATTGAACCTAACTCAACATATCTAACTTAGGTTTAATTTAAATTGAACTCAAGTTAACTTAAACCTTAGGTTCAACTCACATTAAACCCAACTCAACATATCTAACTTAGGTTCAACCGAAACTGAATCCAAGTCAACTTAAACCTTAGGTTCAACCCACATTGAACCTAGCTCAACACTTCTAACTTAGGTTCAACCTAAACTGAACCCAAGATAACTCAACTTTAGATTTAATCTACAATGAATCTAACTCAGCACTTCAAATAGACATGAACTCAAGTAAGATCTACATTGAATCTAACTTAATACTTTTAACTTAAGTTCAAACAGACATGAACTCAAGTTAACTTAACTTTAGATTCAATCTATATTGAATCTAATTCAACATTTATAACTTAAGTTCAAGCAGACATAAACTCAAGTTAACTCAACTTTAGATTTAATCTACATTGAGTCTAACGTAATACTTCTAACTTAAGTTCAAGCAAGTTAACTCAATTTTAGATTCAATTGACAATGAATCTAACTTAAGTTTAAATAGACATGAACTCAAGATTAACTCAACATTTCTAACTTAGGTTCAACCTAAATTGAACTCAGGTTAAATTCAAACTACATCGAACTAAAATCAAATGTTTGACTTAAAATTAATTTAAGTCAAAATTTCTTAAAGTTCAACAACCTTAAAGATCAAATCAAAGATATTAGATTCAAACGACATTGAATCTAATTTTAAAAAGTTTTTATCGAAGTCTAATCCATATTAGACTTAACACTTCTTGTAGATTCAAATGACATTGAATCTAGAATTCTAAAATCTAACTTATGTTAGATTTTATCTGAGTCTAGCAAAATTAGACATAACATTAGATTCAAAAGACGTCGAATCTAAAGTCTAACTTATGTTAGATTCCATCTAAGTCTAATTTAGACTTAATTAAAATTATTAGATTCAAATGACATTGAATCTAGTCTCCAAACATCATATTGATATTAGATCTAAATATTTAAATTCAAATAAAATTGAATCTAAATTTCTAGATCTAATCAGATCTTATTAGATTCAATCAACAATGAATCTAAACTCCTAAAAATCAAATTACATCAAATTTAAATTTTTAGGTTCAAAAGACATTGAATCTAAGATTTTGACATGAAAGGACATAAAAAGATTAAAAATCATAAACAACCTAAAATTTTTCAACCTACAATTGGAAAAAGACATTAAAACTCAAATAAAACCCTAATGAACAAACATCACCGAATATAACTTGAACCCCAGTGTTCTAAGTCTACAAAGATTTCTCAGACGACGCAATCCTAGTTCGTCGACTGAAATCTTCCGGTCCCGGTTTAAACACCTTTCGACTAAGTAGATTAAGGTCCCGATGACCCCGGACGACGGAGCCAGTGACATCTTGACCGAGTTATCTAAAAAAAATAATTAAAAAGAAAAATTGGCATTATCTTACATTACTTTCCTTTGTATGAGGAAAATAAATTTCATTTTAGATTTCTTTTGCATGTTATAGGGTGTGGTAACTCTGTTTTGCAGGATGACATTCCAACAAATGGAACAAACAACATTCGAAAAAAATAAATTAAAAACAACTTTAAAACGACAATACCAAGACAAAACAAAACCTAAAACTTTTAGGATGGTCACAAAACTTAAAATATTTAGGATAGTTATCAAACAAATGACAAAAATGACAATAAAATGACAAATATAAAAAATGAAACAAAAAAAAAATGACATAATAAATGACATTGACAGAATAATTAAAAAAGACAAACAACAAAAACAAAAATCAACCAAGACAAACTTTTAGGATAGTATGACACATTACCCTTAGGATTGAAAATTGATATTTCTTTCCTTAAAACATTTCAGCAACAAGCAATTAACATTAATCAGAAGTTTTCTTAGATAATCATAATTGTCAAAGATGTAAACAACTTTAGGAGCTTGCTCCTATAGGAGATTTAAAGAACTCAGAATAGATATTCCATCTAAATCTCTGGTTACCAAAATCTCATTGTTATAAAGAACTTCTAGAATAAGGTGTTCTAGAATCTTTTCATATGGATTATCATTGACGTCTCTCTTTCTACTGTTTTCTATCTTATTAGCCCTTATTTTCTTCAAAATTCTTATTATCTAAGAATCCTTCTTTAAAGTCCAAAGAAATGAGAATTATTGAAGATTTGGGCAATATTATAGATAGTCAGAGTAGTGACTCCAAAATGATATCGACATCGACATCGAGAAAAAAATCCCTGACACACCCCAAATGCTGACAGGGCCCTCCTACATTGGTTTAAACTTTCCACCTATCCTTTGAGGAGTGAGGATAGGTCATCAGAGAACTAAGAATAATTCTTGGATTCGAAAGGTTTTGGGACAAACCAATTTGTCGTGGGCCCGTATCATATTTCTTGATACAGTTCAAGATTTTGTTGAGCTTGGAGACATTTGCCTCTAAACTTTCAAGTTCTTCAAGTCGTAATTTGATATTTTCTTCTTCAGTTATTTTATTTGTGACAGCAACTCTGAGAGAAGTAATTTTCACTTCAAGTGGTAAAATGGCCTCAAAACCATTTACTAAAGAAAACAATCTTGATCGTGTTGATGTCCGGTATGTAGTTTAATAGGCCCATAGAGCTTCTATTAATTGCTCATGCCACTGTCATTGACTGTTGTTTAATGTCTTTTTTTAAAATTTGTACCAATGTTTTATTGAAAGCTTCAGCTAAACCATTGACTTTAGGATAATAGATGGTAGAATATCTCCAGTCTATTCCATGTATTTGAATAAAATTGTTCATTTTTGTATTTTTAAACGCCAGTCCATTGTCTGATATGACTTTGCGAGGAATTCCAAATCTATAAATAATGTGAGTTTTGAAGAAATGGAGAACTTGTTCTGCCTTGACTTCTCTGAGCGGTATTGCTTCTACTCATTTGAAGAAGTAAGTAGTGGATGCCAAAATAAATCGATGGCCTTTAGACGATGGAGGATCTATAGGGCTCATTATGTCTGTGCCCCAACATTTAAATGGCCAAGATACAATAGTTAGATGTAATACATTTGGTGGTTGATGTATGACCACTCCATGTATTTGACGTTGATGACATTTCTTTGTAGTTTCAAGATAGTCGGTCATCATTGTTGGCCAATAGTATCCCATTTTTTTTATTTTCATCTTCATATTAGGTCCAGATTGGTGTGCACCGCATAGACCTGAATGAACTTCTTTAACAAACTCTTGAGCTTCAGATTGGTTTAGACATCTTAAACCACATTTGGTCAAAAGATCATTTATAAAGAATATCATTCACTAGAGCATAAGATAATGCTCTTTGTTTGATTTGGGTTGCGATAGAATTGTTTTCGGGTAACCTTCTGCTTTGTAAATATTGAATAATTGGTTATCGCTAATCATCCTTTTCTTCGTCAATAGTTATTGTTGTCATGTTTTCACCAATTTTGTGTAGGCTGTCCATGTCAATTTGGGAAAGAACTTGTCTTCCTTTTATAGAGATCGGAATATCATCTTCTTCTGGACAAGTGAATTCTTTTGCAAGTTTTGCCAAAGCATTTGCCAAAGAATTGTCTCGACTCGGAATTAGGAAGAAAGTTATATCAGGAATTTGCTGAAGCAGTTTTTGAGTGTAACGAAAATACTGTTCCAGTCGAGGTTTCAAAGGCTTGTATTTGCTCGCAATTTGATTAATTATCAATTGAGAATCTCCGCAGATATTGATATTTTTTATTTCCATTAATATTAACCGGTTATGGGAACTTCATATTCAGCTTCATTATTCATGCATGGTTAGGTCAGATGGTAAGAAAATGACATCATTGCTTTGTCTGGAGTAATGAAAATTAATCCTACCCTAGCTTTGTCTGGTATGATTGTCTGCTTGTCTTTGTCTTTTCTAGCAGATGACGCTCCATCAAAGTATAATTCCCATTGTTGTATGTCTGATTTTGTATTTCTAGTATTTTTTCATCAGGTAAATCATCATTAAGAAGTGATCTGGTCGGAATTGGGTGTTCTGCTAAGAAGTCTGCCAAGATTTGTCCTTTAACAACACGTAGTGACACAAATGTTATGTCAAATTGGAGCAGTATCATTGCCTATCTTGCTAATCTTCCAGAAAGTGTTGGTTCTGTCATTAAATATTTTAATGAATTAACTCTTGAAATAAGAGTTACTTTGTGAGAAAGCATATAGTGCCTTAGCTTTTGAACTGTGAAAATTAAAGCTAAACCATGTTTTTCAATTGTTAGATATTTTCTTTCAGTTGGAACCAAACAACGGCTTAGATAATATAATGCATTTTCTTTTCCCTCATCATTTACTTGGGCCAGTAATTCTCCAAGAGAATTATCTAATGCCGCAATATAAAGGATTAGAGGTCTTCCTAACACAGGGGCTGCTAAGACATGAGGTGTTGTCCAATATTGTTTGATATTTTCAAAGGCGTGTTGACATTATTCATCCTAAAAAAAATTGGTATCTTTATGGTTAGTGCATTAAGAGGCCGACACATACCCAATGAATTGGAAATTAAACTTCGTATATACACTAATTTCCCTTAAAAGGATCGTAGTTGAGTCAAATTTTTGGGTGGAGGCATATTTAAGATAGCTTCAATTTTGAGGGGATCAATTTCAATCCCACGGTATCAAACAACAAATCCTAAAAATTTCCCTGAAGTGACACCAAAGACGCACATTAAGGAATTCATTTTAAGATTACACTTATGTAATCGTTCGAAGAGGATTCTCTAATCATACATGTGCTCGTCTTTTTGTCTACTATTAACAACCAAATCTCCTACATAACATTCTACTTGTTTATGTATGAGTTTTTCAAAAATTCATGTCATGGCTCTTTGATAGGTTGCACTAGCATTTTTCAATCCAAATGGAATAATTTACTACTATTATCTCCCTATGTGTGTTCTGAAGGCTGTATTTGCTTCATCTTCTGAAAAAAATTTTATTTGATTATATCCTGATGATCCATTCATAAAGGAAACTATCGCATGTGTGGATGATATGTCGACATCAATTCTAGGATTGGTAAAGGAAATTCATCCATTAGACATGCTTTGTTCAAATCCTTGAAGTCTATACAAACCCTGATTTGACCATTATTCTTTTTAACCGGCACTATATTAGCCAGCCATGTCAGATAATTTTCTTCTCTTATGAAACAGCCTCAATTAATTTATGAACGTTAGCAATGACTTGTTATTCTATTTAAATACACATCTTTCTTGGAGCTTGTTTAATAGGGATTGCAATTTGATTAATCCCAAGGTTGTGGACTGCAACTTCTGGAGCTAGTCTTCATCATAAGTCCAGGCAAAGTAGTCTTTATATTCTTTTAACAGTTGAATTATTTCTTTGCTTCCATGTCATTAAGGAATGAATTAATGAAAGTTGGTTTTGGGTTTTCATCAGTTCCGAGATTTATTTATTTTAAGCTCATCAAATGTTGACTTGATTTCATCTTCTAATTATGGAGGAACATCTTTAACTTGTAAATCAGATGTCTGTTAAGAATCAAACTCTTCGGGGATGACTAAACAAAATTTTGTATTATCTAGGGGTTATATAGTACAAAATCCAATACCCTCCTTAGAGTTAGGGTCTCGTTTATTATTATCCCACATTTTTTCAATAAAATGTGATTGTTTCAAAGACCATTGTTTGAGCATTAAGCTATTTTGAATAAATTTTTATGCCTGAGGAGAATACAACTCAAAAGGATTTTCATAGATTTTGGAAGATTTTCATCTTCTAATTTTACATCAGTTTCAATACTAGAAGATGTAGAATGAAGTCTAAACTTGATTGGCTTTTTTTCATCACCATATACTTCTATGACCATTAAATTCTCAATCTTAGAAGGAGAGATTGGAGTTAGGGTCATTGTGTGTATATAATGATTAATTTTCTCATACCTAGTTTCAAATTTTTTTTCTATGTCTTCTTCTTCAAGAGGTATTTTGAATCGAGGTTCTTTTAAAATCACTGATGTTGTTTTTTCTTCTTTTGTATCCTCTTCAGAGTCCAAATTAATTTTGAACTTCAATGGTTTCTTCACTTTGACAATTGGGTCTTCTTTCCCCCATCCTTGTCCTCGGCCTCGACCTCGAGTGCGAGTTTGATGAGAATTATCACCCTTTGTCTGTGTTGAAAAAGAACAGTCTTTTCATCTATTTTCTTTTCTTTATCTTTTTCTTTTGTATTCACCAGTGTTTCTCTGGAAAATATAGTCTTCTTTATTAGAGCATAATATGTTGCATCTTCATGTACTCTAATTTCATGGACTGAAAATGGTTGTAATTCTCCTGTAAGACAACATACTTGCCCTTTTTTAAGTATTTCAGGCATTGATGCAGAGAAGAAGGAACCATTTTATGCTCATGAGGCCATGGTCTGCCTAGTAGAGCATTAAAAGATGTATCAGAATCGATGATATGAAATTTTGCTGTTGTCACCAAGTCACCTATCCTTAAGAGCAATGTTATTAATCCCAGAGCTCGTTCTCCTTGTTGGTTAAATCCTCTTAACATCATTGTATCTTTTGATAATTGGGATGCGTTAATATCCAAATACACGAGAGTTTTTAAATTCATTATACTAATCGAGGAACCTGAATCAATAAGGACCCTTGAAAGTGTCGTATCATTTATGTTCACAGTGATGTATACTGGACGATTATGATCAGTCGTCCAAAGTAATAAGTCATTGTCAGAAAAGGTAATTTTTGTCTGTTGTTCTAATGAACAAGCTTCACTCTGAGTGATACTGGCAAGTTCAGCCATGCAAATGTATGGATCTAAAAGAGCTTTTATCGATGACTCTCGCATTTCTTTGGAAAGAATAAGAGTGTCATAAATGCTCAATTTTGCTGGTAATTTCCTTAAATGAGCCTGCTGACCTCATTTTTTTGAGGATCATTTCAAAGTCAGCTTGAGATAGGAAATATACCAATATTGACTTCCTAAATCTCACCGATGGACACTAAACCCTAATGACTATGGTAAAACCCTAATAAAGCCTTCTTAACCTAAATTTTAATAACATTATTAAATGATTAAATCAGCAATGACAAACCTTGATCTGATCAATTATTGACCTAAATGGTCAAACTTTGACCTAAAAAGTCAACTTTGGTCAAAATAGTCAATTTTTGACCCAATCACCAATATATTGACCCTTTAGGTCAACCTTTGACCAAAAAGTCTATTTTGATCAAAATGGTCAATCCTTGATCCAATGACCACTCTATTGACCCAATGGTCAAACTTTGACCAAAAAGTAAATTTAGGTCAAAATAGTCAATTTTTGACCCAATGACCAACCCATTGACCCAATAGGTCAACCTTTGACCAAAAGTCAATTTTGGTCAAAATAGTCAACTTCTAACCCAATGACCAATCCATTAACCCAATAGGTTAATCTTTGACCAAAATGTCAATTTTGATCAAAATAGTCATTTTCTAACCCAATGACCAACCCATTGAACCAATAGGTCAACCATTGACCAAAAAGTCAATTTTGGTCAAAATAGTCAATTTATAACCCAATTACCAACTCATTGACCCAATAGGTCACCTTTGACCAAAAAGTTAATTTTGGTTTAAATAGTCAATTTTTGATTCAATTACAACCCTACTGACCCAAAAAGTCAGAATTGGCAAAAATCGTCAACCCAAGACCTAAAAACCACCACATTGACTTTATTGGTCACCTCATAGCCTAAAAGGACAAATTAGGTCAAAATGGTCAAACCATGACCCAAAGATTATTGCATTGGCCTTATTGGTCATTCTTTGACATAAGTAATTGAAATTTGATCAAAACAATCCATACATGACATAAAGACAATCACACTAACCTCATTGGTCAAATTTTGACCTAAAAGGACAAATTAGGTCAAATTGGTCAACCCATGACCTCATGACCACAAAAATTGATTTCAAGGTCAAACAATGACCTAATCAACTTGATATTGGTCAAAGTGAGTAAAGACTAATCAAAAAGTCACCACATTGCCTATTGGATTGACTTAAACCCTAAAATTGGTCAATATGACCAAATCAAATAGTTAATGACAAAACCCATGGACTTTATGACCAAACTAACCATGACAAGGTTGGGTGGGTCACATTGGACACCCTTGGACTAGAATTGGTCAACCTGGGTCAACATTGGTCAAACCTAGTCAACATGTATCAAATTTTGTCAAAATTCCCAATTTTGAACCAAAAATGATAAAATTAATCAAATAATTAATTCCAAAATTATTTTGATTAATTTATTGGCCAATAATATAATTTCCAATTTTTTTGATTAATTACATAATTAATTAAAAATTAAAATATAATTAAAAATCCATGAAAATGAAATTTAGACATGTGACACCATTTATGACAAAATAATTGGTTTCCAAAATTCCAAACCCCTTTATGACATCATGGGTGACCTAATATGGGATAGACACAACCCACATAACCCATCCAAAATCATCAACCCATTAATGATTCATAACATGTCATTTGACCATGGTTAAAGGTCATTATTAAAGCATCATCATGAAGGAAGATGAGGTGTCATTCCTTCCCAAACCCAAGCCATGACTCACCTCTCCTTGACAATGAGGTGGCCGGCCACCTTGAGGATGATATGCCATGCCTCATAGACCACCCAATGAGAAGAAAACACCACCCTCAACTCTCTTTTTACCATGGTGAACCAAAATGGAAACTCATCATGATGCCATGATAAGTCGGCTTCAAAGGTGGCAATCAACCATATTATCCATGGGAGAAGATTTAGATGAGTCATTACTCACCTCTACCCTCACACAATGAAAAGAAAAATTTTACCCTACCCATGCCTTTCATCATGGTAGAGAGTTATCATAGCCAAACTATGACAAAATTGAGAATTGACGCTTAAGTATCATTCTCTCCTCAAAACATTGTATTTGACAAATGGACTATGTGGGGAAGGTTTACCTATAGAATTTGAACCAATCTACTAGCCTCCCAACTCACCCAATGGAAGCAATCCAAGTTTTGAGTTAAATCTTCACCATATTTGGGACTCCACATAGGTTAACCTTGAAAAATGAAATGAGCTTATCCTCAGTCAAAATTTTATCTTCAATGCATTAATAAAGAAGTTAATAACTTTCTTAAGTAAATTCTAATCTGCCCAAGCTCCTCCCATAGCCATCCATGGCTATATAAGGACCTAACCCGAGAAGCCTAAGGGAGAGGAGACCAACGTAGAAGACACACTTACACTGCCTAAGCCTTGAAACATCCAACATAAAAATTGTTCCCTAGGACCTAAGCCGTTGATTCCCCTTGAATCCAAACTCTTAAACCCACTCAATCCTCCCAATTAAGCTAACCTGAAAACCACAAAACAGGACAAATTTTGGGTTTGAAATGAAATTATCCAAAACTTCAAATTAACCATTCCTGAAGCTTCGTAGGACCCTACGAAGACAAGCCCAATCAAAATTGACCATCCCCATAGATCCTAATCCACTGTTTGACCTTCCCCTCTTAAGTCGAGATACCTTGAGGACAAAGTCATACATAGACCCTATTTCAGCTCAAATTGACTTGGGGGAAAGCTTCCTGAGTTCGAAACAAAGCTTCCAAGCCATCAAATTTGATTCTATACTCACTGATGCTAAGGTATGGTTCTTCACACCCAACCCAAGCTCTGGCTTGGTCTTGAGTAGGTTTAGCCAATTCAAAACCCATACAAATCTGTATGGATATGTTCGTCTTCTCCAGATGAAGCTCTAGAAACAAAAATTGCTCGATTCCATCAAGAATCGAGTGAGATCTTGTGTCTAGAACATGGACAGTGTTCGGGTTCAGAACAGATGAAGAGGATGAATGGATGACGTCCATTTCCGTGTTTTGGAAATAGATTGCTGTGATTCATTCTAGTTTGATCTGCTATTCGGATTCCCACAGCGGATCAGCCTCGTTTAGACGCATATGAGGACACGCGTTGTCATCAGATAATATAGGGCTTAATTTGGATTCAAATAAATCCAATTAACCTTAGAATAATAAAAAAAATCATATCGTAAAAAAAATCATAAAAATAAAATAAAAATACCCTCTGACTTAGCATGATGAGGAGAAAATTATGAGACCAAAATCATAATTTTATTCTCTGTATTTAATTTTTAAATAATTAAATACTCTTTGGAGTATTTTAATTATTAAAAATTATTTACAAAATAAAAAAATCTAAAACTTTAGGAGTATTATCTCTAGGCCCTTAGGAATATCCCCTGATTTTTCTTAGGCTAGGAAAATCCTCTAAAACATCATTTCCTAATTTCCAAGACACTTTGTAATTTTTTTAAATAATAATTATAAAAATGAAAATTAAGGAAAATGAAATTAGAAAATGGTTAGGAAATTTAAGGTGACAGACAATAACCTTAAAATGAAAATTCTTAAGCCATTAAACAATTTTAAAAGACATTTTCAAAATTAGTGTTAAAATTGATAATAAATTAATAACTTAAAACTCTAAAAATCCTGTTTTCACTCAACTTAGCCTATTCAACAATAGACTAATTCAAAATTGAGTCTAACCCAAAATAGACTCACGAACAACCTAAAAAAAATCAAATTAGACCTAATTAAAATCTTACTTAAACTATTAAACATTAATTACATTAGGTTTAATTAGAAATTAATACTTTAAATAAGTTTAAGGACATATTAAACTTAATTAACTTAATAAAATCTTAGTGACATTAAGTTTAATTTAGAATCTGACTTTAATTAAGTTTAAAGATATATTAAACTTAATAAATTCAAAATTAAAAACTTTAATTAAGTTTTAAGAACATATTAAACTTAATTAACCCATTAAACCTAAATTACATTAGGTTTAATACAAAATCAACACTTTAATTAAGTTTAAGAACATATTAAACATAATTAACTTAATTAAACCTTAATGACATTAATGACATTAAGTATAAGGACATATTAAACTTAATTAACCCATTAGAACCTTAATTACATTTGGTTTAAATAATTCCTAAACCTCAATTGAGTCTAACACATTAGACTTAATTAAACTATTAAAACTTAACCAACCAAGGTTTAATCAAAACTAAACCCTAATTAAGTCTAACACACTAAACTTAATTAAAATATTAAAACTTAACCAACTAAGGTTTAATCAAAACTAAGCTTTAATTTAGTCTAACACATTAGACTTCATTAAACTATTAAACTTTAACCAACTAAGGTTTAGTCAAACTTAAACCCTAATTAAGTCTAACACATTAGGCTTAATTAAACTATTAAACCTTAACTAACTAAGGTTTAATCAAAACTAAACCCTAATTAAGTCTAACACATTAAACTTAATTAAATAATTAAACCTTAACCAACTAAGGGTTAGTCAAACTTAAACCCTAATTAAGTCTAACACATTAGACTTAATTAAACTATTAAACCTTAACCAACTAAGGTTTAATCAAAACTAAACCCTAATTAAGTCTAACACATTATACTTAACTAAATTATTAAACCTTAACTAACTAAGGTTTAATTAAAACCAAAATTAAGTCTAACACATTAGACTTAATTAAACTATTAAACCTTAACCAACTAAGGTTTAGTCAAACTTAAACTCTAATTAAGTCTGACACATTAGAATTAAACTATTAAACCTTAACCAACAAAAGTTTAATCAAACCTAAACCCTAACTAACTCTAACATTAGACTTGATTAAACTATTAAGCCTTAACTAACTAAGGTTTAATCAAAACTAAATCCTAATTATGTCTAACACATTAGGCTTAATTAAACTATTAAACTTTAACCAACTAAAGTTTAATAAAACTTAAACCCTAATTAAGTCTAACACATTAGACTTAATTAAATTTTTAAACCTTAACTAACTAAGTTTTAATGAAGACTAAACCCTAATTAAGTCTAACACATTAGACTTAATTAAACTATTAAACCTCAACCAACTAAGTTTTAATTAAAACTAAAATTAGGTCTAACACATTAGACTTAATTAAACTATTAAACCTTAACCAACAAAAGCTTAATTACTCCTAGAACTAAAACTTAACTTAAGACCAACCCAAATTGGACTTAAGTCAAATCTAACTTAGGTTCAACATGACATGAATCTAAGTTAACTTGAAACCTAAGACCAACCCATATTGGACTTAAGTCAAACCTAACTTAGATTCAACATGACATGAATCTAAGTCAACCCAAACCTAACTTAAAATCCAACCCATATTGGATTTAAGTCAAACCTAACTCAGATTTAACATGAAATGAATCTAAGTGAACCCAAACGTAACTCAAGGCCAACCCATATTGGACTTAAGTCAAAATCTAATTTAAGTTCAACATGACATGAATCTAAGTTAAGCAAATCCTAACTTAGGTTCAATATGATATGAATCTAAGTTAAACAAAGCCTAACTTAGGTTCAATATGATATGAATCTAAGTTAAACAAAGCCTAACTTAGATTCAATATGATATGAATCTAAGTTAAACAAAGCCTAACTTAGATTCAACATAACATGAATCTAAGTTAAACAAAACTAACTTAAGTACAACATAACATGAATCTAAACAAAACTAAATTTAAGTCTAACCCATATTGGACTTGAATCAAACCTTAAATTAGATTTAACATAATTTAATCCTAGTCAAACTCAACATAAATTTTAGGTTCAACCTTTATTGAGCCTAACTTAACTTAGGATCAAATTGAACCTAAGTTAACCAACATGATCAAACAAAATATTATATTCAAATGATGTGGAATCTAATTATCAGACTTATAATCGAATCAATACTTTTAGATTCAAATGACATTGAATTAAAAAAAATAGAATCTAACTTTTTGTTAGATTTTAAGTCTAATCAAAATTAGACTTAATATATTTAGAGTCAAAATGACATTGAATCTAAAATATTAAAATCTAACCTTTTGTTAGATTCTAAGTCTAATCAAAAAAAGATTTAATATTTTAAGAATTAAATGACATACAATCTAAAAATGCTAAAATCAAACTTTTAAGTCTAAACAATATTAGACTTAACATTTAGATTCAAATGACATAGAATCTAAAATAAATCTAAATTTTTGAAAAACCTTATCATTTTTAGATTTCAATGACATCGAATCTAAAAATCTAACTTTTTAAACGAAACACTCCTTTTCTTGTAGGTTAAGTTCTTTGCATATTATAAGGTGTGCTAACTCTGTTTTGCAGGACAATCAAGATGAAATGACAACATTGATTTCGTTTTGGATTTTCTTTGCAAGTTATAGGGCATGCTAACTATGTTTTGCAAGATGTCATTCCACGGATGGCACAAATGACAATAAAAACAAAATCACAATGACATCAAAACAACGACCTTGATAAACAAGCAACCTTAAAATGACAAAACTAAGACAAAATAAAACTAGAACTTTTAGGATAACCACCAAAATAAACAACAAATTATAAGACCATAAAATGATGACATTAACAAAACAATTAAAAATAACAAGCAACAAAATAAAAATAAAACAAAAACAAAAGTTGACAAAATCAAACTTTTAGGGTAGTACGACACATTACCCTTAGGATTGAACGTTGATGTTTCTTTCCTTAAAACTTTTTAGAAAACAAGTGATTAACATTAATCAAAAGTTTTCTTAGACAATTATAATTGTCTAAGATGTAATTAGCTATAGGAGCTTGCTTCAATAAGAAATTTAAAGAACTCGCAATAGATACTTTATTTAGAAATCTTGGTTACAAAAACTTCATTATCCTTACAAAGAACTTCAAGACATTCTAGAATTTTCTTTTATAAAGATTATCACCAGCATCTCTTTTTCTACTGTTTTCTATCTTATTAGCCCTTATTTTCTTCAAATTTCTTACTATCTGAGGATCCTTTTATAGAATACAAAGAAATAAGATTTATTGAAGATTAGGGCAATATTATAGATAAACAAAGTGGCGACTTCAAAAAGACATCGACACCGAGAAAATCTCCGACACAGCTTTGAACGCCGACAGAGCTAATACATTGTAATCCACTTTGTCATGAAGATTATCTTTATCTCTTTCAGATGATTGTGTATGTATTGGAGGAACAATCTTTTCCAATGTGACATCTTTTTCTTGGGGAGCCATTCCAGGAGGAAAAACTTTTCCACTTCACAAATTTAATTCAATTATTTGTTCTAGTTTATTGTCCGACTCTTCTGGGTCTGAAGGTTCCAGTTCTATGGAAATTGGTGTTCCTTGTAACTGGAGTGTGATAGAGTCGTCCTTGTCTTTTTCATTATCAAAATCGTCACAAATATTATTGTCTTTTTTATTATTATTAGACTGGTCAAGAATGTGTATGATTTGAGCATTGTCTACAGGATTAAAATTATGATGATCATTCTTAGAGGTATCATCCAAAATAAAAAAATTATAAGCATAAATGGAATTATTATTATTTACAGTAGGGGTAAAAAGGAAGTCATACAAATTTATCGGTTTAAGGGATTTTCTCCCTTTATCCGATATCACTATCATATTGGAAGGTAAAGAAGCATGAGAACTAGAAGATACAAAAGGAATAGTAGTCCTTGTATCTACAAGACCTCTAAATCCTTTTGGTTTTCTATTTTTATTTTTATTCTTTTTCTCGGAAGATTTTGTGATTTTTAAGTCCACGAGGATCTCCTCAGAAGATTTACCTTGCACAATGTCGTCTTTGTCTTTGTCGTCATTATTAGAAATAAGTTTATCGTCCGAAATCATATTGATTGAACATTTTTCAGGTTTCTTTCAAGTACTCTTTTGGGATTACTATATTCCCTTCTTTGAACTTTTGCTCTAACCAGTCCTTGAAGATAAAGCATTCTTTAATCTTGTGTCCAAGCATCCTGTGATAAGGACAATAATTGGGATTGTTCTTCATGTCAACTTATCCCGGCCTGTTAGCCTCAGGTAGTTTGAATTCTGGTATGTTTAGTAGGCTACGAAATATTTTACCGATGGATTCTTTCTTGAATGAATATTCTTAATTTATTCTTTCAATCATTATCCTTTTGTTTGTCGGTACTGGAACTGGTTATTGAAATTGCAACTGAGAAGTTGTTTGTTGTGGCAATTGATTCTGTCGTTGTTTCTTTTGCTTAGGGTGGACTTGCATTACTTGTTTGCCCTTTTCTGCAACATTTCCAGGTTTCTTTTCAAATGTTTTAATAGAGTTTATCTTTTTTATCCTTTCCGTTACACTCATCTGCTTGGCCTCTTCCTGAAGATTGACAGCTTTATTGAGTAATTTTTCAAATGTCTTTATTGTAAATCCTTTTAGCATAAGCTATAAGACCATGGATATTTTTGAGCAATATCTCAACAACATGTTGTTCCTGGATTTGATGTTCACATTTCATGCTAAGATTTCTCCAGCACAAAATGTAATCCACTAAACTTCCCCTAGTTCTTTTTTTCGACTACCAGGTCACCGACTGTAGTGTGGTGTTGTGCTCCAGTAATATGTTGAATGAAGAGGCTTTTAAGCTCTACAAAAGTCTTAATAGATCTGTTAGGAAGTTCCACACACTAGTCAAAGGAAATTCTTGTGAGACTATTAACAAATTGACGGAATAGAAGAGCGTCACTTCCTCCCGCATTGCAGCAACTTGCTCTGAAGTGTGCAAGATGCTGACCGGTCTCGTCTAACATTTTGAAAAGAGTAGAAACAAAACCTTTAGGGTATTAAACACAATCAAATTCCTCTGGATAGGGTCTACCCTTTGGAATTAATGATCCAGCTTTTACCTGAGCCATTGTTTGTTTTATTTTTTGTTCTACTAATTGTGTAATTTTTTTTCTAAAATTCCACTTTGAGAAGAGTTTTTTCTTTTTATTTCTTTCTTCAATTTCTATTGACTCTCTTTTGTCCTCCAAAATTTGTATTGCCTTCGGCCTGATAATTTCAACTGCAGGAAATGGATTTATTGGCGAGTTTTGTAAAGCTACCATCAATACTTCTATTTTTTGCTCAAGACGGTTGATTTGTTCATCCTGTTGTCAAATAACTGATCAAAATTCTTCTGTCATGCCTTCTTATTTTAGTTCTTGTGCTAAGTGTTGATCTCATTTTTGATGAGGTCTTCTCTTCTTCTTTTTAATACTTAGGATCTAGCCTTAGGCTTTTCCTTTGACTATCTTAGAGGACTAGAATTGGGATCCACCATCTAGAATTTCAAACCACTTCTTAAGTCCCTGCAAAATCCACAAACTTGATCGTAGACCCCTAATCACCTAGAGGGTTGAAATCAAATGTGGAAGTTTAAAGGATGAGTTCCTATAGGACTCTTTGGCCTTAGGACTACCCTGGGTGGCCTGGTCTGGTGAAGGGGCTGACTTACACACACACTACACTTATACACTACACTTTCACACACCTCCTAAAACCCCACCCATACCTAACTTGACCTCCTGACTCATGTAGGTGATTCACATGGATGGTCCTTAACCCCTAAGCCCTTGGCTAAGAGGGTTAGGAACAACATAGCTGAATGCCTCAAATGAGTCCCTTCATGGCTCATGTGGGCTTGATGTGGCTTCATGGCTCAACCAAAATGATTTCATTCCACTCAAATTTACCCGATCTTCAATTTTCCAAATTTTCAATTTTCGACCCCCGGACCCTACACCCGCCTAACCTACCTAAAGCCTCGAAATTACCCAAATTTTTCAAAATTTCCAAATCACCCAAAATTCCCCAAAATCAATCCCAAACATTTCCACATCACTCAAATTGATCATCCATACACAGAAATACCAAAAATTCCAAAAATACCTCCCAATACCCTCCAAATACCCAAAATACCCCCCTTGACCCAAAAAATTCAAAAATTCAGAAAATTCCCAGAAAATTCCAGAAAATCCCAAATATTCCCAATTTAATTTTGTTCAACTACACCATGGGCCAATTTTGTCAGTTTACCCTACTTTTGTCAAAACCCCCAATTTGACCCATTTTAACCCTAAGTGAACCCAATGTCAAACCAAACCTACCCAATTGACCCAAATTCTGGTCCAATTCAATTCTAAACTTCAATTCAACATTCCCAACACCAATCTAGACCAAATCCAAGTCCAATTTGATTGACATTTGGATCCAATTTCACTTTTGGCCTTAAAACCCAATTTGGAACCATGACCCAAACCTAACCCAAACTCACCCAATTCAACTCTAATTAACCCCAGATCTTTTCTAAATCTTCCTTAGCATCCCCACAAGCAAAACACTAACATGATTTGCCCAAAATTTAGACCCAAACCCCACTCAAATTCAACCAAAAGCTAAAAGGCCCAATTTTGACCTAAACCCAAACCTAACCCAAATGAGCCCAAACCCCAAAATCAAAGCCTAACCAAAGCCAAAACCTCTTTGAAACACTCCCATAAACATTTCTCAACATTAATTTTACATCAATTTCAACCCTAGCTCAACATTGGCCCAACTTGGCCCACTTTGACCTATATTGGCCCATTTACCAAAAGAGCCCAAATTCAACCCAAATCACCCCCAATTTGCTTCGTCACTCATGACACATCCATGAGCTAAACCCAACAATTATTTGGCCCAACCTCTTTACAAAATTTCCATCCATAAATTCATTTTTAAACTTAAAGGCCCATTCCTTAAACCATTTTAAAAGCCCATCTTTTACCACATCTAAAGGCCCAAAATTGGTCTCAAAGCCCATATGACATTTCCCCTCATCATACTTTCAATTAAACTCAATACCTAAGTCCTAAATTCATCATCAAATCATTCCAAATGAAGCTTCATCCAAATTTCCATCAAATTACCAAAAATTCCTAAAATCCATTTTCATGAAATTGACCAAGCTTTCCCCAAGCCAAAGACAAGCCATGCAAGCCATGGACAAGCCACATGAAGCCATGGAGAGTTTGACATGTGATCAAGCCATTAATGGAAAAAGGAGGACCCCCTTTCCTAATCCTTCTTAAGTTCTTTTTTACCTTAAGCATGTCACACTCTAAACCATGCTTTGCCACCTAATCCTTGATGGAGACTCCACCACGCATGGGAGATTGACCCACCTGACCTCCTCAGCCCAAAACCAGTGTCTTGGGGAGGTGCACCCAACCCATTTGCATGGGTTGACCAAAATAAGCTAAAATAGCCCCTTCCCTTTCTACTTTGATTCAACCACTTTACACATGTCAAACCTCAATTGAATGCACCAAACCCCAGCCCGACCCACCCGAACAAGATGGTAACCAATGCCCGGCCGGCCACCACTGTGTCGCCGGAAAACACCATGGCCGAGAGCTCACATGTGAGCCAACTTTGAGATTCTACCTCGCTGAGCCGCCCCTTGCCCAATGGCCACCATGGCCGTTCGCCCTCGACCTAAGCAAATCGATCCCAAGCCCTAACTCTCCGTGGAAGGCTCTCCAACCTCTCCTATTTAAACACCACCCCTCTCGGCCATGGGAGGTGCCGAAACAAACCTTAAGGAAACTCCGCCAAAATTGTTCCGTACTACTCCCCATACTCGCAGCATTTGATCCCCACCGAAATCCCCCCGCCATTTCCTCTCCGTGAACTCAATTTCGGAGTCGAAATCCAAGCCCAAAACCAGGACACTTCTCCACAAGTGAGCCAATCCCCAAATTGATTGGTTCTACACCTTCACCGTACCAAGAGAAGGTGTCCACCAAGAAAAGCCCCATCTCCGAGCAACCGAGTTGCTCCGGCCTCCAAGCTTTGTGATCGGTTGTGGTCGAAATCCTACCTAGACAATTCACCAGACCAGGAGACTTCATCTGGAGCTTGTTGGGATCCAATCGAAGGTGAAACAACCCTAAGATCGAAGCCACACTTCTCTAAGCAAAGGTATGGCCTCACTCTTCTTCCCGAGCTTCTGAACATTCTCTATTTTTATTGCGTAAATTTCATCCCACATAAACCGTATGGATGTGTTCGTCTTCTCAAGACGAATCCATAGAGCATAAGAACACGAAAATCCATCGAGTATCGAGTGAGATATTAGGGATTTAGTGTGGACGGCTCTCGAGTGAGGACGCTCGGGGACGATGAACGGATGCCGTCCATTTAATACACGCGCTGACGGAGGGCTCGGATGGCGTCGGACCAGGAGATGGTACGTGAACCGCGGGACCCGGAGCGCTGAGTTAGATGGCGGCGTAGAATGGGGGCGCGACACGCGGCGTTTCGGAGCTGCCGAGGTTGACACGGCGCCGCGTGGATAAATAGAAAATTAGGGTTTTTTTTTATTTATTTAATTCCCTAAACTTGGAAAATTCATAACTTTGTGTAGGAAAATCATAAAAATAAAATAAAAATACCCTCTTGCTCAGTGAACAGAGGAGAATAATGTGGAAAAGAAATTATTTAATTTCATCAAGTATTTTATTTTTAATAATTTATTTACTCTCTGCACATTTTTAATTCTCCAAGCATGTATACAATTCACCATGGCATGAGACCATAGGGCATTTGAAGCCTCTGAATTTGGGAACATCCCTTGAATTTTCCAAAGTCAGAGGCCATCCCTATGAAAAGTTATTGATTTTTCAATTTCATGTTACTTTTTTGAGTATTTTAATTCCAATAATTAGCATGTTGTGAAATAAATTCTAGGAAAATTTGGTGATGTCTCTTATGACCAGAGGACCCTAGGAAAAATAGATTTTGAGTTAGTTCATTTAAAATAACCCTAATTGGCTTAAACACCCAAAATGGATCCCTAATTAATTAGAGCTAACCATACATCAAATTGACTTGAAATCAATTCTCCATTGACCTTTAGGATCAGAGGAACACACCATAAAAATTTGAAGTCAATTGGACTTGGTTAGCCCTGCTAAATGGGTTGATTAAGCCACTTAGTCATTTTAAATTTTAAAAATTCATAACTTTCAAAATATCTTTCAAAAATTCACCAAATTGGTTTTGGAGCCTCTCTGATATTAGGGGAATTTAAGAAAATTAAAATTTCAATTTTCTAAAAAAGTTAATTTTTAATGTTGTTTTAATATTTTTAATAATTAAAAAATAATAAAAATCACAAAAATAATAAAATTCACCAAAATGTCACATTTTGAATTTTAATCACTTAGGAACAAACCCCATATTTTCTTAGGTCTATTTAATGAGATATTAAATTTTAAAGCCCTAGGGTAATTTTAAAATTAAAAAATTTATTTTCTAGTATTTTTTACAAAAATAATTATAATAAATCATAGAAAAATCAGAAAATTGCAAAAATTGATTCTCTGATTTCCTTGATATCAGAGAGATTTTTGAAAAATATAAAATTCATTTTTCAACATTTATTTTATTTTTAAATTAATTAACACTCCAAAACTTAAAATAATTATAATAAAAATAATATAACTCAAAAAATCACCAAAATTGATCCAAGTGGTCCTCTAGTCATTAGGAATGTCCCCTAATTTTCTTATGGACAGAAACTTTCCCTTGGTCATGTTATTAAATTTTCCTTGGAAATCTCTATTTTCTACCAAAAATAATTATATAAATAAATTAAATACGAGAAAAATCACATTTTCTCCTCTCATGTCTTTATTGACATATGAGTGAAGTCACATAAAAATTTCAAGTTCATTTGAGCTTAATTTAGTGAGTTATGAAATTATTAAGCTTAAAGGGTAAAGTGGTAATTAAAATTTTAATCCTTAATTAAAACTTTAGGTTTAATAAAAAATTAACAAGTAAAATATTTGATCTTAATCTGATTTGGATGATTGAAACTTAAATAATTAAAGGGTAGAAATCCATTAAGCAATTTAAAATAATTAAACCTTAATTAAATAATTGATTAAATTTGGAAGAATAATAAAATTGGAATTATTAAAATAGTGGATATTATTAGGAAGAGATTTATTCTTTAATTTAAAAATCCCTAAATTAATCATCTCATTAATATTCAATTCTTAATTAAAGTGATAACTCAAATTTAAAATATTAAAAGTCTCAATCATTAAACTAAAGTTAAATTATTAAACTCTTTTAAAATTTTAATTAAAATTAAAAATAAAATTAAATTAAAAATTAAATTAAATTAAGTAAATTAAATTGAATTAAATTAAACTAAATCAAATTAAATTAAATTAAAGATTAATTGAATTAAATTAAATTAAATTAAATTAAATTAAATTAAAATTAAAAGTTGAATTAAATTAAAGATTAAATTAAATTAAATTAAATAAACAAATTAAATTAAATTAAATGAATAAATTAAATTAAATTAAATTAAATAAATAAAATCAAATTTAAATTAAATTAAGTTAAAACAAATTAAACTAAATTAAATTAAATTAAATTAAATTAAATTAAATTAAATTAAATTAAATCAAATTAAATTAAAATTAAATCAAATCAAATTAAATTAATTTAACATCAAATCAAACTAAATTGAATTGAATTGAATTAAATTAAATTAAAACTAAATTAAATTAAATTAAATTAAATTAAATTGAATTAAATATAACATCACCAAAGACATAAAGAATTCAAAATAAATCTAAAATAACTCGAACACTATTCCAAATTTAAACCCATTAATTGAATTCAAACTAAATCATAAACTTACCCTCGAAAGCTTTAGTTGTCATAACTCCTAAACAGTAATATTAAATGAAATGTTACTTCACTTATAGGACATTCAAACATCCTAGTTCACTCGAGTAAGATAATAACAAAACTTAACTAAACCTTGACGATTAATTCATTTGTGTAATCGAATTCATTTGGACTTAAAACAATCCTAGAAATATTGAAAAGATGTTTAAGATTTGCCTTAAGCACTTCCTCGATATGATAGGATGTTCATAAGAACAATCGAACTTAATTGTTCTTCGATGAAGAAAATCGTCTTCAAACAAAAACACAAGGAACCTCAGACGTCATAGGAAATGACTAGCTATAGGATTAGGAACTTGGTAGAAAACCATAACCCTTACCTCTAGCTTTATCTAGGAACTTGCTTAAATAGTCTAATTGTGTTTTAAGTGCAGCTTGGGATGACAGGAAGACCCTCCGTGTACGCTTTTATTTTATTGCAATTTACTTTCTTGCAATTTACTTTATCGCAATTTATTTAACCGCATCGCACTTACTTTTCTGTATGATAAACAACTCGTTGCATGAAAACCCACACCTTTAGGATAGTCCCCGAAACCGAAACCAAAACTAAGTTAAAAGTTATTGCAAGATAAAATTCACCGCCGCAACATTTCAAAATATAAAACAACTCAAAATTTAATCACAAATAGAACACAAAACTACAATTACAACTAAATTAAAACGTCCTGTTGGATGATCGGGAATATCTCGGATGATGTAACCTACGTGTTGCTAACCGGATTTCCCACGGTCTAAATGAAAGTGTGGAACTCATTCAGTTGAGTTTAGCAAATTCATCCGGACTAAGTGAATCCGATAAAAATAATGATGCGGAAGGATGGAACCGTGGGATCTTAACCGGTGTCGTTATAATCAACTTTAAGATTTGTTTTAATTAAAATATTGAAAACACTTGGAAATTAAGATTTTCTCTAAACCAAAACACTTTTCTCATCTCCTGAATTATGACTTCTAAAACTAAACCTCGGCAACAACAAGGAGCTCGGAGCATGGTGGGCAACGACGGCCATCATCATCGCAGAAACTCGAATCTACATCAACAAAGCTTTCTTAGAATTAAATAACCAAGTCATAGGACTTCGAGGTAGTTTGCCTAGTGCGACATAAATCCTCAACTCTTCGTTAGGCATTTGCATTGCAAATTAAGCCCTAACCGGTCTTAGGATTCCGAGGTAGTCGTCTGATACGACATAAACCCTCACATCTTCGAGGCTGTTTGTATGATTCTATCATATAAATATAAGCCCTAATTAATTAAAATTAACAAAATTAAAACATTAAATAGATATTAGGACCTTCCTAAATTCAAGCCAAATAATAGGATAGTCGGGAAATCACTGAAGTTCACTTCGAATCTGTGATTTCTCCTACTTTTCTTCCTTCGAATTCCCAAAACAAAATGTTCCAAATTTGATCCATTCCCCATCGAAATTCCAAAATTCAATCCTCGAAAATTTAAACTTTCAAATTCTTGAGAGCGGAATTATTGATTATTATCGAGAGTTTTCTTAGGTGATTCCCGTCACTTAAGATGTAATTAACTATAGAGGCTTGCCCTTATAGTGGAATTTTAAAGAACCTGTGTAATATAAACCCTATTTAATGCTTTCATATTAAGCAGGGAATTTGTCGGCTTATAAAATTGGTTCGTAGTACTAAACGGATGTCACAAATCTTCTAGTTTATTTAATCGAGCCTCACCATCAAGCAAAGGTGTCTATCCTTAGGGATAGATACATGGTTTGTGGTGTGGTGTTCGTTTATATAAACTATTTGGGATGTGAGATCAGTTTGATTTCATATCTTAAAATTTTTCAAACTTAAAATTATTTTCAAAATTCAATACTACTTTTCAAATTATTTATTTAAACTAAATAAAAAATTCGCCGACAACTTCTGTTAGGCGACCCCTTTTCAAAATAAAACACATAACCTAATAATATGCCGACAACTTCTGGCGACTCCGCTGGGGACAATTCCTCTCTCCATTTTAATCAAAAAATTCTGCTTTAAAAAATTGGTAGTGTATCCATGTCCTTAATGAGTCAAACTACCCTTCTTTCCGTTGGAATACTATGTTCATATCTACCTTGAACAAGTATAACCAACATTCTCTCGGATTTAGGAGCCACTGTTTAAACACCCCTAAACAGAGAGGTTCCGAGATCCTTTTACCTCATTTCTGAGGTGGGGTGGACCCCCAATAGGTGTTAGTTTACGAGTGATCCTTCGAGTCTAGAAGTCTTGCATAAGACTTTCTTTTCCTTTCCAACTCTGAATCGGATTCATTACCTTCTCTACACATTTGAACATTCCGTTCTAAATAAACAAACCCTTTAATAAATGATTCTTTTAACAAATGATTCCTTCTTATAAATACATGAACAAGAATGTGTTCGGACTCTTTTCAATTCCTTTCTTTTCGTCCTAATGAGAAGAAGCATAACTCGAGATCGACAACCGAATCTACCCCTGCAAATGGAAGCCCCAAAGCTGATTTTCTCCTTCACCAATGGACCGGACTTCGCCGTTTATAAGGATGAGCCGCTCCGACAATGGGATCATCCGGTCTGGACAAGGATTCGAGAACACGAATGTCAAGATCACCGACGTTTCCCTTTTCGCACCGACAAACAAAGTATCCGAAGCTAAGAAGCCGCCGATCGAGTTCAACCTTAAGTCAACCCAAGAGTTTCCTCCCCCGCAAAAGATCCCGACCGAGAGGAGTACCGCCGTCCGCAGAGGACCGTTCTTGCTACCCCCACCGGTCTAGTTGTTTCGCACCTACCCCGGCTCGCCAAATTAAAGGGGAAGGAAATCCGTAATTATGGTGAACCCGTTACCGTGGAGGGTACGGACTTTCCCGTGAGACCTTCGTTTTGAAATCGGGTCCAACTCAAGAATTCCATCATTAACAAAGACCCAAAGAAGGAACAGGAGTAGTGAAGATCGCCGGAAGGCCGTAGCCGCCGAAGTTGCTTTCCGGAGGAAATCCCGAAATCCCCGAGTACACACCACTACCCGAATATATACCGTTGCTCGAAGATACACCCTTTTTGGAAGGAAGCGCATTCCATCCCCTTTCCGCCGCAGCTGACGAGGAAAATGTCCGCAGGATTGCTTCTTCATTACCTCGACCAGCATACTACGATGACAACAGAAGGAAAAGGGCTAGGATCACGCCATTTGCCCGACAAGAAAAGTGATCCCAACTTTTGCCCTTATCACCAGATGCTTGGACACAAGATAGAAGATTGCATTACCTTCAAAAGTTGGCTCAATGACAACCTTCGGAAAGGAAATATAACAATCCCGAAGGAGTACATGAAGGAACCCCAGAAAGGAGGTTCCGTCAATGTTATCTCAACTGATCCCTTCATTCCGATAAATCCCTATACGACTGACGATGGATGGACTACCGCTTGGACAAGGTCTTCGAAAAAGATTTTAGACAGCATCAAAACCGCTTCGGTGCGAGCTTCAATTCAGAGTTCGAAACCGCCAAGTCGGCACTATCACTTGCGATAGAAGAACCACCTCAACGAGAGACGATCGAAGAGAAGAAGAAAATTGACGAAGAAGAGAGGACCGAGCCTCCTAAGGCTGGACTAGGGGATGCTTATCCTAGGATAGTTGTTTCGATTCGGGGCAAAATCCCTCGAACCTCTCGACTCGTATGATTATCTCGCTCACTTTGGTGGGATCATATAATGATAAGGGTGATGGCGTTGGCTACGTTTTGACCGCTTCTAACGATTACGTAACTAGCGACAATCCGGACATCGATTTCGATACCAATGACAATTCTCAAATCATACACAATCTCGACGATCAAAATAATGAAGAAGGAATCCATCAAGGAGGCTACGAGAGTTCAACAAGCAACGAATCTATCGGCGAGTTTCGATGAGCTCCAGTCACAATAGAGTTAGAACTTTCAGACTCTGAAGCTAATCCGAAGAACTCGTCATTCCGATTCGAGAGGAAACACCAAGCAAGCTCAACACTAGATTCGGAAGAAATTACTGAAGTCAACTTAAGAAGTGGAAGAGTTCTACCTCCAAGAATGGGTCCAAAGGACAATGGAAAGCAGGTGGTTGTTCAAGAAGAACCAACCCCAGCAGGAGAAATACCCATTCGAGAAGAAGCCGAGACACATGGAAATAAAGGGGACTACAACGTACTAGCCCATCTTAGGAAACTACCGGCCAAACTGAGCATTTACGATGCTCTCATCTTATCAAAGGAGATGAGAGAAGCTCTGATCAAGGCCTTACTTGATCCGGAAATTTGCTTAACTCAAATGGCGGAGATTCCTTAGATGAGGTTTGCTCGTTAAAGGAACGAGCGAGGTGTTACCTTCAGCGGACAATGACCTACTACTCGGGACAGCCAGATCACAACCGACCGTTGTACATTTCAGCTTACAATTGGGAAGTTTACGCTCTCCGTAGTATTGGTGGATCCAGGAGCATCAATTAATATAATGAGTCTCAGAACACTAGCATATTTGGAAATTGATGCTCGTGAGCTCGAGGCCGACAAAATGTTATTAAGAGGATTCAAACAGAAAGGAGAAAGAGCCCTCGGGTCAATAATGTTACTAATGAAGACCGGTGACTTAGCAAAGACAACCACAAAATTTCACATAATTGATTCAGAAACGTCGTTCAACGCTCTACTGGGCCGACCATGGATACATGAAAACAGGATGGTACCATCATCTCTACATCGATGCATCAAATACTACGATGGAGGGGAACGATGGCATCAAAGGTGACTTACAACCATTCTCCGTACATGAAATTGGAATCCATGAAGACGCGACTTATTATTCACCACCGAAGAAAACAATCTTCTCCGGAGATACCATAACAAATGAAGCAAAGAAAGTTCGGGACAACGAAGAACACCGAAGTTCTAGTCCAACGATCACTCACCACTCCCTTCCGGTGAGATGGTGAAGGTTTCTCCACAACTCGCATCCGAGGTCGAGGCCGGGGACGAGGCCGTCGTAGAGACGTTAGGACAGTTGGACGGAGGAAACCGACCATCAATGTTGATTGGGAAGATAGTTCTCGAAGAAGAAAAAGAAATCAAGCAAGAAGCGACGAACGATAAGTCGGAAGAAGCCGCAATTCAAGATCTCCCTCGAAGGTGAAAAGAATGAAGAATACAAATCAATGTACGAGAAGATTAACCACTACGTACATACTATGACCCTAACCCCGATCCATTCTAACAAGATCGAGGGTATGGTGGTCAAAGAGGTACGTAGCGACGGTGCAAAGCCAATCAAATTCTACCGTGGTGCTTCTTCCTCCAAAACTGAAAATAATGTACAATTTGAAGATGTCACTTCATCGAATTAATGGAATTACCTTTTGAGTGGTACTCTCCCTGTGTTCAAAATTTAATTCAACGTGGTTTCTTACCTCAACAATGGACAAAAGGTCAATCACAACATTTTGAAAAATTATGGAATAATTCCGGTCGTCCACCCAATTCAAAGTATGGACTCGGATTTGGCAAAGTAGGATCAGTTGACGATACTGAATTTTGCTTGGTTGTCACTTGCGAATCTAATGAAAACTGCATGGAAACTACAGACGAACTCGAAGATTTACAAATTGGAAACGCTCCCCCAGAATTCGAAGAAGAGATTAAATCTACAATAGATGAACTAACGGAAGTTAACTTAGGTACTAGAGAAGAGCCTAGACCTACCTTTGTTAGCTCCTTACTCAATAAAGAAGACTCTGAAGAAATAATCAAGTTATTAATGGAATTTAAAGATTGTTTTGCTTGGAACTACGATGAAATGCCAGGATTAGCTCCGGAGGTCGCGATCCATAAGCTAGGAGTGGATCCTACTTCTGTCCCAGTCAGACAAGGTCCCAGAAGAATGCGTCTAGAAATCGAACAACAAGTCATAGCCGAAGTTAAAAAGCTAATAGACGCCAAATTTGTCCGTGAAGAACAATACCCGACCTTGTTAGCCAATGTGGTGCCAGTCAGAAAGAAGAATGGTCAGATCACAATTTGTGTGGACTTCAGAGATTTAAACAAGGCATGTCCAAAGGATGAATTCCCTCTACCGATCCCAGATCTAATGATCGACATTGCTTCGACACATGAGATATTTTCATTCATGGATGGATCTTCGGGATACAACCGGATAAAAATGGCTCCGAGAAGATGAAAAGCTTACAGCATTCAGAACGCCGATCGGAGTATTTTGTTATACAGTGATGCCAATTGGACTGAAGAATGCAGGAGCAACCTACCAGAGAGCAATGACAAGAATTTTTGATGATCTCATCCACAATCAAGTCGAATGCTACGTGGACGATGTGGTCATCAAAACCAAAGTAAAGGAAAACCACCTGTATGATTTGAGAATTGTTTTCGAACGATTAAGGCAATTTAACCTTAAGATGAATCCCTTAAAATGCGCCTTCGGCGTCACCTCCGGAAATTCTTAGGATTCGTTGTCCGATATCGTGGAATTGAAATCGACCCGGAAAAGATTAAAGCTATCTTAGAAATGCCGCCTCCCAAAACCTTAAAACAACTACGATCCTTTCAAGGACGCCGGCATATCTTCGACGCTTTATTTCAAACTTGTCGGGTAGGTGTCGGCCTTTCTCGGCACTAGTTAAAAAGGACGCCAAATTTATTTGGGAAGAGAAATGCCGAGAAGGCCTTCGAGGACATTAAATAATATTTAATGACACCTCCTGTCTTAGCAGCCCCGAGTCTCGGGTAGACCGCGATACTTTACACCGCGGCTTTAGACGACTCTCTCGGAGCCACGTTAGCCTGAGTCGATGATGAGGGTAAAGAAAATGCTCTTTACTACTTAAGCCGTCGTTTACTTCCGACGGAAGTAAGGTATCCCGCAATTGAAAAGCATTGTTTGGCCTCGATCTTCGCCGCTCAAAAGCTCGGGCACTACATGCTTTCTCATAAGGTCAACTCGATCTCGAAATTTAATCCATTGCAATACTTGATGACTCGTCCAACACTTTCCGGCGGAGCTTTCCGGATGGTCGATGATATTATTGCAATTCGATATAACTTTCGTGCCTCTTCACGCCGTAAAGGGACAAGTCTTAGCAGACTTTCTCGCGAGCACACCCTTTGCGGCGAATCTCCCTCGATGACGATTTGTCGGATGAACAAATAATGAGCCTAGAAGACCACGATGATCGACGTTGGGAATTATATTTCGACGGAGCATCTTCGGCACACGAAGACGAAGATTCGCAAGTGATAGTGCCGGTGAAGGCGGGAATCGGGCTAATCTTTATAACACGGAGCGGGGGATGTTAAGATACTCCTACCACTTAACGGAACCATGTACAAACAACGAAGCTTAATACGAATCCCTCATAACGGGACTCGGAATTAACTATTCGAATGGGGATAACGGACATCGACATCTACGGGGATTCACGGTTAATCATTCGACGGATCACCCGACGAGTACGGAATTTTAAAGCCAAGACTCGAGCAATACTTCCGAGTATGCCATACGAGTTGTTGGAACAAATTCCAAATGTGACGATCTAAAAATTCCCGAAAAGAAAGTGCTTTAGCGAGATGCTTTAGCCCGTCTCGCAAAAGAATTTGCCTGTTTGCAAGATGAATCGGTAGAAGTGTCGGTTCACGGACGTCGAGTCCTATCACGGCTCAACATAGACACAATACACAAATCGAGAAAAAAAAAAGAATCGGTTGCAACGGTGACGGAAAACACGGAAGATTGGCGACGACCATTAGTAGACTACCCGCAAACGGGAAAACTACCGGACGATAGGTCGTTGGCCCATCGGATCGAAAAGAACTCTGTCTTACGCATTAATAAACAACACATTGTACGGAAGGTCTTTTGATCGAAATGTGGCTAAGGTGCCTAAGCGGGTCCGAGGCCGTGAAATTGTTAAAGAGGTGCATTCAGGACTCTGTGGCGCTCACCGATCGGGTCCGAAGATGAAAATGAAAATTAAAAGACTAGGATATTATTGGCCCTCGATGATGACCGACTGCATGAAAATCGCCAAGAGCTGTCACCAATGCCAAGTGCACGGAGTGGTTCTGCACCATCCTCCAAATGTGCTGCACCCGACAATTGCGCCGTGACCATTTGAATGTTGGGGCACAGATATAGTGGGTCCGATAGAACCACCATCTTCAAAAGGACATCGCTTCATCCTTGCGGCTACAGATTACTTTTCCAAGTGGGCAGAGGCAGTTCCACTTAGAGAGGTGAAAGCACACCACGTGCTTGCGGTTTTCAAGAACCGAGTTGTCTACCGTTTCGGAGTGCGCGCGAGGATCATCTTGGATAATGGGTCGGCATTCGAAGCACGCAAATCAACAATTTTGTCGGGAGACACGGAATCGGCTGGCGATACTCAACAATTTTCTACCCAAGAGAAAACGGCCTCGGCGAGGCTTTTAATAAAACTCTCGTTCAAATTTTAAAGAAAACTTTGGACGATAATAAGAAGAAATTGGCACGAGAAGTTGTTAGAAGCCTTATGGGCCTACCGGACAACCTTCGAACTCCTACTCGAAGCTACACCTTACGCTCGCGGTGTATGGGTCCGAGGCGATGTTACCTTTAGAGGTTCAACTTCCTTCACTCGAATTGCGAGTTGCAAACAAGATCACTACGGAAGAGAACGCCAAATTACGACTAGAAGAATTAGAAAGCACGGAAGGGAAAAGACTTGCGAGCACAACGGAATTTAGAACTATACCAAGCTAAGATGGTTCGAAGCCCATGACAAGCGCGGTCCGCCCAAGAACCTTGAAAGTTGGTGACTTAGTTCTCGTTCTCAAGAGACCTATTCTCGCACACCGCAAGATAGGAGGAAAATTTGAACCCACTTGGGAAGGACCGTTTGTGGTTGAAGCGGTATACTCGGGAGGTTCCTACCGCGCTAGTGAATTGCCGGGGAGAACGACATATGCTTCCGATCAACGGACGATACTTGAAAAAGTATTACGCTACCTGATGTTTCGAAGGAATGAATTCTTCATCCCTAAGAAACACGGGCGAAGTAATTACTTATGATTGGGTCCGAACCCAAAAATAATAAAATGTGCTAAAATAAATAAAATCATGATAATAAAATTTTCCTTGTTTTCTTTTCCAAATCAAAATCTCTTCCCTGATCTTATCCTACTTCATTCCTGTTAAATTTGAAAATACAAAAAAATATATAAAAAAAATGTCTTTAATAAACATTTTCTCAAATGTTCTTGTTCTTAGTACAGCCCCTGATCCTTTTCCTTGTCTTTTCGCAGGGAAATGTCGAACGGGCGGTTGGTCCTGAACTTTAGAAATGGCGTAAGCCTTGCACTCGATGAAAAGAGGGTGAAAGATGGAGCGATAATCGAGATTGACTCGGATTTCGCACCAGCAGGCCTACGATACGAGGAAAGTGACCGGGTCCCGGTTGGCCGAGAAGAGCCGCCGGGCGGACGGTGATGAAAGTGGGTGGCCCAAGCCACCGATCCAACAGACAAGAAAAGAAAGGCAAACACCGAAGAAGATAAGAAAATGAAGTCCGTAGTCGCTACGGCGAGAGGGCGAGCTTGTCGGCGCCGCGCCCACGGAGATTCAAGAAGTTCGAAGGGCTACTCTCACGAGCAACGCAACAAAGAAATAAGAATCGCCGTATCCGTAAGATGTTAACAAAACTAGCCGCGGACCAGCGCGACGAGACGAGTTGCTAATGCCGGTACATACACTTCGAGGACACCGGTTCACCGGGAACTCCGAAGAAAGGAGGCCAGCTCTAGGATAACGAAAGGACCAGGGAAATCTCACAAAGACCGGAAGAAAGAAGGCTACCACGCCACCGGATAGAACCACCGATAATGCATGACCTTGTTGCGGAAGCAACCCCGGGGGATGTCCCGACAGACATCATCCCCGAGGAGCCGAGGTATGCAAGAGAACGTGAAGGGATTGAACCGTATATCCCACAAAATGTCACCAGGCCTCGCCATCTCCAGATCATTCCGGAATACGAGCTGGAGAGAATGCAGAATGTTGAAAAGAAAACCTTTGAATACTTCGAGAGAATCAGAGGCAGAAGAATCAATATACTAGAGGGCCTCGAGCTACATACAGACGTATTCTCAGAGTATGAACAACAGCAAATCGTGGATTGCATCCGAGATTTGAAAAGAATGGGCCGAGCAGGCCGCCTAAGGGAAAACACATACTCAGAACCCCGGAGATGGATGCTAGGGAAGGGAAGAATTACAATACAATGTGGATGCTGTTACAACTTTGCGGAGGACAGGAAGGGAAACCCACCAGGAATACTCCATCATGGCCAAGTGGATCCGATGCCATTAGTCATCAAGAGAATGGTAAAGAGATTGATAACATGGAGGGTACTCCCAGCAGATTGCATACCCAATAGCTACATTATTAACATCTACAAGCGGGGTGACTGCATACCCCCACACATAGATCACCACGACTTTGTCGGACCTTTACGCACGGTCTCTTTCCCGAACGAGTGTAACATCATGTTCGGATCCGACCTCCGGATAGCAAGCCCGGGTGAGTTCCGAGGGCCGGTGAAGATACCATTACCGGTAGGTTCCATCATGATGCGAAGGGCAACGGAGCGGATATCGCTAAGCATTGCATACCGGGAGTACCGATGAAGCGGATCTCGGTTACTTTCGGAAGAATAGACGACGGGAAGACACCTTACCATTTCCGACCGGACCGGAGCTAGAGAGCCTCCGGCCTTACGAGTTGTGAGTTACATGGAAAATATCACACCTCGAATGTACATCTATACGGCATCCTTGCCGAGGATGGCTTGGAAGGTGATGTTATTGACCATGTACCCCACTATTCGGACATGGATTTTTGACGGATGCTTCTTTGGATGGATCGATGAAGATCATACATAGTCCGTTTTGAGTCTACATGAATTGTATGAGATATATTCCAGATCGAGTTGTATGATGTATCTTCGACATGATTGGAATGAAAGTGACCATGTCACATTTTCTTGGCCTTCACCTCTTTTGTGCAAATTGACTGGGAAACGCCATTAAAGTTAAATGAACTTCGAACAAAGAACAGAGAAGAAATAAAAAGAGAGAATAAAAGAAAACTTTCCTAAAAAAAAAATTAAAAAAATGTCGAACACCAAATCCTCATGAACACCAAGTAAACAATAAAAAAATGGGAAAGTTAAAGGACAAACAAAACAAATTTAAAGCTCAAATTGAATTCAAGTTTAAACCCATCTTCTCAAACCCTCCAATCCTTCTTCAAATCAAGATCTATTCTAGACCTCCCTTGAAACCCCCTCTCGGGATGATTTCAGAATCACGAAGAATTTTCAATTTGATCCGGATGGCATGGGTTTGTACCCTTTGCCAAGTAATCAGACTTTGATTGATTCCCATGGGATATGAAACACTTTCATATCTCATTTCGATCTCCCGCTAAATCCAAATCTCCATAGAAAATTTCAATTCAAAATTTCCGAGATCGGTACCTAAATTCCGAGTTCTCATTCGAGATCGATACCTAAATTTCGATTCTCATCCGAATTGATACCTAAATTTCAATTCAAAATTTCCGAGACTCGGTACCTAAATTCCGAGTTCTCATTCCGAGATCGATACCTAAATTTCGATTCTCATCCGAATTGATACCTAAATTTCAATTCAAAATTTCCGAGATCGGTACCTAAATTCCGAGTTCTCATTCCGAGATCGATACCTAAATTTCGATTCTCATCCGAATTGATACCTAAATTTCAATTCAAAATTTCCGAGACTCGGTACCTAAATTCCAGTTCTCATTCCGAGATCGATACCTAAATTTCGATTCTCATCCGAATTGATACCTAAATTTCAATTCAAAATTTCCGAGAGTCGGTACCTAAATTCGGTCCTCTTCCTTCGAGGTCGGTACTTAAATTCCGACTCTCATTCGAGATCGATACCTAAATTTCGATTCTCTTTCGAATTGATACCTAAATTTCAATTCTAAACTTTCGAGATCGGTACCTAAATTCCAGCTCTCATTTCGAGACTAGTACCTAAATTCTAGTTCTCATTTCGAGATCGATACCTAAATTTCGATTCTCTTTTGAATTGATACCTAAATTTCAATTCTAAACTTTCGAGATCGAGTACCTAAATTCCGGCTCTCATTTCGAGACTAGTACCTAAATTCTAGTTCTCATTTCGAGATCGATACCTAAATTTCGATTCTCTTTTGAATTGATACCTAAATTTCAATTCTAAACTTTCGAGACCGGTACCTAAATTCTAGTTCTCATTCCGAGATCGTACCTAAATTCCGATTCTCATCATTTTCGAGGTCGATACTTAAATTTCGACTCTCTTTCGAGATTGATACTTAAATTTCAATTCTCATCCCTTTCGAGATCGATACCTAAATTCGATTCTCATCCTTTTCAATCGACACTTAAACTCGATTCCCACTCCGAGATTGGTACCTAAATTCCAGTTTTCTTTGCAATCCCGAGATTGGAACCTAGGTTTCAATTCTCGTTTCAAATCTAAATTTTCTCAAATTAATTTTAAATCAAACTTCAATCTAAAATAAAAAATCAAAATCTAAAGTTACACATCCGAACTTAAATTGAAACAAACTGAAATCTAAACCGAAATTCCCCCAGATCATGTGATTTGGAATTCACCTCCTTTTCCTTTCCCCAGCGAGAGTTCAGGAATCTCCAGTTTCAGAGATATGCTTGACACTCCCCAACGGAAACTTTTCCACTTCGTCTTAAGTTTGTCACTTGGACATTTGTGTTGGTTTTGTTGATCGCTTCGGTCAACGCCAATATGCGCGGTGTGCTCCGTCAGCTCACCACACCTATTGGGGGTCCATTTGTTGACCTCATTTTTGATGAGTTCTTCTCTTCTTCTTTTAGTACTTAGGATCTAGCCTTAGGCTTTTCCTTTGACTATCTTAGAGGACTAGAATTGGGATCCACCATCTAGAATTTCAAACCACTTCTTAAGTCCCTGCAAACTCCACACTTGACTGTAGACCCCTAATCACCTAAAGGGTTGAAATCAAATGTGGAAGTTTAAAGGATGAGTTCCTATAGGCCTCTTTGGCCTTAGGACTACCCTGGATGGCCTGGTCTGGTGAAGGGGCTGACTTACACACACACTACACTTATACACTACACTTTCACACACCTCCTAAAACCCCACCCATACCTAACTCGACCTCCCGACTCATGTAGGTGATTCACATGGATGGTCCTTAACCCCTAAGCCCTTGGCTAAGAGGGTTAGGAACAACATAGTGAATGCCTCAAATTAGTCCCTTCATGGCTCATGTGGGCTTGATGTGGCTTCATGGCTCAACCAAAATGATTTCATTCCACTCAAATTTACACGATCTTCGATTTTCCAAATTTTCAATTTTTGACCCCGGGACCCTACACCCGCCTAACCTACCCAAAGCCCTTGAAATTACCCAAATTTTTCAAAATTTCCAAATCACCCAAAATTCCCCAAAATCAATCCCAAACATTTCCACATCACTCAAATTGATCATCCATACCCAAAAATACCAAAAATTCCAAAAATACCTCCCAATACCCTCCAAATACCCAAAATACCCCTCTTGACCCAAAAAATTCAGAAAATTCAGAAAATTCCCAGAAAATTCCAGAAAATCCCAAATATTCCCAATTTCATTTTGTTCAACTACACCATGGGCCAATTTTGTCAGTTTACCCTACTTTTGTCAAAACCCCCAATTTGACCCATTTTAACCCTAAGTGAACCCAATGTCAAACCAAACCTACCAAATTGACCCAAATTCTGGTCCAATTCAATTCTAAACTTCAATTCAACATTCCCAACACCAATCTAGACCAAATCCAAGTCCAATTTGATTGACATTTGGATCCAATTTCACTTTTGGCCTTAAAACCCAATTTGGACCCATGACCCAAACCTAACCCAAACTCACCCAATTCAACTCCAATTAACCCCAAATATTTTCTAAATCTTCCTTAGCATCCCCACAAGAAAAACACTAACATGATTTGCCCAAAATTTAGACCCAAACCCCATTCAAATTCAACCCAAAGCTAAAAGGCCCAATTTTGACCTAAACCCAAACCTAACCCAAATGAGCCCAAACCCCAAAATCAAAGCCTAACCAAAGCCAAAACCTCTTTGAAACACTCCCATAAACATTTCTCAACATTAATTTTACATCAATTTCAACCCTAGCCCAACATTGGCCCAACTTGGCCCACTTTGACCTATATTGGCCCATTTACCAAAAGAGTCCAAATTTAACCCAAATCACCCCCAATTTGCTTCAAGTCACTCATGACACATCCATGAGCTAAACCCAACAATTATTTGGCCCAACCTCTTTACAAAATTCCCATCCATAAATTCATTTTTAAACTTAAAGGCCCATTCCTTAAACCATTTTAAAAGCCCATCTTTTACCACATCCAAAGGCCCAAAATTGGTCTCAAAGCCCATATGACATTTCCCCTCATCATACTTTCAATTAAACTCAATACCTAAGTCCTAAATTCATCATCAAATCATTCCAAATGAAGCTTCATCCAAATTTCCATCAAATTACCAAAAATTCCTAAAATCCATTTTCATGAAATTGACCAAGCTTTCCACAAGCCAAAGACAAGCCATGCAAGCCATGGATAAGCCACATGAAGCCATGGAGAGTTTGACATGTGATCAAGCCATTAATGGAAAAAGGAGGACCCCCTTTCCTAATCCTTCTTAAGCCTTTTTTTACCTTAAGCATGTCACACTCTAAACCATGCTTTGCCACCTAATCCTTGATGGAGACTCCACCACACATGGGAGATTGACCCACCTGACCTCCTCAGCCCAAAACCAGGTCTTGGGGAGGTGCACCTAACCCATTTGCATGGGTTGACCAAAATAAGCTAAAATAGCCCCTTCCCCTTTCTACTTTGATTCAACCACTTTACACATGTCGAACCTCGATTGAATGCACCAAACCCCAGCCCCGACCCACCTGAACAAGATGGTGACCAATGCACGGCCGGCCGGCCACCGAGTCGCCGGAAAACACCATGGCCGAGAGCTCACATGTGAGCCAACTTTGGGATTCTACCTTGCCGAGCCGCCCCATGCCCGATGGCCACCATGGCCGTTCGCCCTTGACCTAAGCGGCTGATCCCAAGCCCTAACTCTCCCGGAAGGCCCTCCACCCTCTCCTATTTAAACACCACCCCTCTCGGCCATGGGAGGTGCCGAAACAAACCTTAAGGAAACTGCGCCAAAATTGTTCCGGACTACTCCCCATACTCGAGCATTTGATCCCCACCGAAATCCCCCTGTCATTTCCTCTCTGTGAGCTCGATTTCGGAGTTGAAATCCAAGCCCAAAACCAGGACACTTCTCCACGGTGAGCCAATCCCCAAATTGATTGGTTCTACACCTTCACCGGACCAAGAGAAGGTGTCCACCGAGCAAAAGCCCCATCTCCGAGCCACCCGATTTGCTCCGGCCTCCAAGCTTTGTGATCGGCCGTGGTCGAAATCCTACCTAGACGATTCACCGGACCAGGAGACTTCATCCGGAGCTTGCTGGGATCCGATCGAAGGTGAAACAACCCTCGGATCGAAGCCACACTTCTCCGAGCAAAGGTATGGCCTCACTCTTCTTCCCGGGCTTCGAACATTCTCCATTTTTATTGCGTAAATTTCATCCCACATAAACCGTATGGATGTGTTCGTCTTCTCGAGACGAATCCATAGAGCATAAGAACACGAAAATCCATCGAGTATCGAGTGAGATATTAGGGATTTAGTGTGGACGGCTCTCGGGTGAGGACGCTCGGGGACGATGAACGGATGCCGTCCATTTAATACACGCGCGGACGGAGGGCTCGGATGGCGTCGGACCAGGAGATGGTACGTGAACCGCGAGACCCGGAGCGCTGAGTCAGATGGCGGCGTCGAATGGGGGCGCGACACGTGGCGTTTCGGAGCTGCCGAGGTTGATGCGGCGCCGCGTGGATAAATAGAAAATTAGGGTTTTTTTCTATTTATTTAATTCCCTAAACTTGGAAAATTCATAACTTTGTGTAGGAAAATCATAAAAATAAAATAAAAATCCCCTCTTGCTCAGTGAACAGAGGAGAATAATGTGGAAAAGAAATTATTTAATTTCATCAAGTATTTTATTTTTAATAATTTATTTACTCTCGCACATTTTTAATTCTCCATGCATGTATACAATTCACCATGGCATGAGACCATAGGGCTTTTGAAGCCTCTGAATTTGGGAACATCCCCTGAATTTTCCAAAGTCAGAGGCCATCCCTATGAAAAGTTATTGATTTTTCAAATTCATGTTACTTTTTTGAGTATTTTAATTCCAATAATTAGCATGTTGTGAAATAAATTCTAGGAAAATTTGGTGATGTCTCTTATGACCAGAGGACCCTAGGAAAAATAGGTTTTGAGTTAGTTCATTTAAAATAACCCTAATTGGCTTAAACACCCAAAATGGATCCCTAATTAATTAGAGCTAACCATACATCAAATTGACTTGAAATTAATTCTCCATTAACCTTTAGGATCAGAGGAACACACCATAAAAATTTGAAGTCAATTGGACTTGGTTAGCCCTACTAAATGGGTTAATTAAGCCACTTTGTCATTTTAAACTTTAAAAATTCATAACTTTCAAAATATCTTTCAAAAATTCACCAAATTAGTTCTGGAGCCTCTCTGATATTAGGGGAATTTAAGAAAATTAAAATTTCAATTTTCTAAAAAAGTTGATTTTTAATGTTATTTTAATATTTTTAATAATTAAAAAATAATAAAAATCACAAAAATAATAAAATTCACCAAAATGTCACATTTTGAATTTTAATCACTTAGGAACAAACCCCATATTTTCTTAAGTCTATTTAATGAGATATTAAATTTTAAAGCCCTAGGGTAATTTTAAAATTAAAAAATGTATTTTCTAGTATTTTTACCAAAATAATTATAATAAATCATAGAAAAATCAGAAAATTGCAAAAATTGATTCTCTGATTTCCTTGATATCAGAGAGATTTTTGAAAAATATAAAATTCATTTTTCAACATTTATTTTATTTTTAAATTAATTAACACTCCAAAACTTAAAATAATTATAATAAAAATAATATAAATAAAAAATCACCAAAATTGATGCAAGTGGTCCTCTGGTCATTAGGAATGTCCCCTAATTTTCTTAAGGACAGAAACTTTCCCTTGGTCATGTTATTAAATTTTCCTTGGAAATCTCTATTTTCTACCAAAAATAATTATATAAATAAATTAAATACAGAAAAATCACATTTTCTCCTCTCATGTCTTTATTGACATATGAGTGAAGTCACATAAAAATTTCAAGTTCATTTGAGCTTAATTTAGTGAGTTATGAAATTATTAAGCTTAAAGGGTAAAGTGATAATTAAAATTTTAATCCTTAATTAAAACTTTAGGTTTAATAAAAAATTAACAAGTAAAATATTTGATCTTAATCTGATTTGGATGATTGAAACTTAAATAATTAAAGGGTAGAAATCCATTAAGCAATTTAAAATAATTAAACCTTAATTAAATAATTGATTAAATTTGGAAGAATAATAAAATTGGAATTATTAAAATAGGGATATTATTAGGAAGAGATTTATTCTTTAATTTAAAAATCCCTAAATTAATCATCTCATTAATATTCAATTCTTAATTAAAGTGATAACTCAAATTTAAAATATTGAAAGACTTAATCATTAAACTAAAGTTAAATTATTAAACTCTTTTAAAATTTTAATTAAAATTAAAAATAAAATTAAATTAAAAATTAAATTAAATTAAGTAAATTAAATTGAATTAAATTAAACTAAATCAAATTAAATTAAATTAAAGATTAATTGAATTAAATTAAATTAAATTAAATTAAATTAAATTAAAATTAAAAGTTGAATTAAATTAAAGATTAAATTAAATTAAATTAAATAAACAAATTAAATTAAATTAAATGAATAAATTAAATTAAATTAAATTAAATAAATAAAATCAAATTTAAATTAAATTAAGTTAAAACAAATTAAACTAAATTAAATTAAATTAAATTAAATTAAATTAAATTAAATTAAATCAAATTAAATTAAAATTAAATCAAATCAAATTAAATTAATTTAACATCAAATCAAACTAAATTGAATTGAATTGAATTAAATTAAATTAAAACTAAATTAAATTAAATTAAATTAAATTGAATTGAATTAAATACAACATCACCAAAGACATAAAGAATTCAAAATAAATCTAAAATAACTTGAACAACTATTCCAAATTTAAACCCATTAATTGAATTCAAACTAAATCGATAAACTTACCCTCGAAAGCTTTAGTTGTCATAACTCATAAACGAGAATATTAAATGAAATGTTACTTCGACTTATAGGACATTCAAACATCCTAGTTCACTGAGTAAGATAATAACAAAACTTAACTAAACCTTGGACGATTAATTCATTTGTGTAATTGAATTCATTCGGACTTAAAACAATCCTAGAGATATTGAAAAGATGTTTAAGATTTGCCTTAAGCACTTCCTAGATATGATAGGATGTTCATAAGAACAATTGAACTTAATTGTTCTTTGATGAAGAAAATCGTCTTGAAACAAAAACACAAGGAACCTAGACGTCATAGGAAATGACTAGCTATAGGATTAGGAACTTGGTAGAAAACCATAACCCTTACCTTAGCTTTACCTAGGAACTTGCTTAAATAGTCTAATTGTGTTTTAAGTGCAGCTTGGGATGACGGGAAGACCCTCCAGGTACGCTTTTATTTTATTGCGATTTACTTTCTTGCAATTTACATTATCGCAATTTATTTAACCGCATTGCACTTACTTTTCTTGCATGATAAACAATTGTTGCATGAAAACCCACACCTTTAGGATAGTCCCCGAAGCTGAAACCAAAACTAAGTTAAAAGTTATTGCAAGATAAAATTCACCGCCACAACATTTCAAAATATAAAACAACTCGAAATTTAATCACAAACAGAACACAAAACTACAATTACAACTATATTAAAACGTCTCGTTGGATGATCGGGAATACCTCGGATGATGTAACCTACGTGTTGCTAACGGGATTTCCCACGGTCTAAATGAAAGTGTGGAACTCATTCAGTTGAGTTTAGCAAATTCATCTGGACTAAGTGAATCCGATAAAAATAATGATGCCGGAAGGATGGAACCGTGGGATCTTAACCGGTGTCATTATAATCAACTTTAAGATTTGTTTTAATTAAAATATTGAAAACACTTGGAAATTAAGATTTTCTCTAAACCAAAATACTTTTCTCATCTCCTGATTTATGACTTCTAAAACTAAACCTCTGCAACAACAAGGAGCTCGGAGCATGGTGGGCAGCACGGCCATCGTCATCAGCAAAACCTGAATCTACATCAACAAAGCTTTCTTAGAATTAAATAACCAAGTCATAGGACTTCAAGGTAGTTTGCCTAGTGCGACATAAATCCTCAACTCTTCGTTAGGCATTTGCATTGCAAATTAAGCCCTAACTGGTCTTAGGATTCCGAGGTAGTCGTCTGATACGACATAAACCCTCACATCTTCGAGGCTGTTTGTATGATTCTATCATATAAATATAAGCCCTAATTAATTAAAATTGACAAAATCAAAACATTAAATAGATATTAGGACCTTCCTAAATTCAAGCCAAATAATAGGATAGTCGGGAAATCACCGAAGTTCACTTCGAATCTGTGATTTCTCCTACTTTTCTTCCTTTGAATTCCCAAAACAAAATGTTCCAAATTTGATCCATTCCCCATTGAAATTCCAAAATTCAATCCCTTGAAAATTTAAACTTTGAAATTCTTGAGAGCAGAATTATTGATTATTATCGAGAGTTTTCTTAGGTGATTCTCGTCACTTAAGATGTAATTAACTATAGGGGCTTGCCCTTATAGGGAATTTTAAAGAACCTAGGTAATATAAACCCTGTTTAATGCTTTCATATTAAGCAGGGGAATTTGTCGGCTTATAAAATTGGTTCGCAGACCAAACGGATGTCACAAATCTTCTAGTTTATTTAATCGAGCCCCACCATCAAGCAGTATGTCTATCCTTAGGGATAGATACACAGTTTGTGGTGTGGTGTTCGTTTATATAAACTATTTGTGATGTGAGATCAGTTTGATTTCATATCTTAAAATTTTTCAAACTTAAAATTATTTTCAAAATCCAATACTACTTTTCAAATTATTTATTTAAAATAAATAAAAAATTCGCCGACAACTTCTGTTAGGCGACCCCTTTTCAAAATAAAACACAACCTAAAAATATGCCGACAACTTCTGGCGACTCCGCTGGGGACAATTCCTCTCTCCATTTTAATCAAAAAAATTCTGCTTTCAAAAATCGGTAGTATATCCATGTCCTTAATGGGTCAAACTACCCTTCTTTCCGTTGGAATACTATGTTCATATCTACCTTGAACAAGTATAACCAACATTCTCTCGGATTTAGGAGCCACTGTTTAGACACCCCTAAACAGAGAGGTTCTGAGATCCTTTTACCTCATTTACGAGGTGGGGTGGACCCACGATAGGTGTTAGTTTAGGAGTGATCCTTCGAGTCGAGAAGTCTTGCATAAGACTTTCTTTTCCTTTCCAACTCTGAATCGGATTCATTACCTTCTCTACACCTTTGAAAATTCCGTTCTAAATAAACAAACCCTTTAATAAATGATTCTTTTAACAAATGATTCCTTCTTATAAATACATGAACAAGAATGTGTTCGGACTCTTTTCAATTCCTTTCTTTTCGTCCTAATGAGAAGAAGCAAAACTTGGGACCGACAACGAGAATCTACCCTGCGAAATGGAAGCCCCAAAGATGATTTTCTCCTTCACCAATAGACTGGACTTCGACTGTTTATAAGGATGAGTCTGCCGACAATGGGATCATCCGGTTTGGACAAGGATTTGAGAACACGAATGTCGAGATCACCGACGTTTCCCTTTTCGCAGCGACAAACAAAGTATTTGAAGCTAAGAAGCCGGCGATCGAGTTCGACCTTAGAGTCGACCCAAGAGTTTCCTCCTTGCAAAAGATCCGGTCGAGAGGAGTACTGCTGTCCGCGGGAGGATCGTTCTTGCTACCCCCATCTGGTCTAGTTGTTTACGCACCTACCCGGCTACGCTAAATTAAAGGGGAAGGAAATCCGGAATTATGGTGAACACATTACGCGTGGAGGGTATGAGACTTTCTGTGAGACCTTACGTTTTTGAAATCGGGTCCGGCTCGAGAATTCCATCATTAACAAAGACCCAAGAAGGAACGGGAGTAGGAAGATTGCCGGGAAGGCCGGAGCTGCCGAAGTTGCTTTCTGGAGGAAATCCAGAAATCACCGAGTACACACCACTACTCGAATATATACCGTTGCTCGAAGATACACCCTTTTTGGAAGGAAGCAGATTCCATCCCCTTTCCGTCGCGGTCGACGAGGAAAATGTCCGCGGGATTGCTTCTTCATTACCTCGACCGGCATACTACGATGACAACGGAAGGAAAAGGGTTAGGATCACGCCATTTGCCCGACTACGGACGCGTAGTCGAGAACTAGCGAAGAAGAGAAATGCCACGTATCGGAGATTCTACGAAGGATAGGGCGGGTGCCGATCGAATCCCGTCTTGGGCCCCGAGTAGAACCTGCCATCGTGACGGAAAAGCCGAGTAAAAGGATGAAGGCTAGTCGCCTGTCGTCGTTTCGGGATTACGGATTAGGGAGGATACCACCTTCCGGCATTTGGTCGACGGACCATCGCGGTCGCTAGACCTTCTGCTGCTAGAAGGATGGTATGGCGTCCCACTCTTGGACAAGCGAGATTGAAACAACGGCTCGAGGAAGAAAGTCTCGTCGGGAGACTTGAATGCGAAGAAAGTGCTTCTTGCGATAAGGGGACTCGCGAGAAGGAACCGGCGGCTATCACACGACAAGCGTGAAGATGCACGAAAAAGACGACTAGAAGACGCCATGGAAAAGTTGAGGACCGATATTCGACGACTAGCAAAAGAAGAGAAGAGAAATTCGGAGACGAGATTGATTCATCGGAATTCATGGACGACGAGTATGCGAGAAATCAACATGGTCGAAACACGAGCTTCATCGGCTTCACGAGGTGCTCCTGCGGCCGCGAAAGAGAGGAGCCGAAGTAATGAGAAGACGACTTCAAGAGAAAGACGACACGATCGCCCAAATGGCGAAGAGGATGGAAGAGATGGCTATAGCCCTAGCCACTCTCCGGAGTCGAGTGCAACCCCGAAGAGACACCCCCGGAGGTCATTCACATTGTAGACGGAGGAAAGGAGATTACATCCGTCAATGGGGATGATCGGCTAAAAAGGATACAACACAAAGTATGATTCACGAAAAGGATATCAAGAGCTTGGTGGAACGACGGAGTGCGAGAAGCCTTAGCACAATCGAAGAGCGGGGCATCCATTCGGACGGGTAGACCTTACCCGGAAGAATTCGACGTCATCGACGTGCCGAAGGCTTCGTACCACCTCCGTTCGAGACCTTCGATGGAACCAGGAACCCCCGACGGCATGTTGCACACTTTCGTGCCGGTTGTTGCAATGCGGCGGGAGCGATGCATTACTCTTCCGACGAGTTCGTCGGCGGCTCGTCGGGGATCGCCTTCGACTGATATGCGGAATTACCAAATGGTTCGGTGAAGACGTTCTCGGAACTAGAAAACCTTTTCATCGAGCGATTCGCGGAGCTCGGCACCACATCACTATAGGTGATTTAGTGGTAGAGAAGCGAAACCGAACGAAACTTTGGTGGATTACAAACTTCGATGGAGGAACTTAAGCATGAAGTGTGAACCACAACTACGAGAACAACATGCGGTCGGCATTTTACTTAAAAGCATTCACGGCCCGATAGCACTTCTCCTCGAAGGATTCACTATTAAGACTTTCGAGAAGTTGTTAAGCGAGGCGGGAGCTTGAAGGAGCGAAGCAATTAAGTTTCGCCGACAAGACGGACAAGCAAAAGCTCGTGAAGACTTTTGAAAAGAAATCCGGGATCGTTGCGGCGGTCGACAAAGGCAAGCAACCGATACAAATATCGTCCGAACGGCCGCGAGCAACCTCGACGAAGTGCCAACAACCCTAACCCGGCTATCGGTCATCTCCACGGTATGAACAACCGCCTCGTCCGCAACGTACATTAAGGGAGCTTCGAGCGGGGAATATCCATTCAAGAATGAAGCGATGTCGAAAATGTTCCGTAGTCGATGAAGACTCCGGATTTCCAGTGCCGGAGCTAAGAGACCGGAGGAAGTCAACAAGAAAAGTGATCCCGACTTTTGCCCTTATCACCGGATGCTTGGACACAAGATAGAAGATTGCATTACCTTCGAAAGTTGGCTCGATGACAACCTTCGGAAAGGAAATATAACAATCCCGAAGGAGTACATGAAGGAACCCCGAAAGGAGGTTCCGTCGATGTTATCTCAACTAATCCCTTCATTCGATAAATCCCTATACGATCGACGATGGATGGACTACCGCTTGGACAAGGTCTTCGAAAAAGATTTTAGACGGCATCCGAACCGCTTCGGTGCGAGCTTCGATTCGGAGTTCGAAACCCGCCAAGTCGGCACTATCACTTGCGATAGAAGAACCACCTCAACGAGGAGGCGATTGAGAGAAGAAGAAAATCGACGAAGAAGAGAGGACCGAGGCTCCTAAGGCTAGACTAGGGGCTGCTTATCCTAGGATAGTTGTTTCGATTCGGGGGAGAAATCCCTCGAACCTCGACTACGTATGATTATCTCGCTCACTTCGGTGGGATCATATAATGATAAGGGTGATGGCGTTGGCTACGTTTTGACTGTTTCTAACGATTACGTAACTAGCGACAATCCGGACATCGATTTCGATACCAACGACAATTCTCAAATCATACACAATCTCGACGATCAAAATAATGAAGAAGACATCCATCAAGGAGGCTACGAGAGTTCAACAAGAAACGAATCTATCTGCGAGTTTCAAGGAGCTCCAGTCACAATAGAGTTAGAACCTTCAGACTCTGAAGCTAATCCGAAAGAACCTGTCATTCCGATTCAGGAGGAAACACCAGCAAGCTCAACACTAGATTCAGAAGAAATTACGAAGTCAACTTAAGAAGTGGAAGAGTTCTACCTCCGAGAATGGGTCCGAAGGACAAAGGAAAGCGAGTGGTTGTTCAAGAAGAACCAACCCCGGCGGAAGAAATACCCATTCGAGAAGAAGCGAGACACATGGAAATAAAGTGGACTACAACGTACTAGCCCATCTTAGGAAACTACCGGCCAAGGCGAGCATTTACGATGCCCTCATCTTATCAAAGGAGATGAGAGAAGCTCGATCGAGGCCTTACTTGATCCGGAAATTTGCTTAGCTCGAATGGCCGGAGATTCCTTAGATGAGGTTTGCTCGTTAAAGGAACGAGCGAGGTGTTACCTTCACGGACAATGACCTACTACTTGGGACGTGAGATCACGACCAGACCGTTGTACATTTCAGTTACAATTGGGAAGTTTACGCTCTCCAGAGTATTGGTGGATCCAGGAGCATCAATTAATATAATGAGTCTCCGAACACTAGCATATTTGAAAATTGATGCTCGTGAGCTCGAGGCCGACAAAATGTTATTAAGAGGATTCAACCAGAAAGGAGAAAGAGCCCTCGGGTCAATAATGTTACTAATGAAGACCGGTGACTTAGCAAAGACAACCGCGAAATTTCACATAATTGATTCGAAACATCGTTCAACGCTCTCTTGGGCCGACCATGGATACATGAAAACGGGATGGTACCATCATCTCTACATCGGTGCATCGAAATACTACGATGGAGGGGAACGAGTGCATCAAAGGTGACTTACAACCATTCTCCGTACATGAAATTGGAATCCATGAAGACGCGGCTTATTATGCACCACCGAAGAAAACAATCTTCTCCAGGAGATACCATAACAAATGAAGCAAAGAAAGTGCGGGACAACGAAGAACACGAAGTTCTAGTCCAACGAGTCACTCACCACTCCCTTCGGCGAGATGGTGAAGGTTTCTCCACGACTCGCATCCGAGGTCGAGGCGGGGACGAGGCCGTGGTAGAGACGTTAGGACGGTTGGACGGAGGAAACCGACCATCAATGTTGATTGGGAAGATAGTTACGAAGAAGAAAAGGAAATCGAAGCAAGAAGCGACAACGATAAATCGGAAGAAGCCGCAATTCAAGATCTCCTCGAAGTTGAAAAGAATGAAGAATACAAATCAATGTACGAGAAGATTAACCACTACGTACATACTATGACCCTAACCCCGATCCATTCTAACAAGATCGAGGGTATGGTGGTCGAAGAGGTACGTAGCGACGGTGTAAAGCCGATCAAATTCTACCGTGGTGCTTCTTCCTCCAAAGCGAAAATAATGTACAATTTGAAGATGTCATTTCATCGGAATTAATGGAATTACCTTTTGAGTGGTACTCTCACTGTGTTCGAAATTTAATTCAACGTGGTTTCTTACCTCGACAATGGACAAAAGGTCGATCACAACATTTTGAAAAATTATGGAATAATTCGGTCGTCCACCCAATTCAAAGTATGGACTCGGATTTGGCACGGTAGGATCGGTTGACGATGCGGAATTTTGCTTGGTTGTCACTTGCGAATCTAATGAAAACTGCATGGAAACTACGGACGAACTCGAAGATTTACAAATTGGAAACGCTCCCCAGAATTCGAAGAAGAGATTAAATCTACGATAGATGAACTAACGGAAGTTAACTTAGGTACTAGAGAAGAGCCTAGACCTACCTTTGTTAGCTCCTTACTCGATAAAGAAGAATGCGAAGAAATAATCGAGTTATTAATGGAATTTAAAGAGCGTTTTGCTTGGAACTACGATGAAATGCCGGGATTAGCTCCGGAGGTCGCGGTCCATAAGCTAGGAGTGGATCCTACCACGTTCCGGTCGGACGAGGTCCCGGAAGAATGCGTCTAGAAATCGAACAACAAGTCATAGCCGAAGTTAAAAAGCTAATAGACGCCAAATTTGTCCGTGAAGAACAATACCCGACCTTGTTAGCCAATGTGGTGCCGGTCGGAAAGAAGAATGGTCATATCGGAATTTGTGTGGACTTCGGAGATTTAAACAAGGCATGTCCAAAGGATGAATTCCCTCTGCCGATCCCGGAACTAATGATCGACATTGCTTCGACACATGAGATATTTTCATTCATGGATGGATCTTCGAGGATACAACCGGATAAAAATGGCTCCGGAAGATGAAAAGCTTACGGCATTCGGAACGCCGATCGGAGTATTTTGTTATACGGTGATGCCATTTGAGCTCGAAGAACGCAGGAGCAACCTACCAGAGAGCAATGACAAGAATTTTTGATGATCTCATCCACAATCAAGTCGAATGCTACGTGGACGATGTGGTCATCGAAAGCAAAGTAAAGGAAAACCACCTGTATGATTTGAGAATTGTTTTCGAACGATTAAGGCAATTTAACCTTAAGATGAATCCCTTAAAATGCGCCTTCGGCGTCACCTCCGGGAAATTCTTAGGATTCGTTGTCCGACATCGTGGAATTGAAATCGACCGGAAAAGATTAAAAGTTATCTTAGAAATGCCGCCTCCCGAAAACCTTAAAACAACTACGATCCTTTCGAGGAAGCTGGCATATCTTCGACGCTTTATTTCAAACTTGTCGGGTAGGTGTCGGCCTTTCTCGGCACTAGTTAAAAAGGACGCCAAATTTATTTGGGAAGAGAAATGCCGAGAAGGCCTTCGAGGACATTAAACAATATTTAATGACACCTCTCGTCTTAGCGGCCCCAGGTCTCGGGTAGACCGATGATACTTTACACCGCGGCTTTAGAAGACTCTCTCGGAGCCTGTTAGCCGAGTCGATGATGAGGGTAAAGAAAATGCTCTTTACTACTTAAGCCGTCGTTTACTTCCGACGGAAGTAAGGTATCCCGCAATTGAAAAGCATTGTTTGGCCCCGATCTTCGCCGCTCGAAAGCTCGGGCACTACATGCTTTCTCATAAGGTCAACTCGATCTCTAAATTTAATCCATTGCAATACTTGATGACTCGTCCAACACTTTCCGAGCGGGCTTGCCGGATGGTCGATGATATTATTGCAATTCGATATAACTTTCGTGCCTCTTCGCGCCGTAAAGGGACAAGTCTTAGCGGACTTTCTCGCGGCACACCCTTTGCGGCAGAATCTCCCCTCAATGACGATTTGCCAGATGAACAAATAATGAGCCTAGAAGACCCTGATGATCGACGTTGGGAATTATATTTCGACGGAGCATCTTTAGCACACAGAGACGAAGATTCGCAAGTGATAGTGCCCTGTAAGGCAAGAATCGGGCTAATCTTTATAACACCGGAGCGGGGGATGTTAAGATACTCCTACCACTTAACAGAACCATGTACAAACAACGAAGCAGAATACGAAGCCCTCATAACGGGAATGGAATTAACTATTCGAATGGGGATAACGGACATCAACATCTACGGGGATTCACGAGTTAATCATTCAACGAGATCACCGGACGGTATAGAATTTTAAAGCCGAGACTCGAGCAATACTTCCGAGTATGCCATACGGTTGTTGGAACAAATTCCAAATGTGACGATCTACAAAATTCCCGGAAAAGAAAGTGCTTTAGCGGATGCTTTAGCCGTCTCGCAAAAGAATTTGCTCGTTTGCAAGATGAATCGGTAGAAGTGTCGATTCACGGACGTCGGGTCCTATCGCGGCTCGACATAGACACAATACACAAATTAGAAAAAGAAAAAGAATCGGTTGCTGACGGTGACGGAAAACACGAGAAGATTGGCGACGACCATTAGTAGACTACTACGCAAACGGGAAAACTACCGGACGATAGGTCGTTGGCCCATCGGATCGAAAAGAACTTCGTCTTACGCATTAATAAACAACACATTGTACAGAAGGTCTTTTGATCAAATGTGGCTAAGGTGCCTAAGCGGGCCCGAGGCCCGTAAAATTGTTAAAGCGGTGCATTCAGGACTCTGTGGCGCTCACCAGTCGGGTCCGAAGATGAAAATGAAAATTAAAAGACTAGGATTTTATTGGCCCTCGATGATGACCGACTGCATGAAAATCGCCGAGAGCTGTCACCGATGCCAAGTGCACGGAGTGGTTCTGCACCAACCTCCAAATGTGCTGCACCCGAACAATTGCGTCGTGGCCATTTGAATGTTGGGGCACGGATATAGTGGGTCCGATAGAACCACCATCTTCGAAAGGACATCGCTTCATCCTTGCGGCTACGGATTACTTTTCCAAGTGGGCGAGGCGGTTCCACTTAGAGAGGTGAAAGCACACCACGTGCTACGGTTTTCAAGAACCAAGTTGTCTACCGTTTCGGAGTGCGCGCGGGATCATCTCGGATAATGGGTCGGCATTCGAAGCACGCAAATCAACAATTTTGTCGGGAGACACGGAATCGGCTGGCGATACTCGACAATTTACTACCCGAGAGCAAACGGCCTCGGCGAGGCTTTTAATAAAACTCTCGTTCAAATTTTAAAGAAAACTTTGGACGATAATAAGAGAAAATGGCACGAGAAGTTGTTAGAAGCCTTATGGGCCTACGGGACGACCTTCGAACTCCTACTCGAAGCTACACCTTACGCTCGGTGTATGGGTCCGAGGCGATGTTACCTTTAGAGGTTCGACTTCCTTCACTCGGAATTGCGAGTTGCAAACAAGATCACGACGAGAAGAGAATGCCAAATTACGACTAGAAGAATTAGAAAGCTCTGGAAGGGAAAAGACTTGCGGCGCAACGAATTTAGAACTATACCAAGCTAAGATGGTTCGAGCCCATGACAAGCCGGTCCGCCGAAGAACCTTCAAAGTTGGTGACTTAGTTCTCGTTCTCGAGAGACCTATTCTCGCACACCGCAAGATAGGAGGAAAATTTGAACCCACTTGGGAAGGACCGTTTGTGGTTGAAGCGAGTATACTCGGGAGGTTCCTGCCAGCTAGTAAATTGCCAGGGAGAAAGACATATGCTTCCGATCAACGGACGATACTTGAAAAAGTATTACGCTACCTAATGTTTCGAAGGAATGAATTCTTCATCCCTAAGAAACACGGGCGAAGTAATTACTTATGATTGGGTCCGAACCCAAAAATAATAAAATGTGCTAAAATAAATAAAATCATGATAATAAAATTTTCCTTGTTTTCTTTTCCAAATCAAAATCTCTTCCTTGATCTTATCCTACTTCATTCCTGTTAAATTTGAAAATACAAAAAAATATATAAAAAAATGTCTTTAATAAACATTTTCTCAAATGTTCTTGTTCTTAGTATAGCCCCTGATCCTTTTCCTTGTCTTTTCACAGGGAAATGTCGAACGGGCGGTTGGTCTCGAACTTTAGAAATGGCGTAAGCCTTGCACTCGATGAAAGAGGGTGAAAGATGGAGCGATAATCGAGATTGACTCGGATTTCGCACCGGCGGAGCCTACGATATGAGGAAAGTGGCCGGGTCCCGAGTTGACCGAGAAGAGCTGCCGGGCGGACGGTGATGAAAGTGGGTGGCCCAAGCCACCGATCCGACGACAAGAAAAGAAAGGCAAACACTCGAAGAAGATAAGAAAATGAAGTCTTTAGTCGCTACGGCGGAGGGCATGCTTGTCGGCGCCGCGCCCACGAGAGATTCAGAAGTTCGAAGAGCTACTCTCACGAGCAACGCAACAAAGAAATAAGAATCGCCGTATCCGTAAGATGTTAATAAAACTAGTCGCGGACCGGCGCGACGAGAGCAGATTGCTAATGCCGGTACATACACTTCGAGGACACCGGTTCACCGGGAACTCGAAGAAAGGAGGCCGGCTCTAGGATAACGAAAGGACCGGGGAAATCTCACAAAGACCGGAAGAAAGAAGGCTACCACGCCACCGGATAGAACCACCGGTAATGCATGACCTTGTTGCAGAAGCAACCCGGGGGATGTCCCGACGAGCATCATCCCCGAGGAGCCGAGGTATGCGGGGGAACGTGAAGGGATTGAACCATATATCCCACAATATGTCACAAGGCCTCGCCATTTGCGGATCATTCCGAATACGAGCTGGAGAGAATGCGGAATGTTGAAAAGAAAACCTTTGAATACTTCGAGAGAATCGGAGGCGGAAGAATCAATATACTAGAGGGCCTCGAGCTACATACGGACGTATTCTCGGAGTATAAACAACGAGCAAATCGTGGATTGCATCCGGGATTTGAAAAGAATGGGCCGAGCGGACCGCTGAGGAAAACACATACTCGGAACCCCGGAGATGGATGCTGGGGAAGGGAAGAATTACAATACAATGTGGATGTTGTTACAACTTTGCGGAGGACGGAAGGAAACCCACCGGGAATACTCCATCATGGCCGAGTGGATCCGATGCCATTAGTCATCAAGAGAATGGTAAAGAGATTGATAACATGGAGAATGCTGCCAGCAGATTGCATACCCAATAGCTACATTATTAACATCTACAAGCGGGGTGATTGCATACCCCCACACATAGATCACCACGACTTTGTCGGACCTTTACGCACGATCTCTTTCTCGAACGAGTGTAACATCATGTTCGGATCCGACCTCCGGATAGCGAAGCCCGGGTGAGTTCGAGGGCCGGTGAAGATACCATTACCGGTAGGTTCCATCATGATGCCGAAGGGCAACGGAGCGGATATCGCTAAGCATTGCATACTAGGAGTACCGGTGAAGCGGATCTCGGTTACTTTCGGAAGAATAGACGACGGGAAGACACCTTACCATTTCCGACCGGACACCGGAGCTAGAGAGCCTCCGGCCTTACGAGCTGTGAGTTACATGGAAAATATCACACCTCAAATGTACATCTATACGACATCCTTGCCAAGGATGGCTTGGAAGGTGATGTTATTGACCATGTACCCCACTATTCAGACATGGATTTTTGACAGATGCTTCTTTGGATGGATCGATGAAGATCATACATAGTCCGTTTTGAGTCTACATGAATTGTATGAGATATATTCCAGATCGAGTTGTATGATGTATCTTCGACATGATTGGAATGAAAGTGACCATGTCACATTTTCTTGGCCTTCACCTCTTTTGTGCAAATTGGTAGGAAACGCCATTAAAGTTAAATGAACTTCGAACAAAGAACAGAGAAGAAATAAAAAGAGAGAATAAAAGAAAACTTTCCTAAAAAAAAAAAATTAAAAAAATGTCGAACACCAAATCCACATGAACACCAAGTAAACAATAAAAAAATGGGAAAGTTAAAAGGACAAACAAAACAAATTTAAAGCTCAAATTGAATTCCAGTTTAAACCCATCTTCTCAAACCCTCCAATCCTTCTTCAAATCAAGATCTATTCTAGACCTCCCTTGAAACCCCCTCTCGGGATGATTTCAGAATCACGAAGAATTTTCGATTTGATCCGGATGGCATGGGTTTGTACCCTTTGCCAAGTAATCAGACTTTGATTGATTCCCATGGGATATGAAACACTTTCATATCTCATTTCGATCTCCCGCTAAATCCAAATCTCCATAGAAAATTTCAATTCAAAATTTCCGAGACTGGTACCTAAATTCCAGTTCTCATTCCGAGATCGATACCTAAATTTCGATTCTCATCCGAATTGATACATAAATTTCAATTCAAAATTTCCGAGACTGGTACCTAAATTCCGAGTTCTCATTCCGAGATCGATACCTAAATTTCGATTCTCATCCGAATTGATACCTAAATTTCAATTCAAAATTTCCGAGACCGGTACCTAAATTCCGAGTTCTCATTCCGAGATCGATACCTAAATTTCGATTCTCATCCGAATTGATACCTAAATTTCAATTCAAAATTTCCGAGATCAGTACCTAAATTCCAGTTCTCATTCCGAGATCGATACCTAAATTTCGATTCTCATCCGAATTGATACCTAAATTTCAATTCAAAATTTCCGAGGTCGGTACCTAAATTCCGGTCCTCTTCCTTCGAGGTCGGTACTTAAATTCCGACTCTCATTCGAGATCGATACCTAAATTTCGATTCTCTTTTGAATTGATACCTAAATTTCAATTCTAAACTTTCGAGATCGGTACCTAAATTCCAGCTCTCATTTCGAGACTAGTACCTAAATTCCATTTCTCATTTCGAGATCGATACCTAAATTTCGATTCTCTTTTGAATTGATACCTAAATTTCAATTCTAAACTTTCGAGATCGGTACCTAAATTCCAGCCTCTTCATTTCGAGACTAGTACCTAAATTCTAGTTCTCATTTCGAGATCGATACCTAAATTTCGATTCTCTTTTGAATTGATACCTAAATTTCAATTCTAAACTTTTGAGACTGGTACCTAAATTCCAGCTCTCATTTCGAGACTAGTACCTAAATTCTAGTTCTCATTTCGAGATCGATACCTAAATTTCGATTCTCTTTTGAATTGATACCTAAATTTCAATTCTAAACTTTCGAGACTAGTACCTAAATTCTAGTTCTCATTCCGAGATCAGTACCTAAATTCTGATTCTCATCATTTTCGAGGTCGATACTTAAATTTCGACTCTCTTTCGAGATTGATACTTAAATTTCAATTCTCATCCCTTTCGAGATCGATACCTAAATTTCGATTCTCATCCTTTTCAATCGACACTTAAACTCCGATTCCCACTCCGAGTGCAGTACCTAAATTCCGAGTTTTCTTTGCGATCCCGAGATTGGAACCTAGGTTTCAATTCTCGTTTCAAATCTAAATTTTCTCAAATTAATTTTAAATCAAACTTCAATCTAAAATAAAAAATCAAGATCTAAAGTTACACATCCGAACTTAAATTGAAACAAACTGAAATCTAAACCGAAATTCCCCCAGATCATGTGATTTGGAATTCACCTCCTTTTCCTTTCCCCGGCGAGAGTTCGAGAATCTCCAGTTTCAGAGATATGCTTGACACTCCCCAACGGAAACTTGTCCACTTCGTCCTAAGTTTGTCACTTGGACATCCGTGTTGGTTTTGTTGATCGCTTCGGTCAACACCAATACGCGCGGTGTGCTCCGTCGGCTCACCACACCTATTGGGAGTCCATTTGTTGACCTCATTTTTGATGAGGTCTTCTCTTCTTCTTTTAGTACTTAGGATCTAGCCTTAGGCTTTTCCTTTGACTATCTTAGAGGACTAGAATTGGGATCCACCATCTAGAATTTCAAACCACTTCTTAAGTCCCTGCAAACTCCACGAACTTGATCGTAGACCCCTAATCACCTAGAGGGTTGAAATCAAATGTGGAAGTTTAAAGGATGAGTTCCTATAGGACTCTTTGGCCTTAGGACTACCCTGGGTGGCCTGGTCTGGTGAAGGGGCTGACTTACACACACACTACACTTATACACTACACTTTCACACACCTCCTAAAACCCCACCCATACCTAACTTGACCTCCTGACTCATGTAGGTGATTCGCATGGATGGTCCTTAACCCCTAAGCTCTTGAGTAAGAGGGTTAGGAACAACATAGTGAATGCCTCAAATGAGTCCCTTCATGGCTCATGTGGGCTTGATGTGGCTTCATGGCTCAACCAAAATGATTTCATTCCACTCAAATTTACCCGATCTTCAATTTTCCAAATTTTCAATTTTTGACCCCCGGGACCCTACACCCGCCTAACCTACCCAAAGCTCTTGAAATTACCCAAATTTTTCAAAATTTCCAAATCACCCAAAATTCCCCAAAATCAATCCCAAACATTTCCAAATCACTCAAATTGATCATCCATACCCAAAAATATCAAAAATTCCAAAAATACCTCCCAATACCCTCCAAATACCCAAAATACCCCCCTTGACCCAAAATATTCAAAAATTCAGAAAATTCCCAGAAAATTCCAGAAAATCCCAAATATTCCCAATTTAATTTTGTTCAACTACACCATGGGCCAATTGTGTCAGTTTACCCTACTTCTGTCAAAACCCCCAATTTGACCCATTTTAACCCTAAGTGAACCCAATGTCAAACCAAACCTACCCAATTGACCCAAATTCTGGTCCAATTCAATTCTAAACTTCAATTCAACATTCCCAACACCAATCTAGACCAAATCCAAGTCCAATTTGATTGACATTTGGATCCAATTTCACTTTTGGCCTTAAAACCCAATTTGGACCCATGACTCAAACCTAACCCAAACTCACCCAATTCAACTCCAATTAACCCCAGATCTTTTCTAAATCTTCCTTAGCATCCCCACAAGAAAAACACTAACATGATTTGCCCAAAATTTAGACGCAAACCCCACTCAAATTCAACCCAAAGCTAAAAGGCCCAATTTTGACCTAAACCCAAACCTAACCCAAATGAGCCCAAACCCCAAAATCAAAGCCTAACCAAAGCCAAAACCTCTTTGAAACACTCCCATAAACATTTCTCAACATTAATTTTACATCAATTTCAACCCTAGCCCAACATTGGCCCAACTTGGCCCACTTTGACCTATATTGGCCCATTTACCAAAAGAGCCCAAATTCAACCCTAATCACCCCCAATTTGCTTCAAGTCACTCATGACACATCCATGAGCTAAACCCAACAATTATTTGGCCCAACCTCTTTACAAAATTCTCATCCATAAATTCATTTTTAAACTTAAAGGCCCATTCCTTAAACCATTTTAAAAGCCCATCTTTTACCACACCCAAAGGCCCAAAATTGGTCTCAAAGCCCATATGACATTTCCCCTCATCATACTTTCAATTAAACTCAATACCTAAGTCCTAAATTCATCATCAAATCATTCCAAATGAAGCTTCATCCAAATTTCCATCAAATTACCAAAAATTCCTAAAATCCATTTTCATGAAATTGACCAAGCTTTCCCCAAGCCAAAGACAAGCCATGCAAGCCATGGACAAGCCACATGAAGCCATGGAGAGTTTGACATGTGATCAAGCCATTAATGGAAAAAGGAGGACCCCCTTTCCTAATCCTTCTTAAGCCTTTTTTACCTTAAGCATGTCACACTCTAAACCATGCTTTGCCACCTAATCCTTGATGGAGACTCCACCACGCATGGGAGATTGACCCACCTGACCTCCTTAGCCCAAAACCAGGTCTTGGGGAGGTGCACCCAAACCATTTGCATGGGTTGACCAAAATAAGCTAAAATAGCCCCTTCCTCTTTCTACTTTGATTCAACCACTTTACACATGTCAAACCTCAATTGAATGCACCAAACCCCGGCCACGACCCACCCGAACAAGATGGTGACCAATGCACGGCCGGCCGACCACCGGGTCGCCGGAAAACACCATGGCCGAGAGCTCGCATGTGAGCCGACTTTGGGATTCTACCTTCGCTGAGCCGCCCCATGCCCGATGGCCACCATGGCTGTTCGCCCTTGACCTGCGCAGCTGATCCCGAAGCCCTAACTCTCCACGGAAGGCCCTCCACCCTCTCCTATTTAAACACCACCCCTCTCGGCCATGGGAGGTGCTCTGAAACAAACCTTAAGGAAACTCGCCAAAATTGTTCCGGACTACTCCCCATACTCGGAGCATTTGATCCCCATCGAAATCCCCTGTCATTTCCTCTCTCGTGAGCTCGATTTCGGAGTTGAAATCCAAGCCCAAAACCAGGACACTTCTCCACGGTGAGCCAATCCCCAAATTGATTGGTTCTACACCTTCACCGGACCAAGAGAAGGTGTCCACCAGCAAAAGCCCCATCTCCGAGCCACCCGAGTTGCTCCGGCCTCCAAGCTTTGTGATCGGTCGTGGTCGAAATCCTACCTAGACAATTCACCGGACCAGGAGACTTCATGCGGAGCTTGCTGGGATCCAATCGAAGGTGAAACAACCCTTGGATCGAAGCCACACTTCTCCGAGCAAAGGTATGGCCTCACTCTTCTTCCCGAGCTTCTGAACATTCTCCATTTTTATTGCGTAAATTTCATCTCACATAAACCGTATGGATGTGTTCTTCTTCTCAAGACGAATCCATAGAGCATAAGAACACGAAAATCCATCGAGTATCGAGTAAGATATTAGGGATTTAGTGTGGACGGCTCTCGGGTGAGGACGCTCGGGGACGATGAACGGATGCCGTCCATTTAATACACGCGCGGACGGACGGCTCGGATGGCGTCGGACCAGGAGATGGTACGTGAACCGCGGGACCCGGAGCGCTGAGTCAGATGGCGGCGTCGAATGGGGGCGCGACACGCGGCATTTCGGAGCTGCCGAGGTTGACGCGGCGCCACGTGGATAAATAGAAAATTAGGGTTTTTTTTCTATTTATTTAATTCCCTAAACTTGGAAAATTCATAACTTTGTGTAGGAAAATCATAAAAATAAAATAAAAATCCCCTCTTGCTCAGTGAACAGAGGAGAATAATGTGGAAAAGAAATTATTTAATTTCATCAAGTATTTTATTTTTAATAATTTATTTACTCTCTGCACATTTTTAATTCTCCATGCATGTATACAATTCACCATGGCATGAGACCATAGGGCTTTTGAAGCCTCTGAATTTGGGAACATTCCCTGAATTTTCCAAAGTCAGAGGCCATCCCTATGAAAAGTTATTGATTTTTCAAATTCATGTTACTTTTTTGAGTATTTTAATTCCAATAATTAGCATGTTGTGAAATAAATTCTAGGAAAATTTGGTGATGTCTCTTATGACCAGAGGACCACTAGGAAAAATAGGTTTTGAGTTAGTTCATTTAAAATAACCCTAATTGGCTTAAACACCCAAAATGGATCCCTAATTAATTAGAGCTAACCATGCATCAAATTGACTTGAAATTAATTCTCCATTAACCTTTAGGATCAGAGGAACACACCATAAAAATTTGAAGTCAATTGGACTTGGTTAGCCTCTACTAAATGGGTTAATTAAGCCACTTTAGTCATTTTAAACTTTAAAAATTCATAACTTTCAAAATATCTTTCAAAAATTCACCAAATTAGTTCTGGAGCCTCTCCGATATTAGGGAATTTAAGAAAATTAAAATTTCAATTTTCTAAAAAAGTTGATTTTTAATGTTATTTTAATATTTTTAATAATTAAAAAATAATAAAAATCACAAAAATAATAAAATTCACCAAAATGTCACATTTTGAATTTTAATCACTTAGGAACAAACCCCATATTTTCTTAAGTCTATTTAATGAGATATTAAATTTTAAAGCCCTAGGGTAATTTTAAAATTAAAAAATGTATTTTCTAGTATTTTTACCAAAATAATTATAATAAATCATAGAAAAATCAGAAAATTGCAAAAATTGATTCTCTGATTTCCTTGATATCAGAGAGATTTTTGAAAAATATAAAATTCATTTTTCAACATTTATTTTATTTTTAAATTAATTAACACTCCAAAACTTAAAATAATTATAATAAAAATAATATAAATAAAAAATCACCAAAATTGATGCAAGTGGTCCTCTGGTCATTAGGAATGTCCCCTAATTTTCTTAAGGACAGAAACTTTCCCTTGGTCATGTTATTAAATTTTCCTTGGAAATCTCTATTTTCTACCAAAAATAATTATATAAATAAATTAAATACGAGAAAAATCACATTTTCTCCTCTCATGTCTTTATTGACATATGAGTGAAGTCACATAAAAATTTCAAGTTCATTTGAGCTTAATTTAGTGAGTTATGAAATTATTAAGCTTAAAGGGTAAAGTGGTAATTAAAATTTTAATCCTTAATTAAAACTTTAGGTTTAATAAAAAATTAACAAGTAAAATATTTTATCTTAATCTGATTTGGATGATTGAAACTTAAATAATTAAAGGGTAGAAATCCATTAAGCAATTTAAAATAATTAAACCTTAATTAAATAATTGATTAAATTTGGAAGAATAATAAAATTGGAATTATTAAAATAGGGATATTATTAGTAAGAGATTTATTCTTTAATTTAAAAATCCCTAAATTAATCATCTCATTAATATTCAATTCTTAATTAAAGTGATAACTCAAATTTAAAATATTAAAAGACTTAATCATTAAAGTTAAATTATTAAACTCTTTTAAAATTTTAATTAAAATGAAAAATAAAATTAAATTAAAAATTAAATTAAATTAAGTAAATTAAATTGAATTAAATTAAACTAAATCAAATTAAATTAAATTAAAGATTAATTGAATTAAATTAAATTAAATTAAATTAAATTAAATTAAATTAAATTAAATTAAAATTAAAAGTTGAATTAAATTAAAGATTAAATTAAATTAAATTAAATAAACAAATTAAATTAAATTAAATGAATAAATTAAATTAAATTAAATTAAATAAATAAAATCAAATTTAAATTAAATTAAGTTAAAACAAATTAAACTAAATTAAATTAAATTAAATTAAATTAAATTAAATTGAATTAAATCAAATTAAATTAAAATTAAATCAAATCAAATTAAATTAATTTAACATCAAATCAAACTAAATTGAATTGAATTGAATTAAATTAAATTAAAAATAAAATAAAATAAATTAAATTAAATTGAATTGAATTAAATATAACATCACCAAAGACATAAAGAATTCAAAATAAATCTAAAATAACTTGAACACTATTCCAAATTTAAACCCATTAATTGAATTCAAACTAAATCATAAACTTACCCTCGAAAGCTTTAGTTGTCATAACTCCTAAAACGTAATATTAAATGAAATGTTACTTCACTTATAGGACATTCAAACATCCTAGTTCATTGAGTAAGATAATAACAAAACTTAACTAAACCTTGGACGATTAATTCATTTGTGTAATTGAATTCATTTGGACTTAAAACAATCCTAGAAATATTGAAAAGATGTTTAAGATTTGCCTTAAGCACTTCCTCGATATGATAGGATGTTCATAAGAACAATTGAACTTAATTGTTCTTTGATGAAGAAAATCGTCTTCAAACAAAAACACAAGGAACATAGACGTCATAGGAAATGACTAGCTATAGGATTAGGAACTTGGTAGAAAACCATAACCCTTACCTTAGCTTTACCTAGGAACTTGCTTAAATAGTCTAATTGTGTTTTAAGTGCAGCTTGGGATGACGGGAAGACCCTCCAGGTACGCTTTTATTTTATTGCAATTTACTTTCTTGCAATTTACATTATTGCAATTTATTTAACCGCATTGCACTTACTTTTCTTGCATGATAAACAACTGTTGCATGAAAACCCACACCTTTAGGATAGTCCCTGAAACTGAAACCAAAACTAAGTTAAAAGTTATTGCAAGATAAAATTCACCGCCACAACATTTCAAAATATAAAACAACTCAAAATTTAATCACAAACAGAACACAAAACTACAATTACAACTATATTAAAACGTCCTGTTTGATGATCGGGAATACCTCGGATGATGTAACCTACGTGTTGCTAACGGGATTTCCCACGGTCTAAATGAAAATGTGGAACTCATTCAGTTGAGTTTAGCAAATTCATCTGGACTAAGTGAATCCGATAAAAATAATGATGTCGGAAGGATGGAACCGTGGGATCTTAACCGGTGTCGTTATAATCAACTTTAAGATTTGTTTTAATTAAAATATTGAAAACACTTGGAAATTAAGATTTTCTCTAAACCAAAACACTTTTTTCATCTCTTGATTTATGACTTCTAAAACTAAACCTCTGCAACAACAAGGAGCTCGGAGCATGGTGGGCAGCACGGCCATCGTCATCAGCAAAACCTGAATCTACATCAACAAAGCTTTCTTAGAATTAAATAACCAAGTCATAGGACTTCGAGGTAGTTTGCCTAGTGCGACATAAATCCTCAACTCTTCGTTAGGCATTTGCATTGCAAATTAAGCCCTAATCGGTCTTAGGATTCCGAGGTAGTCGTCTGATACGACATAAACCCTCACATCTTCGAGGCTGTTTGTATGATTCTATCATATAAATATAAGCCCTAATTAATTAAAATTGACAAAATCAAAACATTAAATAGATATTAGGACCTTCCTAAATTCAAGCCAAATAATAGGATAGTCGGGAAATCACCGAAGTTCACTTCGAATCTGTGATTTCTCCTACTTTTCTTCCTTTGAATTCCCAAAACAAAATGTTCCAAATTTGATCCATTCCCCATTGAAATTCCAAAATTCAATCCCTTGAAAATTTAAACTTTGAAATTCTTGAGAGCAGAATTATTGATTATTATCGAGAGTTTTCTTAGGTGATTCCCGTCACTTAAGATGTAATTAACTATAGGGGCTTGCCTTATAGAGAATTTTAAAGAACCCAGTGTAATATAAACCCTGTTCATTGCTTTCATATTAAGCGAGGGAATTTGTCGGCTTATAAAATTGGTTCGCGGACCAAACGGATGTCACGAAATCTTCTAGTTTATTTAATCGAGCCCCACCATCGAAGCGGTGTCTATCCTTAGGGATAGATACACGGTTTGTGGTGTGGTGTTCGTTTATATAAACTATTTGGGATGTGAGATCAGTTTGATTTCATATCTTAAAATTTTTCAAACTTAAAATTATTTTCAAAATCCAATACTACTTTTCAAATTATTTATTTAAACTAAATAAAAAATTCGCCGACAACTTCTGTTAGGCGGCCCCTTTTCAAAATAAAACACATAACCTAAAAATATGCCGACACTAAGGAAGTAGATTGTGTCTCGACCATATTTATTTAAGTGATCTCCTCATTTGAATTATTTGAAGAGTCATCTTTCCTCCATATTGAAAATTGTTTAATGTCATTTTTTAACTTTTTAAATCTTTCTTCGAATGATTTTACATGATATTCTTCACAAGTTTGCTCCTGAGAACAGTCTGCAGGGGTACTCAGGGTATCCGAGATTCATTCTGATTATTCTCGCCTCCATACATTAGTTTTTAGTATAGGACAAGATATCGTGGGAAGTGTATTATCGTTTTATGAATAAGAAGAGTTTCCTCGTTGTAAAATTTAGACCAAAGAAGTCATTTTAGGAGATGTGTCTTCTGCTTCTAATATTAATTTTTTATACTTAGTTTTATCTTTTGTGACAATCACATTTTTTATTCTTGGCCCCAGTCAAAATTTCATTAGTACCCGAGTACATTGACTGTCTAATGGGAATTGATGATCCATTTTTAAGTAAGTAGGATATTTAATCAAAAGAATCATTCTTTTCATTGTTGTAGAGACCACACATCCCATTTTATCTAACAATCAAGAAATAAAACATCTGTCTTTCCGTGCTAATCTTTTAAACACAAAATATATGGCATGAATTGATGGAGAATTTCTAGGTTGAAAAACATTGTCTTCATATTCAACAGGTATTGGAAAATATCGGTTTTCTTTTGAAAATGAAGGGTTCTCGAAAACACTTTATTCGAATTCAGATGTTTCAAAATTATCATTTTCGTTCCATCTTTTCTTTCTTTTAAGAGAATGAGTTTTATTTTTATGTTGGGAATGAGTTCTTGAAATATTCTTGGAACAAGATCCAACTTCATATATGGATGGAGGTTGGATGTCACTTTCTTCCTCATCATAGATTTTCATTCCTTTTTTGTCAACTTTTCTTTCCATTTCTTCAAAAGTATATTGTTCTTTAGGCATGTATTGAGGTAAGTCCTCTATAAAATTGAGAAAATCTTCATAAGGTTGCAGATTGAATTCTTCAAATGATTGTATATCAGTTTGATATGGATTTTCTAATGCAAATTTAGCTTCATTAAATAATCCAAAATCAATCTGATATCTTCTTCAATTGGCATATTGAAATCTTGATAATAACAACTGACTAAATCTAAGGATTCCATTGTCACTTTTTTGAAAATTCAAGAATAAAATGTCATAGACTTATTTATAAACTGGGAATTTATTTTATTTTTATGTCATATTATTGTTATGAAATGTCTAGAATAACTCTCAAGAGTTAGATTTTGAGAAGATGTGATCCTATTTGTCAAATGATGAAACTTCTTTTGAAAACCAGTGTTTTAACAAAGGATGAGAAGAAAGAAACTCCCTAGTTGAGTCGCCAAACTCTCTTATTGGTGTCAAGATTTTTTGTCGAGGAGTTGCCACTCTCTTATTCTATCTATTGCCCTAATTCTTAAGTAACTTATTTTGTTTTAATTTATTGTCAAAAATTCTTTTAGAAATTAAGAAAATTAGAGAATGTAGAAGGAAGGGCAAATGATGATAAACATAGAGAAAATAAAATGTCATATGGTAATCTTATAAAAGAAATTTTTAGAATGTATGGTTACTAAATATTTCATAAGATAAACCATAAATAAGTTTTGTTAACCAGAGATTTTAGGTAGAATACCTATTCTGAGTTCTTTAATTTCCTATAGAAGCAATAGTTAATTACATCTTAAACAATCATGATTGTTTAAGAATACTTTTGATCAATGTTAATCACTTATTTTTTAAAGAGTTTGAAGAACAAGGAGAGAAACATCAACGTTCAATCCTAGGGGTATTGTCTATTTTATTTTTGTCATGTGTCGTTTTATTGTCGTTTTCATTTTATAGTTTATCATTTGTTTGGTGGCTATCCTAAAAGTTTTAGGTTTTGTGACTATCCTAAATGTTTTAAGTTTTTTTTAGGTTCTGTCAAAGTTTTATTTATTGTTCTTGTCGTTTCATTTATCATTTTATTTTGTCATTGGTCTTTTTTTTAAATGTGATGATTTTAATTAAGTTTTAGTGTCATTGTTCCGTTTTTATCGTCTTGTAAAATAGAGTTAGTACACCTTATAATATGCAAAGAAAATCTAAGAAGAAACTCATCTTCATCTTGCAAGGAAAAAGAATGTCATATTTAAAAGAAATAATTTCAATTTTATTTTCTAAAATCTTTTTTTAATTGGTTAAATTTTGAATAATCCTGTTAAGATGTCATTGGCTTCGTCATCCCAGGGTTATCAGGGGCCTTAATCTACTTTATCCAAAAAGATCTTTAAACCAGGACTGGAAGATTTATGTCAGCAACTAGGATTGCGTCGTCCATGAAACCTTCGTAGATTAAGAACATTGAGGTTCAAGTTGCATTTGGTTATCTTTGTTCACTAAGGTTTCATTTACGTCTTAATGTCTTTTCAGATTTTAGTTTAAAAATTTTGAATTTGTTTACTATTTATTAACCTATTAATTTTTATGATTTTTGTCATTTGTCATTTGTTAGAGTTCAGAATTTTTAGATTCGATGTCATTTGAATCTAAAAAGGTGTCAAGTCTAATGTGGATTAGACTTGAATAAAATCTAACAAAAGTTATATTTTTTAATTTTAGATTCAATGTCATTTGAATAAAAAAAAGTGTCAGGTCTAATATGGATAAATTCTAACATAATTTAGATTTTAGAATTTTAGATTCGATGTAATTTGAATATAAAAGATGTTAAGTCTAATATGGATTAGACTTAGATAAAATCTAACATAAGTTACACTTTAGAATTTTTAGATTCAATGTCATTTGAATCTAAAAAGGTGTTAAGTCTAAATGGATTAAACTTAGATAAAATCTAACATAAGGTAGACTTTAGACTTTTTAGATTCAATGTTATTTGAATCTAAAATGGTGTTAAGTCTAATATGGATTAGACTTAGATAAAATTTTAGAATTTTAGATTGAATGTCATTTGAATCTAAAAAGGTGTTAAATCTAATATTAAGTAAAATCTAACAAGAGTTAGACTTTAGAATTTTAAATTCAGTGTCATTTGAATCTAAAATGTATTAAGTCTAATGTAAATTAAACTTTGATAATTAGATTCAATGTAGTTTGAATCTAATACCTTTTATTTATTTTTTAAGTTCAATGTGATTTAAACTTAACATTGATTGACTTGGGTTCATTTTAGGTTGAACTCAATATGGATTGAACCTAAGGTTTATGTCGGATTAGGTTCAATTTAGGTTGAACCTAAAGTATTAGTTGAATTAGGTTCAATTTAGGTTGAACCTATGGTTTATGATTTGACTTTAAGTCCGGTGTGGGTTGAACTTAAGTTAATTCTTGGTTTAGGTATGAGTAAGCCTTAGTTAGTTAAGGTTTAATAGTTTAATTAAGGCTAACGTATTATACCTAATTAGGGTTTAGGTTTGCTTAAACCTTAGTTAGTTAAGATTTAATGATTTAATTAGGTCTAATGGGTTAGAACTAATTAGGGTTTAGGTTTGATTAAACCTTAGTTAGCTAAGGTTTAATGATTTAATTAAGTCTAATGGGTTAGACCTAATTAGTGTTTGGGTTTGAATAAACCTTAGTTAGTTAAGGTTTAATGATTTAGTTAGGTCTAATGAGTTAGACTTAATTTTGGTTTAAGTTTGATTAAACCTTAGTTAGTTGTGATTTAATGATTTAATTAGGTCTAATGGGTTAGACCTAATTAAGGTTTAGGCATAATTAAACCTTAGTTAGTTGTCTTAAAGATTTAATTAGGTCTATTGAGTTAGACCTAATTGAGTTTTATATTTGATTACACCTTAGATGATTAAGGTTTAATGATTTAATTGGATCTAATGTGTTAGACCTATTTGAGGTTTAGGTTTGATTAAACCTTAATTAGTTAAGGTTTAATAGTATAACTATGTCTAATGGGTTAGACCTAATTGGTGTTTAGATATGATTAAACCTTAGTTAGTTAAGGTTTAATGATTTAATTAGGTTTAATTGGTTAGACCTAATTGAGGTTTAGATATGATTAAACCTTAGTTAGTAAAGTTTTAATTATTTAATTAGGTTTAACAGGTTAGACCTAATTGAGGTTTAGATATGATTAAACTTTAGTTAGTTAAGGTTTAATGATTTAATTAGGTTTAATAGGTTAGCCCTAATTGAGGTTTAGATATGATTAAACCTTTGTTAGTTAAGGTTTAATGATTTAATTAGGTATAATGGTTAGACCTAATTGAGGTTTAGGTTTGCTTAAACCTTAGTTAGTTACGGTGTAATAGTTTAATTAGGTCTAATTAGTTAAACCTAATTGGGGTTTAGATATGATTAAATCTTAGTTGGTTAAGGTTTAATGATTTAATTAGGCCTAATGGGTTAGGCCTAATTGAGTTTAGATATAATTAAACCTTAGTTAGTTAAGATTTAATGATTTAATTAAGTCTAATCGGTTTGACCTAATTGAGGTTTACATTCGATTAAACCTTAGTTAGTTAACATTTAATAGTTTAATTAGGTCTAATGGGTTAGACCTAATTAGGGTTTATTAAGTTAAACCTAATGTGATTAAGGTTTAATTTTGTTGAATTAAGTATAATTTGATGTCTTAGTCTTAATTATGGTTTAATTAGTTAAACCTAATGTGGTTAAAGTTTGACTTTGTTTAATTAAGTCTAATTTGATATCTTAGACCTAATTATGGTTTAGTTAGTTAAATCTAACTTTGTTTAATTAAGTCTAATTTGATGTCTTAGACCTAATTAAGATTTAATTAGTTAAACCTAATGTGGTTAAGGTTTAACTTTGTTTAATTAAGTCTAATTTGATGTCTTAGATCTAATTATGGTTTAATTAGTTAAATCTAATGTGGTTAAGGTTTAACTTTGTTTAATTAAGTCTAATTTGATGTCTTAGACCTAATTATGGTTTAATTAGTTAAACCTAATGTGGTTAAGGTTTAACTTTTTTAATTAAGTCTAATTTGATGCCTTAGACCTAATTATGGTTTAGTTAAACCTAATATGGTTTTAGTTTAACTTTGTTTAATTAAGTCTAATTTGATGTCTTAGACCTAATTATGGTTTAATTCATTAAACCTAATGTGGTTAACGTTTAACTTTGTTTAATTATGTCTAATTTGATGTCTTAGACCCAATTATGGTTTAATTAGTTAAGTCTAATGGGGTTACGGTTTAACTTTGTTTAATTAAGTCTAACTTGATGTCTTAGACCTAACTATGGTTTATCTTGAGTCTATTTGGAATTAAACTCAAGATTGACTTAGTTCATTGTGGAATGTGCTAAGTATGATGAGGAAAAGGATTTTAGGGTTTTAAAATATTAATTTATAATTAATAAGTTTTAACCCTAAAAGGAAGTTAACATTTTAAATTTTCTAATGGCTATTAATTCTTACTTTAAGGTTAATGTCTGTCACCCTAAATTATTTAACCATTTTTCAATTTAATTTCTTAATTTCTAAATTTTTTTTATAATTATTTTTAAAAAATAATTACAAAGCCTCATAAAAATTAGGAAACTATGTCTTAGAGAATTATCCTAGCCCTGGAAAAATTAGGAAAGGCTTCTAAGGACCTAGAGATAAATCCCTAAAATTTTCATATTTTTCTGAATTATAATTAATTTTTAATAATTAAAATACTCCAGAGAGTATTTAATTGATTAAAAATCAAATATAACTCCTAATTTAGAATTTCAATTCCACATTGTTCTTCTCATCACCCTGAGTCTGAGGGTATTTTTGTTTTATTTTTATGATTTTTTTAGACAAAAATATGAATTTTTAATTATTTTAAGGTTAACTGGATTTATTTAAATCCAAATCAGCCCTAAATTACAAGATGGCGTCGCCTATCCTCGAATTCGTCGAAACGCGGCTGATCCGTTGCTGGGGTCCGAACAGCGAATCATGATGGAGTGAATCATAACCATCCATTTCCAAAACATGGAAATGGACAACATCCGTTCATCCCCTTCATCTGGTCTAAACCCGAACTCCATTCGTGTTCTAGACACAAGATCTCGCTCGATTCTTGATGGAATCGAGTGATTTTTGTTTCTAAAGCTTCATCTGAAGGAGATGAACATATCCATATGGATTTGTATGGGTTTTGAATTAGCTAGACCTACTCTAGACCAAACCCGAGCTCGGGTTGGGTGTGAAAAACCATACCTTGACCACGGTGAGTATAGACTCAAATTAAATGACTTGGAATCTTTGTTTGGTCCTCAGTAGACTTTCCCCCAACTCAATTGGAGTCAAATTGGGCGCTTATATGAATTCAATCTCAAAGTGGCTTGACTTGAGAGGATGAGGTCAAACAGTGGGTTAGAGGCTTTGGGGATGGCCAATTTTGATTGGGCTCATCATCGTAGGGGTCTGTGATGGTGTAGGAATGATCAATTTGTAATTTTGGAGAGTTTCATGTCAAACCTGAATTTTGTCCTGTACTCGGGAAGGAAATTGGAGGCCATTGATGGGTTTCAGAGCTTGATTTTATAAGGAATCAATTGCTAAGGGTATAATGAAGAAATTTCATGTTGAGAGTTTTTTTATTTGAGCAAAGTGGCTAGGTCTCCTATATTAGTATCTCCCTTTTTTAAGCTCTCGAGTTTGGGCTTATTTATAGCCATGGGTGAGCTTTGGATGAGCTTTTGCTGACTTGGGGAAGGTGGTAACCTATCTATGATTTCTTGGAGATGAGATTGTTGGTTGTGGATGAGGGGATTTCAGTTTCCCAAGCTCAACCCATGTAGATTTCCAAGTGTGGTAAAGCTTTAACCCAAGGCTTGGCCTGCTTCCATTGGTTGGCTAGGGAGGTGTATGGATTGGTTCAAATGCTGTGGATCAACCTGCCCCACATGAGTCCTCATTGATCATTTAATGGTTGTGAAGAAAGGATGGCACATAGGCCTCCTATTCATCCATTTTCATCATTGGATTTAACCATAGTAAATGGACAGCTCAAGTCATGTTTTCTCTCTATTGGATGATAGGGAGATGCATGGTGACCTAAGAAAGGCAAGCCATCATCCATTTTTCATCTTATTTAAGTTTTGATGAGAGGATGCCATGTAATCCTTCCATTTCCCCATTTGTATAATTTTTGTCATGATGAGGTATAATGTGGTTTAACCATGGTATAAGGGTGAGGTTAAGTGGTGTTTCATCCTCATTGGCATGTCCATGAAATACCTAAAGTGGTCGGCCACCTCATCTCAAGGGTGAAGGTGAGTCATGCTTTGAAGTGGGGAGATAATGCCACCTTAAAATGTGTTATGATTATGTTTAACCCATGGTTAACCATGATGGTTAATGGGTTTACCATGTGTTGGTTTGTGTCATAATGGGTTTAATGAGTCATGGGTGACCTATTAATGACCCTCCACAATTTAATTTTGATAAATCATGGAATTTTCATGTCATATGTGATGTAATGGAATTAAATCCATTTTATCATAATTCCAATTTTTAATTAATTATGCAATTAATAGAAAATATTAGAAATTATATTTTTAGTCAATAAATTAATCAAAATAAAATTTAAAATTAATTATTTGATTAATTTTACCAATTTTGGTTCAAAATTAGGCATTTTAACTAAATTTGATTAATGTTGACTAAAGTTGACCATGGTTGACCTAGGTTGACCAACGTTAACTTATTTTAGTCCAAGGATGACCAATTTTGACTTTTCTAACCTTGTCATGGTTTAGTCTGTCTTGAAGTCCAATGATTTTGTCATTAAAGGTTTAATTTAATAATGTTAACCAATTTTAAGGTTTAGGTCAATCCAATAGTCAATGTGGTGACTTTTGGATTTTTTATTGGTCTCCTTGACCAATGTTAAGTTGATTAGGTCAATAGTTGATCAATGATGTCAATGTGGTAGTCTTTTAGGTCTTAGGTTGGCCAATTTTACCAATTTGGCCTATTTAGGTCAAGGTTTGACCTATGATGTCAATGTGATAGGTCATGGGTTGACTAGTTAGGTCAAAGGTTGACCAATGTGGGGGTTATTGGGTCAAAAAATGACCAATTTGACCAAAGTTGACTTTATGGGTCAAAGGTTGACCAGTTGGGTCAATGGGGTGGTCATTGGGTCAGAAATTGACCAGTTTGACTAAAGTTGACTTTTTGATTAATGGTTGACCAGTTAAGTCAATGTAGTGATCATTGATAGGGGTGTAAACGAGTCGAACACGAGCGAGCCTAGGCTCAGCTCGGCTCAGCTCGTGTTCGGCTCGTTTATATTTTGAGCCAAAAAAGTGTGTTCGTGTTCGATTCATCTGCTTAGCGAGCCAAACACTAGCTGTTCACGAACAAAGAGTCGTTTGACAACCCTAATCACGTAACCATAAGATGTTAAAGGATTATGCAAGATTTAAGAATTATTTTTATATTAAAACATCATTTGAATCTAATTTAATAATTTTTATTATATTTACTTAATTAAAAATTTTAATTGATTATAAATCTTCTTAATTTTTTAAAAATACTACTCATCGATATATATATATATATATATATATATATATATATTTATGTAGATATATATGCATGTATGTAGATATATTTATGTATATATATGGATATGTATCTAGATACATACATATATATCTATATTTATGTGTGTAGATATATATGTGTGTGTATATAGATACATACATGTGTATATATATATATATATATATATATATATATATATATATATATATATATATATATATATATAGAATTCAGAGTTTGATATGGACCAGACGGCTAGGGTTTCGCTCTTGGGGTTTCATGGCGATTCGCGGGCGAACTACGTCGTTTAGGCGTGCTGTCCCTCAGTCCGGTCTTCTCCCGGGTGATCGCCGTCGCCCGGGCTTCGGTGATCTCTCCCCTTTTTTCTCTCTGTTGTTTTCTTTACTTTTTTTGTTATCTGTGATGGAGCGTAACTACGCCAACGCCGTCACGGGGGGCTCTCTTACGACCTCCAGGAACCACTCTTGCTATTTCCCACAATCTTTTCATGAGGCTTGGGAGATGGGTGGGGGTGAGTATAATTTCATCAAGAAGCTCGGAAGGAAAAATGGCAAGCCTGCTCTTTTTCTTTCGGAGGAGGAGACTAACATTCTTGCTTCTTCATGTCGTTTTGTGTTGATTGGCAAGTTTCTTTATGGTCATCCGAAGTTAGACATCATCCGGAAGGAGTTTGACTCCCTAAAGCTCACTGGCGCCTGGAAGATAGGTTCGGTCGATGGTAGGCATATCCTTATAGATCTAACTAACGATGTCGACTACACTAATGTTTTTGCTCGTAAAGTTCTGAAAATTGACAATAGGTATATGCGTATTCTAAAATGGAGCGTTGATTTCAACCCCAAAGCTGAATCCCCTGTTATTCCAGTATGGATAAAATTTCCTGAGTATAAGTACCATCTTTTTAACCATGAAATTCTCTATTCTCTCACAAAAGGTTTTGGTACGCCTCTTAGAGTTGATAATCCTACGGTTGATCGTTCAAAGCCCGCAGATGCTTGTTTTTTAGTTGAGAGGGACATCACCGACATCTATCCGGATGAAGTACGGATAGGTTCCTCTCACACCGGATGCGCGGCGGAGTTATTATGGGCTCACACCCACCTTATTGCTCTCAGCTGTGTCTATGTTTGGCCACTCCCCTTCGATTTGTTATAGACTTCACCCCCATCTTAAACCTACTACTTTTCCTACGACCACCATTCACACTACCCGACGACCTCTACCCGCCGAGCCCCCTTCACTAATACTGCTTGCATCTCTTGTCATTCCACCTCCTCGAAACCTCCCCATTATCTCCACTGTTATCATCCCCCCGACCAAACCTTTATCCTCTTTGGAGGAAGATTGCAGTTCAAACGCTAATAACCCAAACAAGGTTGAGGCTTCTTTTAACATTCATGTTCCTACACCTTTAGATGACCAAGTTGATCCTCCCAGTGATCAGGGGACCTCCCCATGTCACAATGCATCACCTACTTTGATCTTTCCTTTGGAAAACTCAACCCCTTTATGTTCAACTCCCAACAACACTTCTCCTTGCAAACCCAACAATGTCCTGGGTTTGGATGACATAAACCAATCATTGGATAAAAATGGTGATGCTAATTCCCACCACAGCTCTACTGGTGAACTATCTTTAACAGTTGAAGATGATCAAAATATCCAGATTTTGATTCCTGATGTTGTTCCTTCTGATCTAAATACGTTAAATTTTAGATCTGAAGTGTATCCTCTCTCTGACTCTGTCCCGCTTCCTACTCCTTGTGTTCTCGAAGAGACTAGCAATCATGCTTGAGTCTACGGGAACATCACAAAATCCTCCCACATCTACCTGACTTATAGACAAGCGAGCCCTCATCAACCTGACACTCGTCGTTGTTGAATCTTGTTATAATGTTAATGATTCTACTTATATTGGAGGCACACTCTGATATGGAAGCCGAATGGATTATTCAAAAGTCTAATAGGAAAAGAAGTAAGAAACAATTTCCCGGAACCATATTAAGTGCTTGAACAAGTTGCCCCTAGTTTGTACGAAAGTGAAATTTTACCTCCCTCTTCTAGGACAACTAGAAGAGGTGGAAAGCATCATATCTAACATTATGGTTTGGAATATTAGGGGAGTGGCTGATCCTCCCTCCCTTAAGCGTCTGAAGCACCTTTGTAGGATCCATCACCTGGATATTTTTGCCATTTTAGAGCCTATGGTCATTAATAATAAAGAGAAAATCTTTAAATGTTTCCCTCTTTACTCTTACCATTGCAACTATAATAATAAAATTTGGGTGTTTTGGAAAAAAACATCAATCTTCATATCATTGAAGATGATAAACAATTTGTGCTTGCTCATTATAATTATGATTGTTTCAATGGTTGGTTAACTTTTGTTTATGCTTAGCACCATTCTTGCTGATAAGTACATCCTACTGGAATAAGCTCATTGCCATAGGAAATTCTATTAATGATAGGTTGGTTTGTTGGAGGGGATTTTAACATGGTCATGTCCGTTTCGAAAGGAGAGGGGAGCCAACATTGACTCTAATTTAATGCATAAATTCTGTGAGAGCATCTCTCAGGCCAGTCTCTATGACTTGGGGTTCATTGGTCCTCCTTTCACATGGAGAAGAGGTCTGCTTTTTCAAAGATTAGATAGATTTTTTGGTAACCCCAATTTTTTTAACTATTATAAATTCTTTAGGGTTCAACATCTCGGTCATGCTTCCTCGACCATAATCCCCTTCTCTTACATCTTGCTTTTCACTCCAAACACGAGCAGATCCCCCTTTAAATTTTTAAATATACTGGACTACTCACCCCACTTTTCTTGATCTTATTAAAGCTCTGTGGCAACCTATGAGATGTGGTTCTCCATGGTTTGTTTTGTGGCGGCTTCATAAGATGGTTGCTCTTGCGGCCTTAAGAGCTGGAATCATGAGGTCTTTGGTAACATTCATACTAGAGTGGCTAACTCTTTGCGTCTTGTCGATAACTTAGAAGCTAATGTTATTATGTCTGCTGAGAATGTGCGGGAGCTTGCTCATGCCCAATGCATTCTTCTTGCTTGATATAGCTCTTGAGGAAGATCTTCTCATGCAAAAGCTCATGATATTCATTTCACTAAAGGGACAGAAACACTAATTATTTCCATGCTTAAGATCAAAAATAGGATAAACAATAATATCATTAACCAAATCAATGATTGTGATGGCAATGTTCTTAATGACTCTTTGGACATTGGTAGGAGTCTTTGTTAGTTATTTTTCTACTTTATTTAATAGTAATGTGCGGGTTTCTTGCTTTAATGGCAATCTCTTTAATGTCGATAAAGAATATGTTACCTCTATTGGCCTCACTGATGTCCCCTACGAGGAGGAGATTTATATTGCTTTAAAGAGCTTAAATTCTAATAAAGCACACAGGTCACGATGGTTTTACCTCTTGCTTTTATATCGATTGTTGGGATGTTATTAAAAAAGAATTCATTATGGCTATACAAAGTTTCTTTTTGGGGGATGACCTTTGCGATTATTTTTCGGCGGCTTTGATTGTGCTTATCCCAAAAGGCAATGATAGATCTAAATGGAATAACTTTAGACTATTTCCTTAACATACTGTGTTATCTAAAGTAATCGGTAAAATTTTGGTTGCAAGGCTGCAACCACATCTTGACAAGTTGGTATCTCCTCATCAATCTTGCCTTTATTAAAGGCGGGGAGATCACGGATAACATTCTGCTGGCCAAGAGCTTCTTGAAGATTTGGATAGGAAGTGCGGAGGAGGTAATATCATTCTGAAACTTGACATCGAAAAAGCTTTTGACACTATTAATTGGGACTTCATCTTGAATGTTTTGTCTGCTAGAGGCTTTAATGTTAATTTACGCCTTTTAATTAAAAGATGGCTATACAACAATCACTATAGCATCTTGATCGATGGCGGCTCTCATGGTTTCTTCTCTGCTAATAGAGGTATTAAGCGGGGAGACCCCTATCTCCGGTCATCTTTATCATTGCATTTGATTACATGTCTAGGTCGCTTAATAATCCTCGTATAAAGGCAAGTGCTTATTTCACTAACAAGGCTCATTTTCTGTTAGCCACTTGGCTTATGCGATGACATTGTGGTGTTCTCTAATGCTTCTAAGGTTACTATTAAAGCCTTGATGAAAACCTTAGGTGATTTTGAGAAGGCTTACGGTATGACTTTTCACGAGGATAAGTGTCGAATTTTCTTCGACAAGCACTTATCTCATGCACATCAATTATGGGTTACCAATCACCTTTGGTTACATTGCTTGCTAAGCTTCCTCTTAAGTATTTAGGTGTTAATCTTATTAGGGGTAGATGTAAACAAATTCAAATGGATGATGTTATTGACGAAGTTAAGCAAAAGATTTTTCAACTGGAACAATACTTTCTTGTCTAATGGAGGTCGTTTAACTCTGCTTGAATAGTGTTAGCATAGCATTCCCTATATGCTCTTCGAGTTTTTAATGCAAAGAAAAGCTCCATTACTTTACTTGAAAAGGTTTTCAATAGATTTCTTTGGGAAGGTGGGGGGGAAGAAACATTGGCTCTCCTGGCGTAGGCTGTGTAAGCCTAAGTTTGCTGGGGGTTTGGGCTTCAAAGCCCTACCCCATATTGTTGATATAAACATGTGTAAGTTGTGGTATAAGTTTAGACTTAGGGAATCGATTTGGGCTAATTACATGCATGCTTGAAATACTTTGCGAGTATCGATCATCATCTGTTGTTGTTAAGTGGAAATACTGGTGATTCTAAAATATGGAAGGCTATCACGACTCTTAGGACTAAAGCATCACGGTATGTTTTGGGATATTGGTGATGGGAAAGTTTCCTTTTGGCATGATAGTTGGGGTAGTCCTAATCTCTGTCTGGATGCACAGTCCACTATTCAGGATAAACTTTTGGTTGCTGATTGTTGGTCTCATGGGAATTGGGACATTTCTAAGCTTAGGTATCTGGTTGGTATTGATTCTGCTAGGCTTATCAGCCAAATTCCTATAAGAACTTCTCATCATGACAAACCTATTTGGAAGAAAAATTTGTAGCTCTCTGCTAGCAAGCATCTTTACCATATGTTCAATTCCTTCTCTACTGTTAATTGGGGGATTGAGATTTGGAATCCTATTTTTACCCCCTCTATTTCTTTTTTTCTTTGGAGGTACTTTTCTCTGTTACTACCATTGGATGATATTTTGAAGCTCAAAGGCTTGAATTTGGCTTCCATATGCCTGCTCTGTTTAAATGATGAGGAGTCCTCTCCTCATTTATTTTTTAAATGTCCTTATTCTAAAATCATTTGGAACAGGCTGGCTGTTTTTTTTTTGGGCTTACTTGGCCGATATTGTTACTCAATCCTTGGTTACTTGAAGACATGGAAGTCTGTTAATCATCTTTGGGAAGAGTTTTGACTTTTTCCCTTATGTTGTGTTATGGTTTATTTGGAATGCCAGGAACGATTTTAAACATGTTGTTTGCAAACCATCTGTTGAGGTTACTTTCTCTAATATTTTAGCCTATTATAACAGAGCTTCTAAGTACATTCACTTCGATAACACTTATTGTTAAGAAGCACATTCTTGTTAGATGGCTTCCTCCTCCTTTAGGGGTTATCAAAGTTAATATTGATGGTAGTTGGTCCACTTCTCATCTTTGGTGTGGGGGGTGTTTTCGGGGATCATCGGGGTAAGTTAATTACTTACTTTTCTTCCCCTGTGGTGGTGATTCCCCTCTCATAACGAAGTTTGGGCTCTCTTTACGGCTTTGAGATCTCGTTATTATTTTTAAGTTTAACCAACTTTTGGTGGAAACTAATTCTACTTTGCTTATAAACATGTTTCTTAAGCTGGATGCCACTCCGTGGAATCTATTGTTTCTGTTTAGATGCATTTGGAATCTTATTGATACTTTCCACCTGCAAATATGTTTTAATTTCATCTTTAGGGAAGGGAATAGGGTTGCTGATTGGTTAGCTAAGAATGCTGGGTGTACTCCTTTGGTGGGCACTTCCCCTCCTCGTCAGTTAGCCTGTTTACTGCATGGTGATAGAATTAATCTGCCCTACATTAGATATATCTAGCTTGGCGTATTTATCTGGTTCTTTTTGGTTTAGGTTTCAGATTTTTGTTTTGTCAGTTTCTTTTAATTCTTGGGGATTTTTTGTGCACCACTTTTCTGTTTGGTCTGATGTTTCTTCTGCTCTACATTGCTGATGGTAGTCCCTTTATGCATTATACTGGGTGTGCTAATTTTACTGTTTGGTTGAAGATTCTATGTTTTGGGAATCCCTTTCTACTTTTAGTAGGCTTTGCAGGTTTGTTTAGGGCTTCTGTTGGGTTAACTTGCTTAAGGTTGCACGCACATTATAAGAAGACGAGTTCTTTCTTGATGAAGTACCAGTTGGATACCATTTTGACCTGCTTTCTTTTGGGGACTCTTGCTGTTCGACCATAACCTTTAGCCTCTTGGTTGCATGCACGTTACATGAAGACGACTTTTCTCCTCATGAAGATCATGTTGGTTACCATTTTGACTCGCTTTCTCTTGGGGATGCATTTGCTTTACGGACGAACCTTTACCCTGCTGGTAATGATGTCTTTAATTTTCTCGCTCATTTGCTGTTGGATAAGATACTGTTTCATGCATTTCTTACTTTATTTTGGAGTTTTTTATTGCATGCGTTGTACGGTGGGAGGGGTTGGTAGGAGACGGGACCTCTAGGTGTGCGTTATTGTATTTTATTTTGGGTTTTGTAGTGAAGTCTGCTTTCATTAACTTCTCTCGATTTTGTAACACGCTTTTTGAATATTAACACGTAGGGAGTCTTTTGTGCTCTTTCCCAAAAATATATATATATATATATATATATATATATATATATATATATATATATATATATACATACATGTATATATATATATGAGTTTATGTATATATATGAGTTCGTTCCTTCGACCGAAAAGCTTGCTTGATCCCGTCGCCGCCGTAAAAAATGGCGCGCGGCCGCTGCGCGCCTACAGAAACCTACTATATCACTCCCCCTTCTCCATAGGTGCTTTGTATTCTCATTGTCTTGGAGTTTTTTGGAGCTCGTTTCTTCTTTCTGGTTTCATCGCTTTTGTGCCCTGAGAGGAGGTGTGTTCGGTTGCTACGGCTACGTTCCTTCTTTCTGATACCGGCAAGGAGAAGAAAGTTAACAAACGTCGCTAAGGTGGTCGAGCCTCGGCTTGAAGATCTGGTTGTCGCAACGGTCAAGGGATTCCCAGCGTGGGTGCGCTCTGTAATTTCTATTTCTGGTTATTCATTTGCTCGTCTAGGTAGAGCTGAGTCTGTCTCTAAAGAATTTTCTGGCTATGCTCAGAAGATGGAAGGAAATACTAACAATGGAGGAAAACTTGGCGTGTTAGGAAGCAACAAGAAAAAAATTACTAAAAAGGGCATACCAAGGGAAGATCTTGTAGTGGGAAAACTAGCAACTTCTGAGGGAAACCCAGTTGTGGATCCTTCAGTAGACCGTAAAGGTGATTGCTTCCAGTCTGGAGCTATTAAACGTAAGATGAGTGGTGATGGAGTTTTACCCTCGGCTAAAAGATCACTATTTAACAATGAGAGAGTTAATATCTCCAAAAGCTCCAGTAACAGTGAATCATCACATTTCACTGGAGGCGAAAAGAACAAGAAGAATTTAAACTCTGTAGGGCCTGAATCTGTACGAGCTGATAATTGCATCCCGTCCACAACACCACCATGTGATAACATGAACCAGTCAGGAGTAATAAAATTGTTCAATGGATCAGGAATTGTTTCAAAATCTTCATCCACTGGCACTGAAGACTCAACTAAGAACAGGATTGTGACTAATGGAATGAATTTTAAACACAATAATACCTCTTTAATTACTTTGTCCCCTAGAAGGAGAGCTTTGAGGTTCCTGGACGATGATGATGGTGAAGAACGTAGAACTCCAGTTCACCGTGTTACTAATTTTACTTTGAGAGAATGCTCAGGCTCTGAAAGAAAATCTGATATGCAGCCGGAATCTTGTTGAAACTTTCAGAATGGTTCGCTTTCCGATATGGGTAAAAATTTTATTAGAAATGTGAGCTCTAGAGTTAATGAATGTCCCAACAATGTCACGGGTAGCATGGAATCGATGGAGAGTTGCTATTCAGCTTCTAGGCTTCATAATGTTGAAGTGAATGTGCTGAAACCTTCTGCAGACTTGCTTGCCAGCTCAAATTCTGTTAAGCGAAAAAAGTGTAATTCGGCCTCTCCAAATGGTAGAGCAGCCAATAACGAACTGGAAACATTAGTTAGCTCCAAGCATCATGGTAGAAAGGAAGGTCCTTTCGATGCCCCATTTGGCAACTCGTGTAAAGCTTTTGAAACATCACACTATTCTTGCTCAATCCCAAAAAAGCGTAAATTATCTATGGAGAAATCCAGTGCTTTACCCAAAGCCAACATTTCAGTACTTGTTCCTGAAAACAGGTCCAATCTTAATTTTTCGGCCGAGAAAGATGTTTTAGCTGGACAAAGGTCTGATATTGCGAGGGAGGCTATTGCTGATTCTGCTGATAGCAAATTGATAGATTCTACTATGTCAATGAAACATCTTATTGCAGCTGCTCAAGCAAAGAAAAGGCTAGCACATTCTCAACAAAGAAAAGGAAACTTGCTACCTACTGATTCTTCAAATGGTACTAGTGAAGTTGAGATTGCTAGAGAGGCTATGGAAGGGATGATAGAAACATTATCAAGAACTCGAGATAGTATCAGACGAGCAACCCGTCATGCTATAGAATGTGCTAAGTATGGTATTGCAAATGAGGTTGTTGAACGTCTCATACACAAATTGGAAAATGAACCGATACTTTCTCATAGGATTGACCTGTTCTTCCTTGTGGACTCTATCACTCAATGCTCACAATCTTTGAAAGAGGCATCGTATGTACCTGTTGTACAAGCAACTTTGCCACGCATTTTGGGTGCTGCTGCTCCTTCTGGGTCTTCTGCCCAGGAGAATAGACGTCAGTGTTTGAAGGTTTTGACTTTGTGGCGAGAGAGGAGAAATTTGCCAGAATATATCCTTCGTCGCTACATGGACAAAATTGAAGTTTGTAATGATGGATTGGATTCTGTGTTTTCTAGTAGAATTCCATCTTGTGCAGACCAATGTGTGGACGATCCCATAAGAGAAGTAGAAAGATTACACGTAGATCAGTATGAAAGCAACACAACATTCCTGTTTTGTGGAATTCTTTCTACGCATGTTTTGGAAGATGATGAAGATTTCCGGAGCAGTCTATGCAATAGCACTAAAGATTTTTCTCCACATAAATTAGGTGATGTTTCTGAAGTCGTTCCTGGTTCTGAAGGTCGTCTAATGGAAGCACATCACCATACGTTGGAGCATGCAGAGAATGAGATAGAAATGGAAGATGAACTTACATTACCTTCTGAAGAGAGAGCTATAGGTGGAGGTTCTTCCTACAGTTTTGCACCTCATCAGGAGCATTGCTCTGTTCTTAAATCTATATTTGATAATAAAAATGAGCTCCTATTTTTACTGGCAGGTTCTCCTCCACTTCCTTTAGATCCTCCACCTTCTCCACCACCATTACCTTCTTCACCGCCTCCCCCTACACCTCCACCTACATCATCACCCCCACCTATGTCACCGCCAATAGTCTCATCACTGCATCAAGTTTTCTACTCCAGTCCGTCATTTCAACAATATGTTGAAACTATTCAGCAGATGCCTCTTCATTCTTCCTGCCAGCACTGAAGATCCCAAACCATTCCCTTCCAATTTCTCAAATTCCCTCAGGCCATCTATCTCATGGGAATTCCATGTCCCAACACCATTTACAGCAGAAATATAGTCATCACGCTTTTCTACTCAATCAAGGAACATTTGGTGCAAAAGAGCAAAGGTTGTCACATCCTGGAGATGCTAATCAAGGTTACTCCGACGCTTGGAACCAAGGAGGGAGACCATCATCATATTTAAGTGTACCTTTTGTACAGGACGGACACTGTAGATTAACTACTACGGATTTCTATCATCCCCAACATTTTCCACCGCCATCTCGAGCTTCATTACCAGGTGATAGTTTTGCCAATTTTACGCCCACAGATTTTTGGAGACCCACATAAATGTTTTTATTCTTGTTCAAGGGGTCTGCTATAGGAACTTAAAAGGATTTTAAACAGAACCACAAGGAACGCTTGCTCCTTTATACTTCTTCAAGTATATGGGAGATTCAGAGCTTTGTATATTTACATTGTGGTTGATTTTGTTGATATTCAAAGGTTCGCTGATAGATGAAGACAGTTAACATTTGATCTTTTTTAGGCATTTGTAAATTGTAGTTTTTGCTGATCTTATAGAAGAGCAGATATCTCCTTACCAAATCTTAGGCAATGTAATTTAGAGAACAGAAGATTTGCTATATCATTATTGATATTTCTTTATCAATTGAAATTCTGATTTCCACAGAGAAAAAAAATTTTTTTTTTTGCCATTTAGCCTATGCAAATAATGTAATGGCTTTTTCTAATGGCAGTAAGAATACTATTAAAAAGTTTATGAAGGTATTACTGTAGTTTGAATTTATTTCTGGAATGAACTTTAATAAATCCAAATGTTACTTTCTTCCAAGCAGTAAGATGTCTGTTGTTATGAAAAACTGGATCATTGATTACACTTGTTTTAAAGAAGATCATTATTCTCTCAAATATTTGGGATTTCCCCTCATTAAAGGCAAAAGGAAAATGGCACACTTTGATGCTATTATTGATAAAGTTTCTTCCCATATTAACAACTGGACTACTTCTTTCCTATCTGATGGTATAAGGATAGTTTTATTAAAGCATGTTCTCTTATCTTTTCAATTATGTATTTTACAAATGGTAAAATTAAAGAAAAGTACTCAAAGGCTTCTCTCAACTATGTTCAACAAATTTCTATGGGAAGGAAGTCCTAAGAAAATGCATTGGTCTAACTGGGATAAAATTTGTAAACCTTATGATTGTGGAGGACTGGGTTTTAGGAACTTTCAGGATATGAGTTTTATCTTCCATTGTAAACAATGGATTAGATTCAGGATGTAGAATTCTTTATGGGCCAGATTCTTATATGGGAAATATTGTTATAAAAGGGGTACATCCTTCTCAGGTTCAGCCAAAACTTGGGGATTCAAAGAATTGGAAAGACCTTCTTAAAATAAGAGATAAAGCTAAAAATTTATTTGTTTGGGAAGTTGGAGAGGGGGAGATTAATTTCTAGTATGATAATTGGCTTTTAAATGGTTGTCTTAAAGAACAAAGAGGACTGAATTCAAAAAATTTGAAAATTGCTGATTGTTGGTCTAATAATGAATGGAATTATGATATGGTGAATAAGTTGGTTGATAAAGACACTGCTAGAAGTATTTTTAATACTTCTCTTACATCTAAAAAAGATAGATTAGTTATCAAGAATTCTTCTACACAATCTTGGTCCAAATTTATTTATAAATTCTATTTCTGCTGAATAAGAATGCATGGAGTGGTTTAATTTGGAAGAAATTCTTATCCTCTTCTATTTCTTTTTTTTGTTAGAGATTGTTTAAGAAATTCTTGCCTACTGATGATAATCTGAAGTTAAAAGGGTTAAGAGGCCCTTCTATATATCAATTATGCCTAATAAGCAGGAGAGTTTGGATCATCTATTCATTCATTGTGGTTTTTCACATGAAGTTTGGAAAGAGGTTCTTGGCTTTCTGAATTCAGGTTCTAACCTTCATAATTGGATTAATATTTATGCTTGTTGGAATGATTGAAAGTCACAAAGAGATTTTTATATCCCTTTGATTATCTTTTGGTTTATTTGGGTAACAAGAAACAGTTAGATTCATGACAGAAAATTGTCATCTGTTAATATTATTGTTGCTCATTGTTTAGCTTATATAATTAAAATTCAGAAGCATTTCAGAGATTCTAATATTATAAGGCAAGAGAGGAGAATTCTGCTTGTATATTGGAGGATTCCAATTGATCCTTGGTATAAAATTAACACTGATGGAAGTCTTCAGGTTATTTCTGCAGGTATTGGGGGAGAGTGTAGAAATCATAAAGGAGAATGCTTGTGGTATTTCTCTTCTCCTATGGTTTCTTCAAATATTCTGGAGATTGAAGCAGCTGCTGTTTATTGGAGTTTAAAGATTGCTATAAAATTAAATTACTATGGTATTCATGTGGAGATGGATTGTCTTCAACTTGTCAATATTCTTCTTAATATTTTGGAGACTCCTTGGTTCTTACTTCATTGGATCAACAAAATCAGAATTTTGTCTTCTACTTTAAAGGTTATTTGGAGCCACACTCTAAGGGAAGGAAATCAACCAGCTAATTTTTTAGCTAAAAAGGCCATGAACTCTTCTTTAGTTTCTTGTTCTTCTTCTATTTTTGGTTTTTTCAAGGTGTTGCTCCATGGGGATACATTAGGTTATCCTCATGTTAGATGTAACTGATTTCTATCAATAATATCTTCTGTTAGCTTAATATATATATACATATATATATACATATGTATGTATATATATATATATATATACATATGTATGTATATATATAAATATATACATATGTATGTATCTATATATATATATATCTACATATGTATGTATCTATATATATATATATACATATGTATGTATGTATATATATATCTATGTATGTATGTATATATATATATATATTTTTTGGCAAAATATATATATTTTTATTGAATAATGGAGGTCTTAAAACATCCGACATGAGGAATGGCCAATAAGTCCTCATGTAAAAGAGTTCTAAAAAAAGAAAAAGAAGAAGACAAAAATTCGAAGAAGAGCTTGAGTTGCAAATTGTTTCCTTCCTAGAAGAAGCTCTCTTGGCAACCAATTTGCGGAGTTGGTTCCCCTCTCTATTAATATGACTCCATATAACAACTAGCTTGGAGGATAACTTGAAGATCATATTAACCCAAGTAAGAATGTGCCATGGAACAGCAACTTCATTCAACAACATCTTTACTAAAAGCAATGAATCCATCTCCATATGAATATAATTATGCTTATTAATAAAGGCGGCTTTGAGACCTGATAAGCGACAATAACTTCGGTTTCAAGGCTGTATATCTGCCATCACGGGAGCGAGAGAGAAACCAATTACAATTACCGATATGATCCCTGCAAATAGCCCCGATTCCGGCACCAATTGAAGAAAAACTCCCATCGGAATTGATTTTAACCCAAGGAGCCTTAGGTAATCTCCAAATAACAAGCTTGACCTTGTTAATAACGAGGAATTTGTTGGGAATTAATTATTTGTCTAGCCTTATGAACATAAATTAAACAATTCTCGATAATATGTTGGATAGAGCAATCCTTGTTGTTGAAAATAGCATCATTCCTTCCCATCCATATAAACCGAGAAGATAATAAGAGGAATGTAATAATCGGTAGAATCCTTCCAATCATGCCAACATAACTCAATACTAAGCCATGAAAAAAATTTGGGAGAAAGCCCAAGATTATCCAAAACGATTTCCATACCTCTTGAACAACAAGGCACCTTATAAATATGTGAGGAATGGATTCTTCATCAGCATGACAAAATTGACAAATCGAAGGTCCACGAATTCCCTTAAGTTTTAGAATGTCATCTGTTGGAAGAAACTTCCTGAAAAGTCTCCAACAGAAAAAAGATATGGAAGGTGTTAAGAATTTATTCCATAGCTTCTTCCCCGATCATTAGTAGAACGGTACCTCTAAATAGAAAATTAGACAAGCTTTGATTAGGTGGAATCTTTGTAACCAATTTATCTCTTTTGGCTGATTGAATAGGAATATTCAAAATCTTTTTTTGGGTTGCGGGAATCAACACGGCTAATAAGCTTAGCGGTATCCCATTCTGAATTGGTCCAGCAATCAGCTACTTTCTGAATGGGATGATGAATGGAATGATGAATATTAAGATCAATCAGAGACTCATTAAAAATCCACTTATCCCTCCAAAAATGAATTTGCCCATCCCCAAGCTCCCATACAAAAAGTTGTTCAATTTGCTTCTCTAACATTCGAGTAATTGCTTCCGGTGATTTGAATCCCCATTCTTCAATTGTACTTGAGTAGGATGAATATTAGAACAGTACTTCCCATGCAAAAACTTAGACCATAAGGAGTTCTTGGTTCTAAAGTTAATCCATTGCTTGCAATAAAAGGAAAAGGCTGATTTCTTGAAAACTCTTAAAACCCAACCCACCACTAGCAATAGGTTTACAAACTTTATCCCGATTGGTCCAATGCATTTGTCCATGATGACCTTCCCAAAGAAACTTATTAAATATAATGGACGGTAATTTTTGTGTGCTTTTCTTCATCTTGATCATTTGAAGAATATAGAGAGGATAAGTAGTTAAAATACTCTTGAGAAGAGTGATTCTACTACCATTTGATAGAAATGAATTTGTCCAACATTGAATTTGAGCAGAAATTTTAGATACCACATCATCATAGTGGGAATGTCTAAGTTTACCTTTGATTAAAGGAAAACCCAAATACTTAAGAGGATATTTAGCCTCCCTAAATCCAGTGAAATCTGCTATCCACTTTTTAGTATTAACATTGAATTTAGAACTAAACAAAAAATGACACTTGGACTTGTTAAAAGTCATACCAGAGACCTCTTCAAAATCACCCAAAACCTTCATTAAACTTCTTATGGAGTTCTTACTACCATTCCAGAAAACTATGACATCATCAGCAAATGCAAGGTGGGAAATCGGTTGAGTGGATCCGTGTTGAAGCCGGGTATAAGGATGAGTGATCTGAACATTATTAAGAAGCTTGGAAAGGTAATCAAAAGCCAATATGAAAATATAAGGAGAAAGGGGGTCTCCTTGTTTAATGCCTCTACCTGCTTGAAAAAACCCATTACTCTCACCATTAATGAGAACACTATAATAATTATTGCTTAACCACCTTGAAATGAGTCCACAGCAGCCAGAACTGAATCCTTTAGCATAAAGCACTTTAAGAATAAAGGACCAACTTATAGTATCAAAAGCCTTAGAAAGATCCAATTTAAAAATCAGATTAGAACCCCTACAAGGCTTATCAATATCAGTAAGCATTTCTTGAGCTAACAATATATTTTCACTAATACTTCTTCCTTTAACAAATGCTGATTGATTTTCGGAGATTAAAGTATCCATAAGAGGCTGAATTCTAGCCACAAGAAGCTTGCTCGATGATTTTTGAAAAGGTTGAAGTGATGCTAATAGGTCTAAAGTCTTGCCAACAATCCTTCTTTTTATCCTTTGGTATGAGAATAATTGAAGAGGATACAAAATACTTAGGGAGATCCATGCCCTGAAAGAAAAGCTTAATAGCCTCAACAATATCCATCCTGATAATCCGCGAATTTCTTGTAGAAATCAGGAGTAAACCCATCTGGACCAGCTGTCTTGTTACTGTCCAAAGAATTAATGGAAGATAAAATTTCATCCTCATTAGTTATTCTGGATAGATTTAATTCCCTAGCCAACTGCAAATCAGCTTGCATGAGTTTAATAGAAAAGATATCAGAGTTGGTATCTTGATAAGAGAAAAGGTTTTGAAAATATTGAACAGCATCATCCCCAATTTCCCGAGAAGTAGAAAGCCAGCAATTATTAGAAGATTTAATTCTTTGAATTGTATTAATGGATCTTCTATGCTTAATAATAGCATGAAAAAATTTTGAATTCCTATCTCCATGAAGTAAATGATTAACTGCTGCTTTCTGTTTAAGAAAGAGCTCCTCCTGTAGCAATGCAGACTGCAGCAAAAACATTAGCATCCAACAGATCTTTATCAGTTTTCCTCCCAGCTTCCACTTCAATTTCAACCTGGGCCACCAAATTTTCTGCTTTTTGAATATTATATGTAAGGTTCCCAAATTCAGTCCAATTCCAATTAACTAAAGCCTTAGCAACTGACTTATGGAGTTGCCATAACTTCAATAAAGGATTAGCAGTAGAATAATTAGATGGAAGAATCCAATTATGCTTAACAACTTGATAACAAGTAGGGTGAGTAGACCATACATTTAAGTATCCGAAAGCATGATGTTTAGTATTAATAAAATGAGAGAATTGAACAAGCAAGGGAGCATGATCCGAACCAAGTCTAGCTAAGTGCTTAACTTTGGAAAGACTAAACATATCAATCCAAAGTTGATTAGTAAAGATTCTATCCAACCTTTCATAAAGAGAACCTCTTCTCCAAGTGAATGGAGAACCTTCAAACCCAATATCAAATAGATTAGCAGCACTAACTTGGTTAGTAAAATTTAGCATATCTTGAAGATTAGGATTCCTTCCTCCTTTCTTTTCACTAGGGTGCAAAATGCGAGTTAAAATCACCCCCACTATCCAGCCTTCAACCATATTCCGACCAATATCCTTTAAATGAGACCAAAGTTCAGATCTACCAGCAATAAGTAGAAGAAGCATAAACAAAAGTAGCAAATCCTTTGAACCGATCAAGCTCAAAATGTAGGTGTAAGAATTGAGGATTATCAATAAGAATATCAACTCTCAACTCCTTCCTACTAAAAAGCCGGATCTTATTAGTAGAATTGTAGGCAAAAGAAAAACCGAGAAAACCTCCTTAAAAATCTATCAAAGTTCTTTTTCACCAAAGGTTCAAGAAGAACAATGACCCAAAATTTATGAACCCCGTTGAGACTTAAAATTCTGCTAAGGGAGCCGGGGTTGGCCACTCCCCTAACATTCCAACATAAAAAATTAATCATGAGTAGATCTACTTCCTCTAGTAAGCCTAGAAAAAGTAGCAGTATTAGAGGGGATAATATTAGATACTGATAATTGCTTTAATTCCTTCTTCTTCTTTGAATTTTGCACCATCCAATCTTCTTTCAAATCTGTATTGACAACATTCAGCTGATCAGAAGAATTAGAATCCAAGTTCTGTGAAGAATTCTGAAATATAGGATAGTTAATAATAGCAGGTGAAACCTCCTTAGCACGATAAGAAGATAATTCCGCTCGATAACAACTTCATTCCCAATCCCATCAACGATAATTGAACTTTCGAATTTAAATTACCGGATACTTCATTAACAACGAATAACATTACCGTAATAAAGATTATTAGCAAGCAATAAGCATTTCCAGGAATAGCTAGATCCAAATCCTTATCTAATACATCAATAGCATTTGTAATGATAGAACCAGAATTGAGTGTACAATCAATAAGAGGATTCTCAGCAGGAATATTAGGATCAGAAACATCAACAGAAACTGGATCAGCTAGGTTGTTGTTGTTCAAGGTAGAACAATTGTTTTTAGCAGATGCATTAGTCAAAGTTTCAACAGGTTCAATAGCGACGAGAGAAATCTTGAATCACATTTGGAGTTGTCCGAACCACAATAGGTGTCCCCTTAACAATATCGGGATTAAGGGTGACTGAATCAAGATTCCGCCCTCTTTGTGTATCAACAATGGCCTGACCTTATATTTAGATGGCATAAGATTAGGATGAATTCTATAACAACCTTCCTTAGTATGACCAAACATTTTACAATGATTGCAATAAAAAGGTCTATGTTCCATTACAATAGATTGCCAATATCCATTATGTGGAGACCCCGACCAAATTTCATCAACATCTTCAAGTGTAATATCTCTTTCAACAAGGATTCTTGCCAAGGAAGGTCTCGGACTGATTAAAGGTAGGCGGATCTAATTTAAGTGGTTTTCCCAAAGCAAGTACTAATTGCATAAAGGACTCGATGATTAAAGAACTGCAGCTTGAGATTAGGAATCTTAAACCATACCTGGAATAATAGGTGCTTCCGATTAGAATCAAATTCAGGAGACCATTTCAAGATTTTCATGTAAATACCCTCCACGATAATAAACTTCTTGGAAAATAAATTTGCATAATCCTCTTCATTAGAAAGTTTAATCATGATATGCCTACCATCAAAAAGACCCACTTTCCAAATACCAGTAAGCTTCAAATCTTCAAAGAATTTTCTAATTCTTTCCAATTTAGGATGCCCATATTGGAATTTCCCAACAAGTGTAAACTTATGTGCATCAGCCAGGGAAGCCAATTCAGTTTCAGAGAAGATCAAAGCAGGTTTTCCACCTTTCTTGATAATTGGCATAATGAAAGAACATCCACTTTTACCTGAAACAGCGTCATGGTAGAGTTGGGGAAAGACAAGCTTATCAGAATCGACCAAATTCGAGCCCACCACATCCACAAAGGAAGCCTTTCCAGCAGAATTCTGTACAGCCCATCCGAAAACAAAACAAGAACGCATTCAAGGAATTCAAAGGAATTGAATTCACCCAAATCAGAATTTAAAAAGAACAAGCCCGGGAAACAAAAATTGGAAAAGATCCAATTTAGAAGCCAGGGAACACCAGCAAAACATCCAATTCAGGGAAAAAGAACAATCTAAAGCCTGAAGAACTTGAAGAAATCGAAGCAAACTTCAAGAATCCCTCCTAAAATTCCGGAGCTTCTCTCTCATCCCCATCTTGTATATTATATGTATGTATGTATATATATATGTATGTATGTATATATATATATATGTATGTATGTATATATATATATATATGTATGTATATATATATATATACATATCTATGTATATATATATATATACATACGTATGTATATATATATATATAGATACATATATATACATATACATAGATATACATATATATATATATATATATATATATATATATATATATACATACATACGGATCTTTCCGGAAATCGAGCAACAATCTTAATATTAGAAGAGGAATTATAATGATTTGATAAGGATTCATCATACAACCACTTATCAAACCAAAAATTAATTTGGCCATTTCCAATATCCCAAGTAAAGAGATCTTCGACCTTCGATCTAATTTTAAGCAACTCCTTCCAAGTTCTAGAATCACCCACTTTATATTGAACTTGAGTAGGATGAGTATTATAACAATATTTACCATGCATATATTTAGATCAAAGAGAATCATTAGCTGCGAATTTGAGCCCTGTTTACTGATAGAAGAAATAGCTTAGGTGATGAAAGCTTTTAAACCCAAGACCACCACGATCAACGAGGCTTGCACAATTTATCCCAATTTGTCCGAGTGCATTTGTTTGTGATTACCTTCCCATAAGAATTTGTTGAACATAACAGAAATTAATTTCGAGTACTCTTCTTCATTCGATCATTTGAAGGATGTAAAGGGGAAAAGATGTTAGAACACTTTTAAGAAGAGTAATTCTTCCCCCATAAGATAAAAACTTGTCAGACCATGCAGTTAAGTTGTGAAGATATCTTAGCAACAATATCATCAAAATGGCATAACTTCCTTCTTCCCTTAATCGGTGGAAACCCCAAACACAAAGAAGGAAAATGAGCCTCTTTAAAGCCAGTGAAATCAGCAATCAATTTTTAATAGATATGCTTGATTTTAGATCCTGCTAGGAATTGACATTTAGGTTTGTTGAAGAGCATACCGAAACACTTTCAAACATAGCCAAAGTTTTCATTAAACATTTAATGGATTGCTTACTTCCATTAGAGAACACAATGACATCATCAGCATAGGCAAGATGGGAAATTAGTTGTGAAGATCTATGCTGAAATTGAGTATATGGATGAGACTGCTGAATTCATCTACTCAGAGTTTTTCTAAATTTGTTTATCACTCTTGCTTCAACTGGCATAAAAATGATTGGGGTACTAAATTATGGAATAAATTTATCACTCCATCTATGTCTTTCTTTTGTTGGAAATTATTTAAGAAGCTACTCCCAACTGATGATATTTTGAAGCTTAAAGGTATTAGAGGTCCTTCTATTTGTCCTTTTTGTCATCTTGATGAGGAATCATTATTCCATATTTTCCTTAATTGCAATAGAATTCAGCACATCCGGAAGGAGATTCTATCCAGATTAGAACGGAATGGAAAATTTTTTGTGTGGTCTTCATTGAGGCTTGTTGGCGGGATTGGAAAGATGGTTCTTACTACTACACTCCTTGATTATCTTCCGGTTCATCCGGTTGGCTCGAAATGATGTTAAACATCTTAATATCTCTTTCTCTTCTCAATCTATTATTCGGAATTGCTGGTCTTATCTTAACAAACTGCAGAATTTTATTACTCCTTCTCAGACTCATAAGAAAAGGCAAATTGTTTTAGTACAATGGAAGGCTCCTATGCATCCTTGGTTGAAAATTAATACAGATGGCAGCCTTAAAGCTAATTCTGCTGGTATTGGAGGACTTTGCAGGGATTTTAGAGGACAATGTCTTTGGTTCTTTGCTGCCTCCGTCATGGCTTGTTCGCACTAGAATCCGAAATAATTCGCTGTTTTTGGGGATTGAAAATTGCTGAAAAAATGAACTTAAATTTTCTTCATTTTGAACTTGATTCATTGCTTCTCTTACAGATTCTGACACAAAAATCTGCTATACCATGGTTCCTTCATATATGGATTAAAAAGATCAAGGTTATTGCTTCTTCGAAGCATATTATTTGGTCTCACATCTACAGAGAAGGGAATCGGCTCGCAAATTGCTTCGCTTCTACCGCATCTTCTTCCTTTAATATAGTTTGTAGTTACGATGTCTCATCCTTTCCTTTTTTAGTTCTCTATTACATGGGGATTTAATTATGATCCCTCATGTTAGATGTATCAACTCTTCTATTTAATATATTTTTGCTTCAAAAAATATATATATATATATATATACATACATACATACAGATGTATATATATATATACATACATATGTATATATATACATACATACATATGTATATATATACATACATACATACATACATACATACATACATACATACATATATATATATATATACATATATATATATATATACATATATATATATATATATATATATATATACATATATGTATTCATATATGATATCAGGATGTTGGCGGCTGAGAAATTTGCTCTGCTAGGGTTCCCATGGTGACTCTGTCGGCGACACCTGCTCAGGAGGCTTTCTCAGGAGGCGGTGACTCCCCTTGGAAGGTTGGTGGTGGTGGTAGAGTGTTTTGTAGGAGTCTTGTTGTTTTCTCTCTTTCCCGGGCTTCAAGTTTTTCAAACTTCACCCGGTTACTGTTCCATTTGGGCCTTGTAAGGGGTTAGCTGCATTAATGGCCACTCCCATTAACATAGAGACAAATGTCAGCTGGGCAAAGGCCACTTATGCTGGTGTGGTGGGTAAAGATTTCATCTCTCATAAAATCTTTGACCATCTGGTCTTCCCACAAACATTACATGACAGCTGCTGGCAAAGGGGATAGCCCCTTTATTAGACCACTTGGTGAAAAGGATGGATTCCCAGCTGTAAGATTCACTGCTTTGGAGATGTAGGCACTTAAGGAGGCTGTTAAATACTCTCTTATAGGTAAATTCCAATTTGGCCACCCCAAAATGGAATTAGTGAAGAAATTTTTCAATGAACTCAATATTACAGGCAGTTGGAAGCTGGGTCTGATGGATGGCAGGCACCTACTCATCAGACTCTCAATGTAAAAGACTATGCCAGGATCTTTGCTAAACAAATACTCCTTATTGCTTGAATCCTAATGAAGATTCTGAAATGGACTCCTGAATTTGATCCTTCTAAGGAACCCCCCTTTGCCCCAATGTTGTTCAAGCTTCCTGACCTCCCTATACAGCTCTATCACCATAATGCTTTATTTAATATTTCTCAAGCTCTTGGCACCCCCCTAAAGGTAGATTCCCCTACCTTTGATATGGCTAGACCTGCTGCTGCCAGAGTTCAGGTGGAAAGGGACATTACCCTCCAAGTTTTGGGAAAGGTGTGGATAGATGCTAAAGATGGAGGATTCTGGCAAAAGATTGAAGTGGAAAGCAAACCTCTTTACTACCAACATTGCAAGATGTTTGGCCACTTGATGGATACCTGCTATAGACTCAATCCCCCCAGAGGAGATGCTCCTTCTTCTTCTAGACAGCTCCAACTTTTTGCACCTCCCCCTTTACAGCCTACTCCTGCTCAGCCATCTTCTGTCCAGATTGCTCCTGTTCAGGCTGCTCCTGTTCAGTCAGCTGTTGTACAACCTCCCCCTAATCCACTTATCCCTCCTGTTGATAGGAGAGGAGAGATTCTTATCTCAGAACCCCCTTCTCCCATCCTTACCACTAAGGAGCTGACTTAACTTCTTGATTCTGATTGGTAGATCCGGAAAGCCAAAAAAAAGAAGAAAACTGCAACAGAATCTCAGAAACTAAAGGCAGACCAGATAATTTCTGAAGCCAACACTTTTATAGCATCACCTGAAGGAAGTCCCTCAACAACCACCAAAGGCAGAACTAGAATGAGATCAAGATCCCAGCCAAGGAGGGGTCCCCTCCCCCACCCCCCCTCCTCCATGATCAATTTAATGTGTTGGAATATTATGGGGATAGTCCACCCCCTCTCTATTAAAAGATTAATACATTTGAATAAGAAACATAAACTTTGGTGTTTTGCTATCTTAGAACCTATGATCCACAAGCATTCCCAAAAACTGGTCAATATATTTGGAGGCTTCTACCATTTCTCTAATATTAATAATAAAATATGGTTGTTCTACAGAAAAGAGATTGTTTGGATAGTCCAGAGTAACAATACCCAATTCATCCACTTTGCATACAAGCTGAATGGGAAGGAAGGTTTTGCTACCTTCATCTATGTTGGCTGCAGGAAAAATGACAGAGTTGATCTTTAGAAAGAACTAATTCATCTTGGCACCCACATCTCCACCTGCTAGATAGTGGTTGGTGATTTCAACTGTATTTCTAACTCAGCTGAAAAGAGGGGTATGAGAGCTCCTAACCTCTCAAAACTCACCTTGTTTAGTGATAACATCCAAAAAGCTAGCCTCGTTGATCTAGGCTTCAAAGGGCCTGAGTTCACTTGGAAAAGGGGTCCCATTTGGGAGAGGTTAGATAGGGTTCTGGTAAACAAAATTTGGTACCAGACCTATTAACATACTTTTGTCACTCACCTCAGCTTAGCTGGTTCTGATTATAGACCCATCCTTATTACCATCACATCTCCCCCTTGTCCCAATTCCACTGCTCCTTTCAGATACTTAAATTTATGGTCCTCCCATCCAACTTTCTTAAAATTATTTCTTCTAACTGATGTTACCTTCCTCTCCCAGACCCACTGATTAGGTTGTGGCATCTTCAAGAGCAGTTGTCCAAATCTCTCAGACACTGGAGCTGGAACCAGATTGGGGATGTTTCCAAGGCTGGGGCTTATGCTGAGCAACAGGTCAAAGCCTTCTAGCAGATCATCTTGCATGACCAATCCAAGGAAGGGGACCACATTGCTGCCCAGGAATTACAAGTGACTACCATAGATTGGCAAGACTCCTTACTAAAACAGAAAGCTGCAGCTTCCAAAATGATGGAGGGTGATAGAAAACACTAAGTATTAACATGCTTGTATCAAACACAGGAGAAAGTGCAACACTATACACAGCATCACTAATACCTAGGGAGTGACTCTTAATGAGAACAGCTCCATTACTATGGATGCAGTGGACTACTTTCAAAAATTATTAACTAAGTCACCCTCTACTCTTCAATCCCTTGACACCACTCTCTTTAACAATCAGGCTGAACTCACTGGCAAGTTGGCTTTTACTCACCCCCAGATTAGTTGGAGATCTGGACAACCATTCATTTTATTGAAAGCCACAAATTTGTTGGACCTGATGGGTTCACTGCTGACTTTTATAAGAATCCTGGAATATCATCAAAGGTGAGCTCATATAGGCTGTCCAATTTTTCTTCCAAGGCAATGACCGTCCCAACTATTTCAGTGCCTCCACCATGGTCCTCCTGCCCATCTCCCCAGCAGCCACCCACTGGAACCATTACAAACCAATCAGCCTTACTTCTGTGTTCAGCGAAATCATCAGCAAAATCATGGCAAACAAACTCCAGCCTCTTCTGCCTAACATGATCAACCCAAGCCAAATAGCTTTTGTCAAAGGTAGATCAATTGCTGACAATGTCTTAATGGCACATCAACTTTTACTAGATCTTGCTTGTAGGGGAGGAAAACTGATGTACAAATTAGACATCAAAAAACCTAAAGGGTAAATAGGTGAGAAATTAGACCTCAGCTTAGCTCGTTCTGATCATAGACCAATCCTTATTTAGCTAAACACTATGACACTATCTCTTGGGATTTCATCATGCGGGTTCTGAAAGCCAGGGGTTTCATCAACACATTCTGCAATCTCATCCACAGTTGGCTAAAGGGTAACTCCCAAACCATCCTTATCAATGGTCAAGGCTTGGGTAACTTTTCTGCTTCAAGAGGCTTAAAGCAAGGAGATCCCCTCTCACCAACCATTTTTATTCTCTGCATTGACTATCTCTCCAAGATGCTGGACAGACACATACTTCCCCATCACCATGCCAGGTATCATAATAAAGCACTGATGGCGAACTTTTTATGTTACAAGAACTTATGAACACAATTTTATATATATTTATAATGATTTTGTAAACTCCAAACTTTAACGCAAGTATACGTATCGTATCAAGTAATACAAGGCTCTAATGGACTTCTGGTTATCGATCCCACAGGGAAGGCACATTCCTTACAATAAATAGCGTATTATTGAAATCCAATACTCAAATCGTAATTAAAGTTTAATGTTTACTTCTACTAAAAAGATGCAGAAAACAGTAACAATTAAGCAAACTACAATTACTTCAAATATCTTTAAAACAGAATTAACTAACACACACACACACACTAAGCTCGTATTTGAAAGGTTTTGATATATATGAAAAGTATCTTTCCTCTTGCAACGAGTATATGATATAAAAATCATGTATAATGATTATTTATTGTATTGTGCAAAATAGGAGCATAAATGTTTCTTTACCCTCAAAAGAGTACCCCCTCTTCCAAGCATGAAAAGAACATTGACATATCCTAAGTTCAGTCACTAAATCTAAGGCTAGGCTGGGAGGATACCAGCTGTCACTACGGAGCTCCCACTCACCCTTCACCTGAAGGCTAACTTATCTCTTTCTCTTTCCTAAGAAAATCCCTTGAATTTCCTTTGAATCCTTTTCTCTCTTCTTTGCAACACTCAATTCCCTTTTTAGAATGGAAAGGAAGAAGCAATCTCTCACATTACTCCTTCTCCATCACTCCTTAGAGAAGAATCCCTCTCAAATTCTCACTTCTAAACTCTTCTCTTACAAACCCTAACACTCAACACACTCACACACACTAGAACTCTCACTTCCACCACTTTCTCTCCTCTCTAATTTCGTCCAAAAACAGTTACATATATGTTAGAAATGAAATCCCAAGAGTTTCCTTAAGCAAGCCTTCAAAAAATAGCCAAAACTCTTCAAATTTGAATTGCACCGACATTGGGCGCCGTTGGCGCCCGATAGGGCGCTGGCGGCGTTCTATCGCCCGATTATTTTATGGAGCTCTCGGGATAATGGCTTCGGCAGCGCTAGAAGCAGTTTTTCTCCATTTTGCTTCTTTTCGCTCCGAATTCGTTCTTTTTCGCTTCTTTTCGCTCAAATCACCTAAAATCATCATACCTGTAACAAATCATGAAAATCCCTATTCTTTAAAGTGCAATATCACTAAAAATAGGTAAAATTATATAGCAAAAATATTATATATTTTTGGTGCATCAAAATCCCCCAAACTTAACTATTACTTGTCCTCAAGTAATTCTTTTACTACATAAAAATATAACTCAAGACAATATACTTTTCATCTATAGGATGCTAAAATTTTTCATTCAAAGAAATATATTGGTAATTCTTTTAGAAAAAAAATTCAGTAACTCGGGTCAACACTACAGGTATAAAAATATTCAACAATCAAGTTTAAGGGTTCTAGTCTTCTATTTATTTCAAGATGAACTATAATTTGTTACATTAAGAGTTCCTTGAAAGACTATGTGAAAAAGGAGTTCATGCAAACTTCATAAGAATGTAGGACAATGCTTTAAATATAAATTCATAAATGAAATCAAGTTCTTCCTTTAGGGTGACTCAAGTGAAGCCAATTTTTGATTAGGCATCGCCTCAAGCTTCTCCTTATAAATATTTTTCTTTCTTTTTTTTTCTTTTTCTTTTTGGGATTGTTTTTCAATCCTTCTTTTCTTTTGTTTCCTTTTTCTCTTTTTTTTATATGAGGATTACTATATATGGATAGCCTTTAATGATTTTGAACTTTACTCTCCTCTTTCTAAAGTTCAAACTTAAAACACATCCTTACATTATAATTAGATATGAGCTTTATTATTCATCATAAAGTCACAATCTCTTCTTAACACATAATACTTTAAGTCTCTTAACATTTCAAAAATACAGTTTTCTTTACTTTAAATAGTTAACTATAATCAAATCCTTTCATACCAAATATCTTACCTCTACAAAATTAACCTTTATTACTAAAAACTTTCATCTAATTCATTCATAATATTCAGCTGAAATAAAAAATTTTAGTTATCTAAAGTGAGGTTCAACTGTTAGAAGTTAAGCTAATAATTTTTGAAAATATAATAATTGAGAACAAATAAGAGTTAATATTTTTCTACCCTACCTAAAACTTAAAATTTTCAATAAATTTGAAACAGTAGAGAGTTTTGTGCTGGGATCTTGAAATCTTCAGCAGCTATCTGGTATTAGTCAAAATTTACAGCTAACAGGCATGAAACAGTTAGTAACAGTGATATAAAATTTTTAAACATTTGCTGGGTAAAGAGATATCAACTTTAAACATCTAAACATCCAACAAAATACCACAACTACTAAATAAACTATCACAGCACTACACAGTCCATTTAACAATTTCAACTTTTCATTACAACATAATAGTACATCAACAGGTTAACACATCACATGGAAAGTAAATAACTACTACATCACAAAAAACACAACACATAACAAGAAAAATAGAAACAGAAATAGACAAACTACCACTCTTCATCACCAGGTTCATCAGCAGGGTCAGCAGGATCAGGTCTATACGGTGTATAGTTGGGGCAAGTAGGGAATATCACATCAGTCTCCCCTCATGAATCTGACCTGGGCGTCATGATAGGCAATATCAAACTCAACTCTTCTTCTCATATAATCTTCATTCACATCACTTCTAGCCTCAAACACATCCATCCTACCATGGAGTCTATCCATACTAGCACTCTATAATCTCAACTACTCCATAATATCGGACAAAGTATGGGGCTCAGACGTAGATGGATTGTCATAGCTCATAGTAGGAATATCAGTACTCCTACTCTCATCTCGTGCTCCCACATGAGACTCATAAATACAAATAATAGTCTTGGTAATCGGTCTCAGTGGTATAGCTACCTCTTCAGAACTGTTGAACTCTACTCCAGACTGTACACACAGGGCATGAACTAGGGCAGGTTGTCCTAATCCTCCAGTGGTATTTCCTCTATCAATAGACTGAATGTTCTTGAAGACAATAGCTCTAATATCAATCTTCTTCATATTCTGAATACAATAGTTCAGAATTGCTATATCCCTTGTAACTTCATTGTGGTGATAAGAAGGTAACAATCTTATAGAGATGAAATAGTGTCAAACTTTAGATGCAACGTTTAACTTGGAAGCAGAGAAGTTAATCATCTGTTTTTGACTCACTTCCATTCCCCTTTTCCATCTGTTAGAAAAAGCAATCACGTCCTTCATATTTTCCTCTCGGGTATCAAAATTTTCATATTCACGTACAAAAGGTTCCCAAGTCTGATAAAATGCATTGATACGCTGAGGGGTAAATTCAACCATTTTTCCTCTAACTAACACATATTCAGTCTCAGTCCAGGGCACATTTGCATAGAACTCTCTAACAACACCCAAAACAGCATTTGCAGTAAAATAACAAAATCTCTCCCATTTTCGCTCTGTAATAAACTGTTCAACAGATCCACCAGGATTGTCAAAAGCTCGATTCTGAATACACTTCTTATTGTAAAGGTAAGAATTAAAATGAAATTGCGCTTGGACATTGACAAATATATCTTCGTCATAATCAAATTTTCTCTTCTCTTTACTCATCCTTGAAGCCATGTGAATTTATAAATATTTCAATAAAATTCCAACAAATTCCAAATCCACGTGTAACAAACTCCAATACAATTCTAAAGAAGTAAGAGCAAATTTCATCACAGGAAATCTTAAAATTTCTTCAAAAATTCCAAACTTCCAATCTAAGCAATGTAAGAGATTCTTATGGTAAAAATCAAAAAATTTTAACTCAAAGTGATGCTCTTACCAAGAGAAGTGTAGATCCGGTCTCGAAAAGTCTTGAAATCGCTTCAAATCCAAGATCTAGCAAGCCCTAGGTCTTTAAAGTCTAAAAAATTGAGGAGGAAGATGAAAGCAATGGAAAAAATTATGGGTTCTGATGCACCAAAAATATATACGATTTTTGTTATATAATTTTACCCATTTTTGGTGATATTGCACTTTAAAGAAAGGAATTTTTCATAATTTGTTGAAGGTATGATGATTTTAGATGATTGGAGTGAAAAGAAGCAAAAAGGAACAAATCTGGAGCAAAAAGGAGCAAAAAGGAGAAAAATCGTGAAAAAGGTGTTCTGGCGCTGCCGGCGCCATAATGGGTGCCGCCGGCACCCAAATCCAGAGACTCCAGAATAAATGGCACGATAGAGCGCCGCCGGTGCCCGAAGTCGGTGGAGTTCAAATTTGAAGAGTTTTGGCGACTTGTTGACCTCATTTTTGATGAGGTCTTTTCTCTTCTCTCTCCTTAGTACTTAGGATCTAGCCTTAGGCTTTCCCTTTGACTATCCTAGAGGATTAGAGATGGCACCCACCATTTAAAAATTTAAACACCTCTTAACTCCCTGCAAACCCCACATGCCTGATTGTGAACCCCTAATTCACTTGGAGGGTTAAGATCAAATGTGGAGGTTTAAAGGATGAGTTCCCTATACGACTCTTTGGCCTTAGGACTACCCTGAGTGGCCTGGTCTGGTGAGGGATGACCTGCACACATTACACTTTCACACACATTCCAAATCCTAAAACCATTCATACATAGCTTGACTTCCTGACTCATGTAGGTAATTCATATGGATGGACCTTAACCCCTAGGCCCTTGGCTAAGATGGTTAGGAACAACATAGTGAATGCCTCAAATGAGTCCTCTAACGGCTCTTATGGGCTTGATATGGCTTCATGGCTTCATGGCTCAACCAAAGTGATTCCATTCTACTCAAATTTGATCAATCCTCCTTTTTCCAAAATTTCAATTTTTGACCCCGGGGGCCCTACACCCACTAAACCTATCAAATGCCCTTGAAACTACTCAAAATTTGCAAAATCACCTAAATTACCAAAAATTCCTCAAAATCAATCCTAAACACTTCCCACAACTCAAATTGATCATCCATACCCAAATGTACCAAATTTTCCAAAAATTCCCCCAAATTTCCAAAAATACCCAAAATACCCTTTTGAACCAAAATTCCATAAATTCCAAAAAATCACAAATATTCTCAATTTTATTTTGTTCAACTACACTATAAGCCAATTTTGTCAAATTTAGCCACTTTAACCAAAACCCCCAATTTGATCCATTTTAAACCTAAAGTGAGCCCAATGTCAAACCAAACCACTCCAATTGACCTCAATTTTGGTCCAATTCAATTCTAAACTTCAATTCCATATCCCTAATATCAATCTAGACCAAATACAAGCCCAACTTGATTAACATTTGGATCCAATTTCAATTTGAAGCCTAAATCCCCTAAATTGGCCTAAACCCAAACCTAACCCAAAAAGGCCCAAATCCCAAAATCAAAGCCCAACCAAAGCTGAAAAATCTTTATGACACTCCCTTAAACATTTCTCAACATTAATTTTACATCAAATCCAACCTTAAACCAACATTAACCCAAGATAGCCAAAGTTAGCCCAATTTGACCCATTTTGGGCCCCATTACCAAAAAGGCCCAAATTAAACCTATTTCAATTCCAAATGACACCAAACCTTCTCCAAATCACTCATGCCACACTCATAAACTAAACTCAACATTTGTTTAGCCTAATCTTTCACAAAATCTCCATGCACCAATTTGTTTTCAAACTTAAAAGCCCACTTCCATAAAGCCTTTAAAAGCCCACTTTCCATCAAATTCAAAAGCCCAAAATCCATCCCCAAGCCCACAAGAAACCTTTTATTCATCGTTCCTTTGATAATCATATTTGACCAAAGTCTTAAACCATCATGAAATCAACCCATTTGTAGCATCATGACAAATCCCATCAAAGGAATCCAAAGTTTTCAAAATTCCAAATAACCCTTTTCCATGCAAGTAAGCCAACCTTTTCCCAAGCCATGAGCAAGCCAAATGAAGCCATGGAGCCATGCATAAGCCATATGCAAGCCATGGAGAGCCCTTTCCATCTCACCATGCCACTTATGGCAAGAAGAGGGGAGCCTTTCCTAAGCCTTCACTAAACCTTTTTTAACCCCATCAATGATACACTTTAGCCAAAATTGGTCACCTCACCTTGGATGGGGACTTCACCACACATGTGAGGCTGACCCAAATGATCTCACCTCAGCCCAAATCAAGTGTTGGTGAGTGAACCAAGCCAAAAACCACGAATTGACCCAAATTGGACCAAAAATGCTCCTTACACCCATGCAATTTAAATCCTTGACTTTACACATGGCAATCCCAAATTGATTACACCAAAATCAAACTCTGACCTCCCCTCCACCTAAACACATATTTTGAACCCACTAATTAACCCCCATGGCCACCCAAAGCTCCACTATAACCTTCCTTATTTAAACCCCACCTCCATGGCCAAGAGGAGGAGATGCAAGATTTACCTTGGGGAGACCCTGCTAAATTGTTCCCAAAGCTTTTCCAAGCATTCCTAAGCTCAATCAAACCATTTCCAATTGAGGCCTCACCTCATGGACGAAGGTATCAAATTTTTTCTCCTCCAACCGAGCATGTTTTAATTTTCTGTAAATATTTACATGCTTTAAGTATATCATCACCATATAGATGTGTGCTACTCAATTAGACGATCATTTAAAAAAAAATTCATTCAATTTCATTGAGAAATGAGTGAGATATCAAGTTTTGAAGGTGATGATTTTGGGTGAATAGCACTAGGAGAGAGGAGCAGCAGCCGTTCGATCAGGCGTGTATCTGACGGACGGCCCTGATGCAGTCAGACGATCTTCATCCATGAACAGGCGCCATACAGAACCATGCTGGCCAATAGGAGAGCGACACGTGGATTGAGCGGGAAATAGATTTTTTTGGATTTATTTTTGACACAAAACTTCAAAAAATCATAATTTTGCCTAGAAAACTCCAAAAAATAAAATAAAAATACCCTCTTGCTCATGAAAATGAGGAGAATAATGTGAAAGTAATTTTATTTTTATTTAATGCATATTTTATTTTTAATTAATTAAATAGTGTTTTCAATCGTTTAATTCTTCATGCATGTAAGAGCTTCACCATAACTTGAAATTTTTATATGTTATTCTATGCATAATGGTGGATCTTTCCTGATTTTTCGAAAGTCAGGAAAGATTTCCATGATGAGATATCTATTTTTCAATATTATGCTTCAGTTTTCCTATAATAATTATAAAAATTACCATGTTACTTAGAAAAATCTAGAAAAATTAGAGTATGTTCCCTTTGACTAAAGAAACATTAGAAAATTATCTCATAATTTATTTCAATAAAACAAACTCTAATTTGGCCAAAACCCTAAAATGGAATTTTAATTTATTAGGATTAACCACACATCAAAATAACTTGAAAATAATTCAACACTGAACTTTATGATCAGGGGAACTTCATATAAAAATTTGATATTAATTGGAAATGTTTAGCCCCATTAAATGAATTAATTAAATCACATAACCAAAACTAAACTTTAAAAATTCATAACTCCAAAAATACACTTCAAAAATTCACCAAATTGGTTTTGTAGGCTCTCTGATATCAGAGAAGTCTATAAAAATTAAAATTAGAATTTTCAAAATTTTTTTTATTTTTAATCATATTTTAATATTTTAAATAATTAAAAAATAATAAAAATCATAAAAATATTAAAAATCATAAAAATGTCATATTTTGACTCCTAATCACTTAGGAATAAACCAAATATTTTTTCCAAGTCTCAAAGTAAAGATATTGAATTTCAAATGCTTAAAACAACTTTTAATATTAAAAAATGTATTTTCCAACCTTTTCACTAAATTAATTCCAATAAATCAAAGAAAAATCAAAAAATTGTAAAATTTATTTCTCTAAACTCCTTGAGGTCAGAGAGTTTTAAGAAAAATATAAAATCCATTTTTCAACTTTAATTTTATTTTATAATTAATTAATACTCTAAAACTCAAAATAATTATAATAAATAAAATATAATTTAAAAAATCACCAAAATTGGTCCAAGTGGTTCTCTAGTCATTAGAAACATCCCATAATTTTCTTAAGGACAGAAACCTTACCTTGGTCATGTTGTTGAATTTCCTTTGAAATCCCTTATTTTTCACTAAAAATAATTATAAAAAAAAATTAAATCTAGAAAAATCACATTTTCTCCTCTAATGTCTTAATTGACATGTGAGTGAAGTGACATAAAAATTTTAAATTCATTTGAGCTCAATTTAATGAGTTATGAAATAAATAAGCTTAAAAGGGCATAAAGGTAATTAAAGATTTTAACCCTTAATTAAAACTTTAGGTTTAATTAAAATGGAGGGTAAAATATTTGATCTTAGCTTTCTTGGATGATTGAAACTTTGGGAAATTAAAAGGGTAGGAACCCATTAATCACTTTTAATAAACCAAAAATGAAACTTTAATTATTTAAATAATTTAAATTTTGGAAGATTAATGAAAATTTGAATTATTAAAAATAGGGATATAATTTGAGAGGATATTAATCCTTTAATAAAAAAATCCCTAAATAAATCACTTCAACAATATTTAACTTTTAATTAAGATTAAAATGATAATCCAAACTAAGTAAATTAAAAATCAAAAAAATAAATAAACCCTTAAATTAAAGAAAAAAAAGAAGTTCAAAATATTAAATAGTTTAATAATTAAATTAAATTAAATTAAGTAAAAATTAAATTAAAATTAAAATCAAATTAAATTAACATTTTAACAATTAAGTTAAGCTAAATTAAAAAATATTTAAGTTAAATTAAATTATATTAAATCAAATTTAAATTAAATTAAGTTAACATCATTCAATAATAAAAGTAAAACAAATTTAAAATATTAAGATCACCTAAAGTATAAAGATTTAAACCAAAAATAATTTGAACACTATTCCAAACTTAAATTTATTAATTAGAACCTCATAATTAAATTAAATCACTTTAACCATTAACTCAAACTTTAAATTAAGAATGATTAAAATTCTCAACAAATCAACTGCCTTTAAAGGCTTTAATTATTATAACTCTTAAATAGAGTATTAAGTGAGATGTCACTTCATTCATCAGGTAATCAAATACCCAAGTTCACTGAGCAAGAGACAAAGTTTAACTAAACTCTTGGATGATTAATTCACCTGTGCAACTAAATTTACTTGGACTCAAAATAATCTCGGAAGTATTGAAAAGATGTTTAGGACTCATCCTAAGCACTTCCTCAATATGACGGGATGTTTTAGAAGAACAATTGAATTTAATTGTTCTTTGATGAAGAAAATTATCCATAAACAAAATACAAGAACCTAGACGTCATAGGAGATGACTAACAATAGGACTAGGATCTTGGTAGACAACCAAAACCTTCCCTTAGCTTTACCTAGGTATTTGTTGAAATATTTAAATGCCTTAACACATGTTTTAAGTGCAGCTTAGGATGACGGGAAGAACCTCCAGGTACGCTTTTATTTTATTACAATTTACTTTATTGCAATTTACTTACATGCATTGTACTTTACTTTTTCTTGCATGTTAAACAAGATTGTTGCATGAAAACTAAAACCTTTAGGATAGCCACAAAACTGAGACCAGAACTAAATTAAAAGTCAACACAAGATAAAATTCACCGCCACAACATTTCAAAATATAAAACAACTCAAAATTTAATCACAAACAAAACACCAAAACTACAATTATAACTAAATTAAAACGTCTCCTTGAATGATCGGGAAAACCTCTGATGATGTAACCCACGTGTTGCTAACGGGATTTCCCACGGTCTAAATGAAAGTGTGGAAATCATTCAATTGAGTTTAGCAAATTCATCTGGACTAAGTGAATTCAATGAAAATAACGGTGTCGGGATGACGGAACCGTGATATCTTAATCGGTTCTATTTAAACAACTTTAAGATTTGTTTTAATTAAAATATTAAAAATATTTGGACTTTAAGATTTATAAACCAAAACACTTTTCTCATCTCTTGATTTTCACCTTCTACAACTAAACCTCTGCAACAACAAGGAGCTCGGAGCATGGTGAGCAGCACGGCCATCGTCATCAGCAAAACTCGGATCTACACCAGAAAACCTTTCTTAGAATTAAATAACCAAGCCATAGGACTTCGAGGTAGTTTGCCTAGTGCAACACAAATCCTCAACTCTTTGATAGGCATTTGCATGATCATGTCATGTAAATTAAGCCCTAATCGGTCTTAGGACTCCGAGGTGGTCGTTTGGTACGACATAAACTCTCACATCATCGAGGCTATTTGTGTGATCCTATCATACAAATATAAGTCCTAATTAATTAAAATTGGCAGGATTAAAACATTAAATAAATTCTCAATTTGAAACCAAACCATAGGATAGTTTGGGAAGTTGCTAAGATTCATCCTAGATCCTCAGCTTCTCCTACTTCTCTTCCTTTGGACTCTTAAAACAAACTGTTCCAAATTTGAGCTATTCCCTATTCAAATTTCCAAAATCAGATCCTTTGAAACCTTAAACTTTAAAATTATTGAGAGCAAAACCACTTATCATTATTGAGAGTTTTCTTAAATGATTCCCGTCATTTAAGATGTAATTAACTATAGGGGCTTGCCCTTATAGGGAACTTTAAGAACCCAGGTAATATAAACCCTACTTAATTTCTTTATATTAAGCAGGGGAACTTGTCGGCTTAAAAATTGGTTCGCAGACCAAACGGATGTCACAAATCTTCTAGTTTATTTAATAGAACCTCATCATCAAGCAGTGGTGTCTATTCCTCAGGATAGATAAACGGTTTGTGATGGAGTGCTCGTTTATATAAACTATTTGGGATGTGAGATCGGTTTAATTTCATATCTTAAAATTTTCAAACTTAAAATTATTTCCAAAATTAAATGTTACTTTCAAATTACATATATATATATATTTAAATTAAATTTAAAATCTAAAATTCCCCGACAATTTACATTAGGCGACCCCTTTTTCTAAAGTACAACACAACCTAAAAATATGCCGACCACGACTTTTTGAAGGGATGCCTATGGAAACTCTTGGGATTTCTTCCCTATCTTATATGTAACTATTTTTGGATGAAAAAGGGGAGGTTCTAGAGTGTTTGTTCAGTAGTTTAGAGTAGGTTTGTGTGCTTCTTCATTGTCTTAGTGTTTTAGTGTGTTAGGGTTTAGGAGGAGTGTAGAGTGAGGATTTGAGAGGAATTCTTCTCTAAGGAGTGAAGGAGAAGGAGTGAAGTGAGAGATTGCTTCTTCCTTTCCATTCTAAAGAGAGAATCAAGTGTTGTAAAGAAGAGAGAAGAGGATTCAAAGGAACTTCAAGGGAATTGCATTAGGGAAGAGAAAGAGATAAGTTGTATTTTCTTTTATGGTTTGTATGACTTGTATTTTATATATAAAATCCATGATTTATTGTATCTTCTCTGTGAATTCTGAGTAGTCTCCCTTATCTTACTTCTTGCATTGAGATATGATGATGGATTGATGTGGATTTGATGTGCTTTTAATGTAATGAATAAATTGTGATGGTTTTTCATTTAGAACTTAATTTACTTTCAATTTGGCCAATTGAAATGTTAAAATGTGTTATTGAACATTAAGTTTGAAAATATTTAATGTCCTACAAAAATAATGAAAGATTCATGCAATTTCTATGGATGAATTGCGTAGTTCATGGGAATTGAGTGCAAATAAATAGGGAAATGTGTTTTGATGGACTAATGTGGAGATTTCAGGGTGACAGGCTGAAATCCCCAAATTGGTTCTAAGAGTAGTAACTAATATCAAAGCTTAGCCTTCGGTGAAGGGTGAGTGGGAGCTCCGAAGTGAGAGCCGGTATCCTCCCATCCTAACCTTAGAATTAGTGACTAAACTTAGAATATGTCAATGTTCTTTTCTTGCTTAGAAGAGGGATACTCTTTTAAGGGTAAAGAATCATCTATGCTCCTATTTGGCACAATAACATAAATATTTGTTTCATATCAATCCACACATCATATTCTCATTGCAAGAGGAAAGATACTTTTCTCATATATCGAAAACTGTTCAAATACTTATTTTAGTGTGTATGTTAGTAAATTTTGTCTTCAAAGTTGTTAGAAGTAATTGTAGTTTAGTTAATTGTTACTATTTTCTGCATAGTGTTAGTAGAAGTAAGTGTTAAACCTCAAGTGTTGTTTAAATATCGGATTTTAGTGCTTATTATATCTTGTGAATGCTTTCTTATACCTCGAGCTTCCCTGCGGGATCGATAACCAGGACTTTATTAGAGACCTGTATTACTTGATACGATACGTATACTTGCGTTGAATGCTTGGACTTAACAAAATCATTATAAATATATAAATCTAAGTTTATAAATTCTTACAAAATATAAGTCTGCTGCATCAAGTTTTTGGCATCATTGCCGGAGAAGGTAACAGAGTTAAGAAAGCAAAAGTTAAGTAACGGAGTAGTAAGTAACAAAGTATAAACATTATTTATTAATAATATAAAAACAAAAAAAACCTTTATTTTGTAGTGTGTAATTGTGTGTTTGTTTATCTTTATAAAAGTATTTGTGTTTGTATATGCGTAGTAGTGGATCTATAGGTTTAGTGCCTTACGATTCGGTGTTAGAGCGTACTGTCAGAAAATTAGAAAACAACAAAAACAAATTGAAAATCCTTGCAAAATGGTGAATATTCAAAATAATCAGAGAAATGATATTAGAAATTTGCCAAGACCTTTAAGAGATTATGCTAACCTGACAACAGATGAAATTCACATAACTATTCAAAATCCTGATGTTGTTGCTAATTCATTTAAACTTAAACATGTTATTATCCAAATGGTAAAAAACAATCAATTTGGAGGAACACTTAATGAGGATCTAAATTTACATCTCGCTAGTTTTTTTAGAACTGCGTGCTACTTTTAAATATGATGGAGTGTCTAGTGACGCTGTCAAACTTAGACTTTTTCCTTTTTCATTGAGGGATAAAGCTAAGGTATGGTTAAACTTGTTAGCACCTGGATCTATTAGAACTTGAGGAAAATTATCTCAAAAGTTTCTATCAAAATATTTCCCTTCATCAAAGAGTGCTAAACTAAGAAATGATATTACATCTTTTTGTCAATTTGAAGGAGAGTCAATATATGAAGCTTGGGAGAGATTTAAAGATTTTCTTAAGAAGCGCCTACATCATGCTTTACTAGATTGGTTAATAACTCAAACATTTTATGATGGATTAGTGGGATCTTTGAGATCTATTATAGATGCTGCTGGTGGTGGATCATTAATGTCAAAATCTTTTGATGAAGCATACACATTAATTGAAGAAATGACTACTAATAATTTTCAATAGCCCTCTGAACGGGTAAATCCTAAGAGAGTAGCTAGTGTTCATGATTTAGATATGATGACTATGGTAGTTACTCAAATTGCAACCCTTTCAAAGAAAATAAATCAATATAGAATGAATTATTCTCAACCACCTTATGTGTTGGAGGAAAATTTATTTGGAAAGATAACAAAATTTCAAACACCTTATGAGACTTTAAATGTTATTAATAGACCTAACAATCCTTATTCCAATTATTATAATTCTGGTTGGAAGAATCACCCAAACTTCAATTGGAATAATAGTAATGTTAATGTTAACTTGCATTGGGCTAACAATTCTATGAATCCAATTGGAAATTCGGAAAATCAAGGAAATACTAATTTTAGACCATCTTATCCCCCTGGATTTAATAGTAACCCACAATTTAAGGATAAGAAGTTGTCTACTGAAGAAATGATTCTAAATATGGGAAATCAATTACAAGCTCAAGGTGTTGCTATGAAAAATATTAAAAATCAATTAGGACATATTTTTACTACACTTAATAATAGACCTTCTAAAACACTTCCAAGTAATGTGGAGATCAATCTAAAAGATCAAAACAAGGAACAACTTAAGGCTATTCAATTAAGGAGCGGAAAAAAATTGGAAACTAGAGTGCAAAAAGAAGTTGAAATAGAAAAGGAGAAGGTGGAAATTGAAAAAGGTTCAAATAAGATTTATCCAAACTTGGATTATCCTCTTGAGCCAATGAAGATAACTGTTGAAAAACCACCACCTCCATTTCCTTAAAGATTGAAGAAACAAAATAGCGATAACAGATTTGAAAAATTTTTGGAGATCCTTAAGAAATTAATGATAAATATTCTTTTTGTTGAAGCATTATAATAGATGCCTGACTATGCCAAGTTTATGAAGGATATCCTGAGAAAGAAAAGAAATTTTACAGATCATGAAACTGTGCACTTAGCAGAGAGTGTAGTGCAATTATTCAGAAGAAGCTTCCGGAAAAACTTAAAGATCCTGGTAGTTTCATTATTCCGTGTGCTATAGGTGAAATTTTTTTTGGAAAAGCTTTATGTGATCTGGGAGCGAGTATTAATCTTATGCTTTTATCAACTTTCAAAAGGTTGGGAATAGAAGAAATTTCTCCTACATCTGTGAATCTTCAGTTGGTCGATCGTTCCATTACTTAACCTAAAGGAGTGGTGGAAGATGTGTTAGTGAAAGTGGATAAATTTATCTTTTATGTGGATTTTATTGTACTTGATATGGAGGAAGAAAAAGAAATTCCAATCATTTTGGGAAGACCATTTTTTGCTACATGAAGAGCGGTAATTGATGTTCAAAAAGGAGAATTAACTATGAGAGTTAATGATCAAGAGGTGACCTTTAATTTTTTAAAATCTATGAAGTATCCCTCAATGGAAAAAGATAATGAATGTTTTAGGATAGAGGTCTATGATTACTTGAGAAACGATCATTTGAAAATATATTTGAAAAAGAAGAAGAATATGAAAATATGTTTGAAGAAGAAATTGAAGATGAAGAAAATTCAGATAGTAAGAAGAATGAAGATTTGGAGTCTGTTCAGGAGAGATTCGAAGTATTACACACTATGGAAGGTGGAAATAAAAGCTTAATTCCATCTATCATAAAACCTCCTGAACTTGAGATGAAAATTCTCCCTAATCATTTAAAGTATATGTTTTTAGGAGAATCATCTACCTTGCAAGTTATTGTATCTTCGGAGTTAAACGATTATAAAGAACAGAAGTTATTGGAAACTTTAAAAAGATACAAGAAAGCTTTTGGATGGACTTTAGCAGGTATTAAAGGAGTTCGTCCTTCGATTTGTATGCACAGAATTTTATTACATGATGAACATAAACCGAGAGTTGATCCGCAAAGGAGATTAAATCCTATAATGAAAGTAGTTAAGAAAGAGATTTGAAAATGGATGGATGCTAGAATTCTTTATCCTACTTCGGATTATGCTTAGGTAAGTCCAATACATTGTGTACCAAAAAAGGGAGGAGTGACTATTGAATTGAATGAATGTAATGAAATTATACCCACAAGACAAATTAATGGATGGAAAATTTGTATTGACTATAGGAAATTAAATGTCGCCACCAAAAAAAATCACTTTCCTCTTCCTTTTCTCGATCAAATGCTAGATAGACTTGCTGGACACAAGTACTACTATTTTCTGGATGGATATACTGGTTACCATCAAATACTTATTGCTTCTGAGGATCAAGAAAAGACAACATTTACTAGCCTATATAGAACCTTTGCTTTTCGAAGAATGCCTTTTGGACTGTGTAACGCACCTGCAATATTTCAGAGATGTATGATGTCTATCTTCAGTTTTATGATAGATAATGGAATAGAAGTTTTTATCGATAATTTCTCTGTATCCGAGACTTCATTTGAAATTTTCCTAGAAAATTTAGCAAAAGTTTTGGAGCTTTGTGAGAAAACAAATCTAGTTTTGAATTGGGAGAAATGTCAATTTATGGTTGTAGGAAGAATTGTGCTTGGGCCGAAGATTTTTGAACATGTTATGGAGGTCGACCCTGCTAAAATTAGAGTGATTGAGAGATTGCCGCCACCCACTACTGTGAGAGAGGTGAGGAGTTTCTTAGGACACGCTGGATTTTACAGGCGATATATTAAAGATTTTTCTAAAATTACTAAACCTTTGTGCCGACTTTTAGAAAATGATAGAAAGTCTGATTTTAATAATTAATGCTTGAGAGCTTTCTAATTATTAAAAGAAAAATTAATCACTGCACATATAATTGTTCCACCAGATTGGGAGAAATCATTTGAACTTATGTGTGATGCTAGTGATTATGCGATCAGAGTAGCATTGGGGCAAAGGCATGATAAAGTTTTCAAAGTCATTTACTATCCTAGTAAAACTCTTAATGAGGCTCAAATTAATTATACCACTACTGAAAGAGAATTATTAGCTATAGTATTTTCTTTTGAAAAATTTAGACCTTATTTAATCAGAGCTAAAATTATTGTGCATACAGACCATTCGACTATCAAATATTTAATGCAAAAGAAGGATGTGAAACCTAGACTCTTTAGATGGATACTTCTTCTGCAAGAATTTGATTTCATGATAGTTGATAGGAAGAGTGTTGATAATCAAATAGCTGATCATCTGTCCAGAATAGACTATGATAAACTGAATTTGAAAAGGAAATTACTGAAATTTTCCCTGATGAGCAACTCTATACTATTATGGGAAGCAATTTGCCTTAGTATGCTGGTATTGTGAATTATATTGTAAGTGATATTGTACCACCTAATTTAACAAGGAAACAACAAAAGAAGTTTAAATATGATGCAAAATTCTATTTTTGGGATAAGCCCAATCTATATAAACAGTGTAAGGATCTGATTATTAGGAAATTTGTGCCACAAGAAGAAACAATTTTGATTATTCAACGATGTCATGATTCTGAATTTGGAGGTCATTTTGGAGTTGATAAAACTACTTTTAAGATTTTACAATCTGAATTTTATTAGCCTACTCTTTTTAGAGATGTTTATAGATATATTAAATCATGTGATCGATGTCAGAGAGTAGGTAATATCTCTAGAAGAAATGAAATGCCTCTAAATTATAATTTGGAAGTTGAAATTTTTTATGTATGGGGATTAAATTTTATGGGACCATTTACTCCTTCATTTGGAAATTTATATATATTGGTTGTCGTTGATTATGTCTCGAAATGGATTGATGCTATTTCTTTACCTAGATGTGATGCTTGGAGTGTTTCAAAATTTTTAAAGAAAAATATATTTACAAGATATGGAATGCTGAGAGTGATCATAACTGATGGTGGATCTCATTTCAGGAATAATCGAATTAAGAGATTAATTTAGAAATATAATATTATTGATAGAATTTCTACTGCTTATCATCCCTAGACTAGTGGCGTAGCAGAAGTGTCTAATCGTGAAATTAAAAGAATTTTGGAGAAAACTGTGGATAATCATAAATTAGATTGGTCTACTCGATTAGATGCTGTTTTATGGGCTTATATGACTGCTTTTAAAACCCCTATTGGAATGTCTCTTTATAGCCTAGTGTTTGGTAAGACTTGTCATTTACCAGTTAAATTGGATCATAAAGCATATTGGGCGATAAAAGAGTTAAATTTTAATTTGAAAAATGCTGGAGAGAAGAGATTTATGCAGTTGAATGAATTGGAAGAGATTAGAAATGCATCTTATCACAATGATAGGATTTATAAAGAGAAAACAAAATTATGGCATGATCGAAAGATATTGAAAAAGAACTTGGAATATGGACAAAAAATTTTATTATACAACACAAGATTGAAGTTATTTCTTGGAAAGCTCAAGTCTATATGGTTAGAACCTTTTACAGTTGTAAAAGTTCATTCTTTTAGAGCTGTTGATATTAAAGATCCTGATACTGGAAAGGTTTTCAAGGTTAATGAGCATCGATTAAAGCCTTACTTTGACAGGTTTCAACCTGACTTCAAAGAGGTTTTAATGTTGAGTCATCTCGATTAACTGAATGGCTTGTCAGGCTGACGATGTTAAACCAAGTTCTTTATGGGAGGCAACCCATATGTATCTTTCTGCTTGTTTATTGTAATTGTGCTTTTTAGATAGTTATTTTTTAGTCCTAATTACTCCTAAATACTTTAAAAATTGATAAATGATGGATCAAATCGAGATATTGGAATATTTTGGGCCAAATGAAGTTCGGTGAGAATTTTTTAGCACTGGCGCTGTTGGCGCCCTATCACATTTACCACACTGAATTTGCCTATCGAGCGCCGCCGGCGCCCAAAATCTGTTTGACGGTTTTTAAGTTTCAAACTGCGAGTTCTGGTTGTTTTTGGCGGGATCTTCGTTCTTATAACTCCCTAAACTCCATTTTTTATTTCTTAACTCCAGAAAAACAAAAACCACCAATCCCAATTCGTATCCTATGAATTCTTATCCCATTGAAACCCCTCGATTTTGTGTTTTCAATCGAAGGAAGTTCATAAGTTTTGAAGCGTAGCGTTTGTTCAACAAAGTGATGATGAAAAAAAGGATTATCAAGGAAAGAGGCTTCATAAATCGAGGTATGGATAATTCTACTACTAGAATTGAAGAAATTATTAAAGAGAGACGTTGGGAAGTTCTTTGCTACACTACCGCTGCCGTTGTTGTTCCTGTCGTGAAAGAGTTTTATGCAAATCTTCACGGGATCAACCAAGGGTTCATATTTGTGAGTGGTAGATTTGTGTAATTCACTCATGCACGAATTAACGATCTCTTTATGATCGAGAACGTACCTATTTACCATTATTATAATTTCAATGCCACGAAGGATAATATGAATGATGTGTATCGATATCTGACTGGGAGAAACCATTCGAACTAATGTGTGATGCTAGTGATTATGCTATTGGAGCTGTCCTTGGTCAAAGATATGATAAAATTTTTAAGGTCGCTAGTAGAACTCTAAATGATGCTCAAATTAACTATACGGTTACTGAAAAAGATTTACTGACTATTGTATATGCTTTTGATAAATTTAGATCATATTTAATTGGAACAAAATGTATTGTGCATACTGATCATTCAACTATTAAATATCTGATGCAAAAGAAGGATACTAAACCAAGATTAATTAGATGGGTGCTTTTAATGCAAGAATTTGATTTTGTGGTGATTGATAGAAAAGGAACTGAAAATCAAATTGCTGATCATTTTTCGAGACTAGAATAAAATGTATTATCTGACACCAACAAAGAAATAATAGACAGTTTCCCTGATGAAAAACTATATAACATTAATGAGTGAAAAATACCTTGGTATGCAGATATAGTAAATTATTTAGTAAGTGATATTTTGCCACCGATGTTAACATTGCAGCAACAGAAAAAAATTTTTCATGATTCAAAATCATATTTTTGGGATGAACCATATTTATATAAGCAATGTAATGATCTTATTATTAGGAGATGTGTGCCTTATGAAGAAACTGAACAGAATATTTAAAAATGTTATGATTCTGATTTTGGAGGACATTTTGGAATTGATAAAACTGCATATAAAATTTTAAAAGCTGGATTTTATTGGCCTACTCTTTTTAAAGATGTTTACAGATATATCAAAACTTATGATAGATGTCAACGAGTAGGTGTCGGCATATTTTTAGGTTATGTGTTTTATTTTGAAAAGGGTGTCGCCTACAGAAATTGTCGGCGAATTTTTAATCTAATTTAAATAAATAATTTGAAAAGTAGTATTTGATTTTTTTGAAAATAATTTTAAGTTTGAAAAATATTAAGATATGAAATCAAACTGATCTCACATCCCAAATAGTTTATATAAACGAACACCACACCACAAACCGTGTATCTATCCCTAAGGATAGACACATTGCTTGATGGTGGGGCTCGATTAAATAAACTAGAAGATTTGTGACATCCGTTTGGTCTGCAAACCAATTTTATAAGCCAACAAATTCCCCTGTTTAATATGAAAGCATTAAACGAGGTTTATATTACTCAGGTTCTTTAAAATTCCCTATAAGGGCAAGCCCCTATAGTTAATTACATCTTAAGTGACGGGAATCACCTAAGAAAACTCTCGATAATAATCAATAATTCCGCTCTCAAGAATTTCAAAGTTTAAGTTTTCAAAGGATTGAATTTTGGAATTTCAATAGTGGAATGGATCAAATTTGGAACTTTTTTTTGGGAATTCAAAGGAAGAAAAGTAGGAGAAATCACGGCATTCGAAGTGAACTTCGGTGACTTCCCGACTATCCTATTGTTTGGTTTGAATTTAGGAAAGTCCTAATGTCTATTTAATGTTTTGATTTTGTCAATTTTAATTAATTAGGGCTTATATTTATATGATAGAATCATACAAATAGCCTCGAAGATGTGAGGGTTTATGTTGTATCGGACGACTACCTCGGAATCCTAAGACCGGTTAGGGCTTAATTTGCAATGCAAATGCCTAACGAAGAGTTGAGGATTTATGTTGCACTAGGCAAACTACCTCGAAGTCCTATGGCTTTGTTGTTTAGTTCTAGGAAAGTTTTGCTGACGTAGATTCAAGTTTTGTCGATGACGATGGCCGTGCCGCCCACCATGCTCCGAGCTCCTTGTTGTTGCAGAGGTTTAGTTTTAGAAGTCATAAATCGAGAGATGAGAAAAGTGTTTTGGTTTAGAGAAAATCTTTATTTCCAAGTGTTTTTTGTGTTTTAATTAAAACAAATCTTAAAGTTGATTATAACGACATCGGCTAAGATCCCACTGGTTCCATCCTTCCGCATCATTATTTTTATCGGATTCACTTAGTCCGTATGAATTTGCTAAACTCAATTGAATGAGTTCCACACTTTCATTTAGACCGTGGGAAATCCTGTTAGCAACACGTAGGTTACATCATCCGAGGTATTCCCGATCATCTAACAGGACGTTTTAATTTAGTTGTAATTGTAGTTTTGTGTTCTGTTTGTGATTAAATTTTGATTTGTTTTATATTTTGGAATGTTGTGGCGGAGAATTTTATCTTGCAATGACTTTTAATTTAGTTTTGGTTTCAGTTTCAGGGACTATCCTAAAGGTGTGGGTTTTCATGTAACAGTTGTTTATCATGCAAGAAAAGTAAGTGCAATGCGGTTAAATAAATTGCAATAATGTAAATTGCAAGAAAGTAAATCGCAATAAAATAAAAGCGTACTCCTGGAGAGTCTTCCCGTCATCCCAAGCCGCACTTAAAACACAATTAGAATATTTAAGCAAGTTACTAGGTAAAGCTAAGGGAAGGGTTATGGTTTTCTACCAAGTTCCTAATCCTATAGCTAGTCATTTCCTATGACGTCTAGGTTCCTTGTGTTTGGTTTGAAGACGATTTTCTTCATCAAAGAACAATTAAGTTCAATTGTTCTTATGAACATCCTATCATATCGAGGAAGTGCTTAAGGCAAATCTTAAACATCTTTTCAATATTTCTAGGATTGTTTTAAGTCCAAATGAATTCAATTACACAAATGAATTAATCGTCCGAGGTTTAGTTAAGTTTTGTTATTATCTTACTCAGATGAACTGTGGATGTTTGAATGTCCTATAAGTGAAGTAACATTTCATTTAATATTCTCGTTTAGGAGTTATGACAACTAAAGCTTTCGAGGGTAAATTGGTGTTCAAATGGTTTCGTGATTTAGTTTAAATTCAATTAATGGGTTTAAATTTGGAATAGTTGTTCAAGTTGCTTTATATTTAATTTCTTTCTGTTTTAGGTGATGTTATTTAATTCAATCTAATTTTAAATTTAATTTAATTTAATTTAATTTTAATTTTAATTTAATTTAATTTAATTCAATTTAGTTTGATTTCGATGTTAAATTAATTTAGTTTAATTCGATTTAATTTAATATGTTTTAATTTAATTTTAACTTGATTTAATTTTAATTTAATTTGATTTAATTTAATTTAATTTAATTTAATATGTTTTAATTTAATTTAATTTAATTTAATTTAATTTAATTTAATTTAATTTAAATTTGATTTAATTTAATTTAATTTAATTTTTAATTTAATTTTATTTTTAACTTTAATTGAAAATTTAAAAGAGTTTAATAATTTAACTTTAGTTTAATGTTTAAGTCTTTTAATATTTTAAATTTGAGTTATCATTTTAATTAAGAATTAAATATTAATGAGATGATTAATTTAGGGATTTTTAAATTAAAGAATAAATCTCTTCCTAACAATATCCCTATTTTAATAATTCCAATTTTATTATTCTTCCCAAATTTAATCAATTATTTAATTAAGGTTTATTTCAATTATTTTAAATTGTTAAATGAGTTTCTACCCTTTAATTATTTAAATTTCAATCATCCAAATCAGATTAAGATCAAATATTTTACTTTTTAATTTTATTAAACGTAAAGTTTTGATTAAGGGTTAAAATTTTAATTACCACTTTGCCCTTTAAGCTTAATAATTTCATAACTCACTAAATTGAGCTTAAATGAACTTGAAATTTTTATGTGACTTCACTCATATGTCAATAAAGACATGAGAGGAGAAAATGTGATTTTTCTATATTTAATTTATTTATATAATTATTTTTGGTAGAAAATAGAGATTTCCAAGGAAAATTTAATAACATGACCAAGGGAAAGTTTCTGTCCTTAAGAAAATTAGGGGACATTCCTAATGACCAGAGGACCACTTGGACCAATTTTGGTGATTTTTTGAATTATATTATTTTTATTATAATTATTTTAAGTTTTGGAGTATTAATTAATTTAAAAATAAAATAAAGGTTTAAAAATGAATTTTATATTTTTCAAAAATCTCTCTGATATCAAGGAAATTCGAGAATTAATTTTTGCAATTTTCTGATTTTTCTATGATTTATTATAATTATTTTAGTGAAAATGCTAGAAAATACATTTTTTTTAATTTTAAAATTACCCTATGGCTTTAAAATTTAATATATCATTAAATAGACCTAAGAAAAATATGGGGTTTATTCCTAAGTGATTAAAATTCAAAATGTGACATTTTGGTGAATTTTATTATTTCTGTAATTTTTATTATTTTATAATTATTAAAAATATTAAAATAATATTAAAAATCAACTTTTTTAGAAAATTGAAATTTTAGTTTTCTTAAATTCCTCTAATATCAGAGAGGCTCCAAAACTAATTTGGTGAATTTTTGAAAGGTATTTTGAAAGTTATGAATTTTTAAAGTTCAAATTGACTAAATGGCTTAATCAACCCATTTATTAGGGCTAACCAGGTCCAATTGACATCAAATTTTTATGGTGGGTTCCTTTGATCCTAAAGGTCAATGGAGAATTGATTTCAAGTCAATTTGATGTATGGTTAGCTCTAATTAATTAGGGATCTATTTTGGGTGTTTAAGCCAATTAGGGTTATTTTAAATGAACTAACTCAAAACCTATTTTTCCTAGGGTCCTCCGGTCATAAGGGACATCACCAAATTTTCCTAGAATTTATTTCACAACATGCTAATTATTGGAATTAAAATACTCAAAACAGTAACATGAATTTGAAAAATCAATAACTTCTCATAGGGATGGCCTCTGACTTTGGAAAATTCAGGAAATGTTCCCAAATTCAAAGGCTTCAAAAGCCCTATGGTCTCATGCCATGGTGAATTTCCTATATACATGGAGAATTAAAAGAATGCAAACAGTAAATAAATTATTAAAAATAAAATACTTGATGAAATTAAATGATTTCTTTTCCACATTATTCTCCTCTGTTCACTGAGCAAGAGGGTATTTTAATTTTATTTTTATGATTTTCCTACACAAAGTTATGAATTTTCCATGTTCAGGGAATTAAATAAATAGAAAAAATCCCTAATTTTCTATTTATCCGAGTCGGCGCCGCGTCATCCTCGGCATCTCCGAACGGCCACGCGGCGCGCTCTCATTCGACGCCGCCGCTTGAGTCAGCAGCCCGGGTCCCGCGGTTCACGTACCATCTCCCGGTCCGACGCCATCCGAGCCATCCGTCGGCCGCGTGTATTGAATGAACGGCATCCGTTCATCGTCCCCAAGCCTCCTAGCCCGAGAACCGTCCATCTTCGAGCCTAAGATCTCACTCGATACTTGACCAAATTTAACGTTCTTATGCTCTATGGATTCGTCTCGAGAAGATGAACACATCCATACGGTTTATGTGGGATGAAATTTACTCAATGAAAATGGAGAATGTTCAGAAGCTGTCGGCATATTTTTAATTTAGTTTAAATAAATAATTTGAAAAGTAGTATTTGATTTTGAAAATAATTTTAAGTTTGAAAAATTTTAAAATATGAAATCAAACTGATCTCACATCCCAAATAATTTATATAAACGAACATCACACCACAAACCGTGTATCTATCCCTAAGGGTAGACACAATGCTTGATGGTGAGGCTCGATTAAATAAACTAGAAGATTTGTGACATCCGTTTGGTCTGCGAACCAATTATTTAAGCCGACAAATTCCCCTGCTTAATATGAAAGCATTAAAAAGGGTTTATATTACCTGGGTTCTTTAAAATTCCCTATAAGGGCAAGCCCCTATAGTTAATTACATCTTAAGTGACGGGAATCATCTAAGAAAACTCTCGATAATAATCAATAATTCTGCTCTCAAGGATTTCAAAGTTTAAGTTTTCAAGGGATTGAATTTTGGAATCTCAACAGGGAATGGATCAAGTTTGAAACATTTTGTTTTGGGAATTCAAAGGAAGAAAGGTAGAAGAAATCACAGATTCGAAGTGAACTTCGGTGACTTCCCGACTATCCTATTGTTTGGCTTGAATTTAGGAAAGTCCTAATGTCTATTTAATGTTTTGATTTTGTCAATTTTAATTAATTTGGGCTTATATTTATATGACAGAATCATACAAATAGCCTCGAAGATGTGAGGGTTTATGTCGTATCAGACGACTACCTCGGAATCCTAAGACCGGTTAGGGCTTAATTTGGAATGCAAATGCCTAACGAAGAGTTGAGGATTTATGTTGCACTGTGCAAACTACCTCGAAGTCCTATGGCTTGGTTATTTAATTCTAAGAAAGCTTTGCTCGAAGTAGACCCGAGTTTTGCTCGATGACGATAGCCGTGCCGCCCACCATGCTCCAAGCTCCTTGTCGTTGCGAGAGGTTTAGTTTTAGAAATCATAAATCGGGGGATGAGAAAAGTGTTTTGGTTTAGAGAAAATCTTTATTTCCAAGTGTTTTCAATATTTTAATTAAAACAAATCTTAAAGTTGATTATAACAACACCGGTTAAGATCCCACGGTTCCATCCTTCCGCATCGTTATTTTTATCGGATTCACTTAGTCCGTATGAATTTGCTAAACTCAACCGAATGAGTTCCACACTTTCATTTAGACCGTGGGAAATCCCGTTAGCAACACGTAGGTTACATCATCCGAGGTATTCCCGATCATCCAACAGGACGTTTTAATTTAGTTGTAATTGTAGTTTTGTGTTCTCGTTTGTGATTAAATTTCGAGTTGTTTTATATTTTGAAATGTTATGGCGGTGAATTTTATCTTGCAATAACTTTTAACTTAGTTTTGGTTTCAGCTTTAGGGACTATCCTAAAGGTGTGGGTTTTCTTGCAACAATTGTTTATCATGCAAGAAAAGTAAGTGCAATGCGGTTAAATAAATTGCAATAATGTAAATTACAAGAAAGTAAATTGCAATAAAATAAAAGCGTACCTGGAGGGTCTTCCCGTCATCCCAAGCTATACTTAAGATACAATTAGAATATTTAAGCAAGTTCCTAGGTAAAGCTAAGGGAAGGGTTATGGTTTTCTACCAAATTCCTAATCCTATAGCTAGTCATTTCCTATGACGTCTAGGTTCCTTGTGTTTTTGTTTGAAGACGATTTTCTTCATCAAAGAACAATTAAGTTCAATTGTTCTTATGAACATCCTATCATATCGAGGAAGTGCTTAAGGCAAATCTTAAACATCTTTTCAACATTTCTATGATTGTTTTAAGTCCAAATGAATTCAATTACACAAATGAATTAATCGTCCGAGGTTTAGTTAAGTTTTGTTATTATCTTACTCAGTGAACTAGGATGTTTGAATGTCCTATAAGTGAAGTAACATTTCATTTAATATTTTGTTTAGGAGTTATGACAACCAAAGCTTTCGAGGGCAAATTGGTGTTCCAATAATTTGTGATTTAGTTTAAATTCAATTAATGGGTTTAAATTTGGAATAGTGTTCAATTTGCTTTATATTTAATTTCCTTCTATTTTAGGTGATGTTATTTAATTCAATTTAATTTCAAATTTAATTTAATTTAATTTAATTTTAATTTAATTTAATTTAATTTAATTCAATTTAGTTTGATTTGATATTAAATTAATTTAATTTGATTTGATTTAATTTCCTTTAATTTAATTTAATTTGATTTAATTTTAATTTAATTTAATTTAATTTAATTTAATTTAATTTAATTTAATTTAATTTAATTTAATTTAATTTAATTTAATTTAATTTAATTTAATTTAATTTGTTTTAACTTAATTTAATTTTAATTTGATTTTAATTTAATTTAATTTATTCATTTAATTTAATTTATTTATTTATTTAATTTAATTTAATTTAATCTAATTAATCTTTAATTTAATTTAATTTGATTTAATTTAATTTAATTCAATTTAATTTACTTAATTTAATTTAATTTTTAATTTAATTTTATTTTTAACTTTAATTGAAATTTTAAAAGAGTTTAATAATTTAACTTTAGTTTAATGATTAAGAATTTTAATATTTTAAATTTGAGTTATCATTTTAATTAAGAATTGAATATTATTGAGATGATTAATTTAGGGATTTTTAAATTAAAGAATAAATCTCTTCCCAACAATATCCCTATTTTAATAATTCCAATTTTATTATTCTTCCCAAATTTAATCAATTATTTAATTAAGGTTTAATTATTTTAAATTGTTTAACCCTTTAATTATTTAAATTTCAATCATCCAAATCAGATTAAGATCAAATATTTTACTTGTTAATTTTATTAAACCTAAAGTTTTAATTAAGGGTTAAAATTTTAATTACCACTTTGCCCTTTAAGCTTAATAATTTCATAACTCACTAAATTGAGCTCAAATAAACCTGAAATTTTTATGTGACTTCACTCATATGTCAATAAAGACATGAGAGGAGAAAATGTGATTTTTATGTATTTAATTTATTTATATAATTATTTTTTGTAGAAAATAGAAATTTCCAAGGAAAGTTTAATAACATGACTAAGGGAAAGTTTATGTCCTTAAGAAAATTAGGGGACATTCCTAATAACTAGAGGACCACTTGGACCAATTTTTGTGATTTTTTGAATTATATTTTTTTTATTATAATTATTTTAAGTTTTGGAGTGTTAATTAATTAAAAAATAAAATAAAGGTTGAAAAATGAACTTTATATTTTTCAAAAATCTCTCTGATATCAAGGAAATCAGAGAATCAATTTTTGCAATTTTTTGATTTTTCTATTATTTATTATAATTATTTTAGTGAAAATGCTAGAAAATACATTTTTTTTAATTTTAAAATTACCCTAGGGCTTTAAAATTTAATATCTCACTAAATAGACCTAAGAAAAATATGGGGTTTGTTCCTAAGTGATTAAAATTCAAAATGTGACATTTTGGTGAATTTTATTATTTTTGTGATTTTTATTATTTTTTAACTATCAAAAATATTAAAATAATATTAAAAATCAACTTTTTTAGAAAATTGAAATTTTAATTTTCTTAAATTCCCCTAATATCAGAGAGGCTTCAAAACCAATTTGGTGAATTTTTTAAAGGTATTTTGAAAGTTATGAATTTTTAAAGTTCAAATTGACTAAATGGCTTAATCAACCATTTATTAGGGCTAACCAAGTCCAATTGACCTCAAATTTTTATGGTGGGTTCCTCTGATCCTAAAGGTCAATGGAGAATTGATTTTAAGTCAATTTGATGTATGGTTAACTCTAATTAATTAGGGATCTATTTTGGGTGTTTAAGCCAATTAGGATTATTTTAAATGAACTAACTCAAAACCTATTTTTCCTAAGGTCCTCTCGGTCATAAGGGACATCACCAAATTTTCCTAGAATTTTTTTCACAACATGCTAATTATTAGAATTAAAATACTCAAAACAGTAACATGAGTTTGAAAAATCAATAACTTCTCATAGGGATGGCCTCTGACTTTGGAAAATTCAGGGAATGTTCCCAAATTCAGAGGCTTAAAAAGCCCTATGGTCTCATGCCATGGTGAATTTCCTACATGCATGGAGAATTAAAATAGTGTTGACAGTAAATAAATTATTAAAAATAAAATACTTGATGAAATTAAATGATTTCTTTTCCACATTATTCTCCTCTGTTCACTGAGCTAGAGGGTATTTTTATTTTATTTTTATGATTTTCCTACACAAAGTTATGAATTTTTGAAGTTTAGGAATTAAATAAATAGAAAAATACCCTAATTTTCTGTTTATCCATGCGGCGCTGCGTCAACCTCGGCAGCTCCGAAACGCCGCGTGTCGCGCCCCCATTCGACGCCGCCATCTGACTCAGCGCTCCGGGTCCCGCGGTTCACGTACATCTCCTGGTCCGACGCCATCCGAGCCGTCCGTCCGCGCGTGTATTAAATGGACGGCATCCGTTCATCGTCCCCGAGCGTCCTCACCCGAGAGCCGTCCACACTAAATCCCTAATATCTCACTCGATACTCGATGGATTTTCGTGTTCTTATGCTCTATGGATTCGTCTCGAGAAGACGAACACATCCATACAGTTTATGTGGGATGAAATTTACTCAATAAAAATGGAGAATGTTCGAAGCTCGGGAAGAAGAGTGAGGCCATACCTTTGCTCGGAGAAGTGTGGCTTCGATCCGAGGGTTGTTTCACCTTCGATTGGATCCCAGCAAGCTCCGGATGAAGTCTCCTGGTCCGGTGAATTGCCTAGGTAGGATTTCGACCACGCTCGATCACAAAGCTTGGAGGCCGGAGAACCGGGGTGGCCTCGGAGATGGGGCTTTTGCTGGTGGACACCTTCTCTTGGTCTGGTGAAGGTGTAGGACCAATCAATTTGGGGATTGGCTCACTGTGGAGAAGTGTCCTGGTTTTGGGCTTGGATTTCAACTCTGAAATTGAGCTCATAAAGAGGAAATGGCAGGGGGTTTCGATGGGGATCAAATGCTCTATGTATGGGGAGTAGTCCGGAATAATTTTGGCAGAGTTTCCTTAAGGTTTGTTTCAGCACCTCCCATGGCCGAGAGGGATGGTGTTTAAATAGGAGAGGGTGGAGGGCCTCCCAGGGAGAGTTAGGGCTTGGGATCAGCTGCTTAGGTCAAGGGCAGAACAGCCATGGTGGCCATTAGGCATGGGGCAGCTCAGCAAGGTAGAATCCCAAAGTTGGCTCACATGTGAGCTCTCGGCCATGGTGTTTTCCGGCGACCTGGTGGCTGGCCGGCCAGGCATTGGTCACCATCTTGTTCAGGTGGGTCATGGCTGGGGTTTGGTGCATTCAATTGAGGTTTGACATGTGTAAAGTGGTTGAATCAAAGTAGAAAGGGGAAGGGGCCATTTTGGCTTATTTTGGTCAACCCATGCAAATGGGTTGGGTGCACCTCCCCAAGACTCGGTTTTGGGCCGAGGAGGTCAGGTGGGTCAATCTCCCATGTGTGGTGGAGTCTCCATCAAGCATTAGGTGGCAAAGCATGGTTTAGAGTGTGACATGCTTAAGGTAAAAAAGGCTTAAGAAGGATTAGTAAAGGGGGTCCTCCTTTTTCCATTAATGGCTTGATCACATGTCAAACCCTCCATGGCTTCATGTGGCTTGTCCATGGCTTGCATGGCTTGTCTTTGGCTTGGGAAAGCTTGGTCAATTTCATGAAAATGGATTTTAGGAATTTTTGGTAATTTGATGGAAATTTGTATGAAACTTGATTTGGAATGATTTGATGATGAATTTAGGACTTAGGTATTGAGTTTAATTGAAAGTATGATGAGGGGAAATGTCATATGGGCTTTGAGACCAATTTTGGGCCTTTGGATGTGGTAAAAGATGGGCTTTTAAAATGGTTTAAGGAATGGGCCTTTAAGTTTAAAAATGAATTTATGGATGGGAATTTTGTAAAGAGGTTGGGCCAAATAATTGTTGGGTTTAGCTCATGGATGTGTCATGAGTGACTTGAAGCAAATTGGGGGTGATTTGGGTTGAATTTTGGCTCTTTTGGTGAATGGGCCAATATAGGTCAAAGTGGGCCAAGTTGGACCAATGTTGGGCTAGGGTTGAAATTGATGTAAAATTAATGTTGAAAAATGTTTATGGGAGTGTTTCAAAGAGGTTTTGACTTTGGTTGGGCTTTGATTTTGGGGTTTGGGCTCATTTGGGTTAGGTTTGGGTTTAGGTCAAAATTGGGCCTTTTAGCTTTGGGTTGAATTTGAGTGGGGTTTGGGTCTAAATTTTTGGCAAATCATGTTAGTGTTTTGCTTGTGGGGATGCTAAGGAGGATTTAGAAAAGATTTGGGGTTAATTGGAGTTGAATTGGGTGAGTTTGGGTTAGGTTTGGGTCATGGGTCCAAATTGGGTTTTAAGGCCAAAAGTGAAATTGGATCCAAATGTCAATCAAATTGGACTTGGATTTGGTCTAGATTGGTGTTGGGAATGTTTAATTGAAGTTTAGAATTGAATTGGACCAGAATTTGGGTTAATTGGGTAGGTTTGGTTTGACATTGGGTTCACTTAGGGTTAAAATGGGTCAAATTAGGGGCTTTGACAAAAGTAGGGTAAATTGACAAAATTGGCCTATGGTGTAGTTGAACAAAATGAAATTGGGAATATTTGGGATTTTTTGGAATTTTCCAGGAATTTTTTGAATTTTTGAATTTTTTGGGTCAAGAGGGGTATTTTGGGTATTTGGAGGGTATTGGGAGGTATTTTTGGAATTTTTGGTATTTTTGGGTATGGATGATCAATTTGCGTGATGTGGAAATGTTTGGGATTGATTTTGGGGAATTTTTGGTGATTTGAAAATTTTGAAAAATTTGGGTAATTTCAAGGGCTTTGGGTAGGTTAGGCGGGTGTAGGGTCCTGGGGTCAAAATTAAAATTTGGAAAATTGAAAATTTGGAAAATTGAAGATTGGGTAAATTTGAGTGGAATGAAATCATTTTGGTTGAGCCATGAAGCCGCATCAAGCCCACATGAGCCATGAAGGGACTCATTTGAGGCATTCACTATGTTGTTCCTAACCTCTTAGCAAGGGCTTAGGGGTTAAGGACCATCCATGTGAATCACCTACATGAGTCGGGAGGTCAAGTTAGGTATGGGTGTGGTTTTAGGAGGTGTGTGAAAGTGTAGTGTATAAGTGTAGTGTGTGTGTAAGTCGGCCCCTTCACCGGACTGAGCCACCTGAGTGCGGTCCTAAGGCCAAAGAGTCCTATGAGAACTCATCCTTTAAACTTCCACATTTGATTTCAACTCTCTAGGTGATTAGGGGTCTACGATCAAGTTTGTGGAGTTTGCAGGGAGTTAAGAAGTGGTTTGAAATTCTAGATGGTGGATCCCAATTCTAGTCCTCTAAGATAGTCAAAGGAAAAGCCTAAGGCTAGATCCTAAGTACTAAAAAGAAGAAGAGAAGACCTCATCAAAAATGAGGTCAACAAATGGACCCCCAATAGGTGTGGTGTGTCGACGGAGCACACCGCGCGTATCGTTGTTGACCGAAGCGATCAGCAAAACCAACATAGATGTCCAAGTGACAAATTTAGGATGAAGTAGAAAAGTTTCCGCTGGGGAGTGTCAAGTATATCTCTGAAACTGGAGATCCCTGAACTCTCGCTGGGGAAAGGAAAAGGAGGTGAATTCCAAATCACATGATCTGGGGGAATTTCGATTTAGATTTCAGTTTGTTTCAATTTAAGTTCGGATGTGTAATTTTAGATTTTGATTTTTTATTTTAGATTGAAGTTTGATTTAAAATTAATTTGGAAAAATTTAGATTTGAAACGAGAATTGAAACCTAGGTTCCAATCTCGGGATTGCAAAGAAAACTGGAATTTAGGTACCATTCTCGGAGTGGGAATCGGAGTTTAAGTGTCGATTGTAAAGGATGAGAATCAGAATTTAGGTACTGATCTCGAAAGGGATGAGAATTGAAATTTAAGTATCAATCTCGAAAGAGAGTCGAAATTTAGGTATCGACTTCGAAAAGTATGAGAATCAAAATTTAGGTACTGATCTCGGAATGAGAACTAGAATTTAGGTACTAGTCTCGAAATGAGAGCTCGGAATTTAGGTACCAGTCTCGAAAGTTTAGAATTGAAATTTAGGTATCAATTCAAAAGAGAATCGAAATTTAGGTATCGATCTCGAATGAGAGTCGGAATTTAAGTACCGACCTCGAAGGAAGAGGACTGGAATTTAGGTACCAGCCTCAGAAATTTTGAATTGAAATTTAGGTATCAATTCGGATGAGAATCGAAATTTAGGTATCGATCTCGGAATGAGAACTGGAATTTAGGTACCAGTCTCGGAAATTTTGAATTGAAATTTAGGTATCAATTCGGATGAGAATCGAAATTTAGGTATCGATCTCGGAGTGAGAACCTGGAATTTAGGTACCGGTCTCGAAAATTTTGAATTGAAATTTAGGTATCAATTCGGATGAGAATCAAAATTTAGGTATCGATCTCGGAGTGAGAACTGGAATTTAGGTACCAGTCTCGGAAATTTTGAATCGAAATTTAGGTATCAATTCGGATGAGAATCGAAATTTAGATATCGATCTCGGAATGAGAACTGGAATTTAGGTACCAGTCTCGGAAATTTTGAATTGAAATTTAGGTATCAATTCGGATGAGAATCGAAATTTAGGTATCGATCTCGGAATGAGAACTGGAATTTAGGTACCAGTCTCGAAAAATTTGAATTGAAATTTAGGTATCAATTCGGATGAGAATCAAAATTTAGGTATTGATCTCGGAATGAGAACTGGAATTTAGGTACCAGTCTCGGAAATTTTGAATTGAAATTTACTGTCGAGATTTGGATTTAGCGAAGATCGAAATGAGATATGAAAGTGTTTCATATCCCATGGGAATCAATCAAAGTCTGATTACTTGGCGAAGGGTACAAACCCATGCCGTCCGGATCAAATTGAGAATTCTTCGTGATTCTGAAATCATCCCGAGAGGGGGTTTCAAGGGAGGTCTAGCATAGATCTTGATTTGAAGAAGGATTGGAGGGTTTGAGGAGATGGGTTTAAACTGGAATTCAATTTGAGCTTTAAATTTGTTTTGTTTGTCCTTTAACTATCCCGTTTTTTTATTGTTTATTTGGTGTTCATGTGGATTTGGTGTTCGACATTTTTAAATTTTTTTTCTTTTTTTTAGAAAAGTTTTCTTCTATTCTCTTTTTTTTATTTCCTCTCTGTTCTTTGTTCGAAGTTCATTTAACTTTAACAGCGTTTCCCAGTCAATTTGCACAAAAGAGGTGAAGGCCAAAAAATGTGACATGGTCACTTTCATTCCAATCATGTCGAAGATACATCATACAACTCGATCTCGAATATATTTCATACAATCCATGTAGACTCAAAACAGACTATGTATGATCTTCGTTGATCCATCAAAAGAAGCATCTGTCAAAAATCCATGCCTGAATAGTGGGGTACATGGTCAATAACATCACCTTCCAAGCCATCCTTGGCAAGGATGCCGTATAGATGTACATTGGAGGTGTGATATTTTCCATGTAACTCACAGACTCGTAAGGCCGGAGGCTCTCTAGCTCCGGTCCGGCCGGAAATGGTAAGGTGTCTTCCCGTCGTCCATTCTTCCGAAAGTAACCGAGATCCGCTTCACTCGGTACTCCTGGTATGCAATGCTTAGCGATATCCGCTCCGTTGCCCTTCGGTATCATGACGGAACCTACCGGTAATGGTATCTTCACCGGCCCTCGGAACTCACTCGGGCCTCGCTATCCGGAGGTCGATCCGAACATGATGTTACACTCATTCGAGAAAGAGACCGTGCGAAAGGTCCGACAAAGTCATGGTGATCTATGTGTGGGGGTATGCGATCACCCCGCTTGTAGATGTTAATAATGCAACTATCGGGTATGCAATCTGGCTGCAGTACCCTCCATGTTATCAATCTCTTTACCATTCTCTTGATGACTAATGGCATCGGATCCACTTGGCCATGACGGAGTATTCCCGTGGGTTTCCCTTCCCGTCCTCCGCAAAGTTGTAACAACATCCACATTGTATTGAAATTCTTCCCTTCCCCGGCATCCATCTCCGGGGTTCCGAGTATGTGTTTTCCTTAGGCGGCCTCGCTCGGCCCATTCTTTTCAAATCCCGGATGCAATCCACGATTTGCTCGTTGTTCATACTCCGAGAATACGTCTGTATGTAGCTCGAGGCCCTCTAGTATATTGATCCTTCTGCCTCTAATTCTCTCGAAGTATTCAAAGGTTTTCTTTTCAACATTCTGCATTCTCTCCAGCTCGTATTCCGGAATAATCTGTAGATGGCGAGGCCTGGTGACATATTGTGGGATATACGGCTCAATCCCTTCACGTTCTCCTGCATACCTCGGCTCCTCGGGGATGATGTCCGTCGGGACATCCCCCGGGGTTGCTTCTGCAACAAGGTCATGCATTACTGGTGGTTCTATCCGGTGGCGTGGTAGCCTTCTATCTTTTGGTCTTTGTGAGATTTCCCTGGTCCTTTCTGTTATCCTAGGAGCTGGCCTCCTTTCTTCAGGTTCCTGGTGAACCGGTGTCCTTGAAGTGTACATACTGGCAGTAGCAACTGTCTCGTCGTGCTGGTCCGCAGCTAGTTTTGTTAACATCTTACGGATACGGCGATTCTTATTTCTTCGTTGCGTTGCTGTGAGAGTAGCTCTTCGAACTTCTTGAATCTCTGTGGGCGTGGCGCTGACAAGCCTGCCCTCTGCTGTAGCGACTACAGACTTCATTTTCTTATCTTCTTCAATGTTTGCCTTTCTTTTCTTGCTGCTGGATTGGTGGCTTGGGCCACCCACTTTCATCACTGTCTGCCCGGGCAGTTCTTCTCGGTCAACTGGGACCCAGTCACTTTCCTCGTACTGTAGGCCTGCTGGTGCAAAATCTGAGTCAATCTCGATTATCGCTCCATCTTTCACCCTCTTTTCATCGAGTGCAAGGCTTACGCCATTTCTAAAGTTCAGGACCAACCGCCCGTTCGACATTTCCCCGCGAAAAGACAAGGAAAAGGATCGTGGCCGTACTAAAGAACAAGAACATTAAGAAAATGTTTATTAAAGACACATTTTTTTTTATATTATATTTTTTGTATTTTCAAATTTAACAGGAATGAAGTAGGATAAGATCAGGGAAGAGATTTTGATTTGGAAAAGAAAACAAGGAAAACTTTATTATCATGATTTTATTTATTTTAGCACATTTTATTATTTTTTGGGTTCGGACCCAATCATAAGTAATTACTTCGCCCGTGTTTCTTAGGGATGAAGAATTCATTCCTTCGAAACATCGAGTAGTGTAATACTTTTTCAAGTATCGTCCGTTGATTGGAAGCATATGTCGTTCTCCCGGCAATTCACTAGCCGGTAGGAACCTCCCGAGTATACTCGCTTCAACCACAAACGGTCCTTCCCAAGTGGGTTCAAATTTTCCTCCTATCTTGCGGTGTGCAAGAATAGGTCTCTTGAGAACGAGAACTAAGTCACCAACTTTGAAGGTTCTTGGGCGGACCCGCTTTGTCATGGGCTTGAACCATCTTAGCTTGGTATAGTTCTAAATTCTGTTGTGCTGCAAGTCTTTTCCCTTCCAGGCTTTCTAATTCTTCTAGTCGTAATTTGGCGTTCTCTTCCGTCGTGATCTTGTTTGCAACTGCAATTCTGAGTGAAGGAAGTTGAACCTCTAAAGGTAACATCGCCTCGGACCCATACACCAGAGCGTAAGGTGTAGCATGAGTAGGAGTTCTGAAGGTTGTCCGGTAGGCCCATAAGGCTTCTAACAACTTCTCGTGCCAATTTCTCTTATTATCGTCCAAAGTTTTGTTTAAAATTTGAACGAGAGTTTTATTAAAAGCCTCAGCGAGGCCGTTTGCTCTTGGGTAGTAAATTGTGGAATATCGCCAGTCGATTCCGTGTCTCCCGACAAAATTGTTGATTTGCGTGCTTCGAATGCTGACCCATTATCTGAGATGATCCTGCGCGGCACTCCGAAACGGTAGACAACTTGGTTCTTGAAAAATTGTAGCACGTGGTGTGCTTTCACTTCTCTAAGTGGAACTGCCTCTGCCCACTTGGAAAAGTAATCTGTAGCCGCAAGAATGAAGCGATGTCCTTTTGAAGATGGTGGTTCTATCGGACCCACTATATATGTGCCCCAACATTCAAATGGCCACGACGCAATTGTCGGATGTAGCACATTTGGAGGTTGGTGTAGAACCACTCCGTGCACTTGGCATTGGTGACAGCTCTTGGCGATTTTCATGCAGTCGGTCATCATCGAGGGCCAATAATATCCTAGTCTTTTAATTTTCATTTTCATCTTCGGACCCGAATGGTGAGCGCCACAGAGTCCTGAATGCACCTCTTTAACAATTTCACGGGCCTCGGACCCGCTTAGGCACCTTAGCCACATTTGATCAAAAGACCTTCTGTACAATGTGTTGTTTATTAATGCGTAGGACGAGTTCTTTTCTTGATCCGATGGGCCAACAACCTTTCGTCCGGTAGTTTTCCTGTTTGCGAGTAGTCCATTAATGGTCGTCGCCAATCTTCCGTGTTTTCCGTCACTGCTGCAATCGATTCTTCTTCTTTTTTTGATTTGTGTATTGTGTCTATGTCGAGTCGTGATAGGACTCGACGTCCGTGAACTGACACTTCCACTGATTCATCTTGCAAACAGGCAAAATTCTTTTGCGAGACGGGCTAAAGCATCTGCTAAAGCATTTTCTTTTCTGGGAATTTTGTAGATCGTCACATTTGGAATTTGTTCCAACAACTGTATGACATACTGGAAGTATTGCTCGAGTCTTGGCTTTAGAATTCTGTACTGTCCGGCGATCTGTTGAATGATTAACTGTGAATCCCCGTAGATGTTGATGTATGTTATCCCCATTTGAATAGTTAATTCCAGTCCCGTTATGAGGGCTTCGTATTCTGCTTCGTTGTTTGTACATGGTTCTGTCAAGTGGTAGGAGTATCTTAACATCCCCCGCTCCGGTGTTATAAAGATTAGTCCGATTCCTGCCTTACCGGGCACTATCACTTATGAATCTTCGTCTTTGTGTGCTGAAGATGCTCCGTCAAAATATAATTCCCAACGTCGATCATCAGGGTCTTCTAGGCTCATTATTTGTTCATCTGGCAAATCGTCATTGAGAGGAGATTCTGCCGACAAAGGGTGTGCTGCGAGAAAGTCTGCTAAGACTTGTCCCTTTACGGCACGAAGAGGCACGAAAGTTATATCGAATTGCAATAATATCATTGACCATCTGGCAAGTCTGCCGGAAAGTGTTGGACAAGTCATCAAGTATTGCAATGGATTAAATTTCGAGATCGAGTTGACCTTATGAGAAAGCATGTAGTGCCTGAGCTTTTGAGTGGCGAAGATTAGGGCCAAACAATGCTTTTCGATTGCGGGATACCTTATTTCCGTCGGAAGTAAACGACGGCTTAGATAGGTATCAACGGTCTACCTGAGACTGGGGCTGCTAAGACAGGAGGTGTCATTAAATATTGTTTAATGTCCTCGAAGGCCTTCTGGCATTTCTCTTCCCAAATAAATTTGGCGTCCTTTTTAACTAGTGCCGAGAAAGGCTCACACCTACCTGACAAGATTGAGATAAAGCGTCGAAGATATGCCAACTTCCCTTGAAAAGATCGTAGTTGTTTTAAGGTTTTGGGAGGCGGCATTTCTAAGGTAGCTTTAATCTTTTCCGGGTCGATTTCAATTCCACGATGTCGGACAACGAATCCTAAGAATTTCCCGGAGGAGACGCCGAAGGCGCATTTTAAGGGATTTATCTTAAGGTTAAATTGTCTTAATCGTTCGAAAACAATTCTCAAATCATATAGGTGGTTTTCCTTTACTTTGCTTTTGATGACCACATCGTCTACGTAGCATTCGACTTGATTGTGGATGAGATCGTCAAAAATTCTTGTCATCGCTCTCTGGTATGCTGCTCCTGCGTTCTTCAGTCCAAATGGCATCACTGTGTAGCAAAATACTCTGATCGGCGATCTGAATGTTGTAAGCTTTTCATCTTCTGGAGCCATTTTTATCTGGTCATATCCTGAAGATCCATCCATGAATGAAAATATCTCATGTGTCGAAGCAATGTCGATCATTAGTTCTGGGATCGGTAGAGGGAATTCATCCTTTGGACATGCCTTGTTTAAATCTCTGAAGTCCACACAAATTCTGATCTGACCATTCTTCTTTCTGACTGGCACCACATTGGGCTAACTGTGTCGGGTATTGTTCTTCACGGACAAATTTGGCGTCTATTAGCTTTTTAACTTCGGCTATGACTTGTTGTTCGATTTCTAGACGCATTCTTCCGGGACCTCGTCTGACCGGGACGTAGTAGGATCCACTCCTAGCTTGTGGATCGCGACCTCCGGAGCTAATCCCGGCATCTCATCGTTGTTCCAAGCAAAACAATCTTTAAATTCCATTAATAACTTGATTATTTCTTCGAATCTTCTTTACCGAGTAAGGAGCTAACAAAGGTAGGTCTAGGCTCTTCGCTAAGTACCTAAGTTAACTTCCGTTAACTCATCTATCGAGATTTAATCTCTTCTTCGAATTCGGTGGAGCGTCTCCAATTGTAAATCTTCGAGTTCGTCCGTAGTTTCCATGTAGTTTTCATTAGATTCACAAGTGACAACCAAGCAAAATTCGGCATCGTCAATCGATCCTACCGTGCCAAATCCGAGTCCATGCTTTGAATCGAGTGGACGACCGGAGTTATTCCATAATTTTTCAAAATGTTGTGATTGACCTTTTGTCCATTGTCGAGGTAAGAAACCACGTTGAATTAAACTTTCGAACACAGGGAGAGTACCACTCAAAAGGTAATTCCATTAATTCGATGAAGTGACATCTTCAAATTGTACATTATTTTCGGCTTTGGAGGAAGAAGCACCACGGTAGAATTCGATCGGCTTCGCACCGCCGCTACGCACCTCTTTGACCACCATACCCTCGATCTTATTAGAATGAATCGGGGTTAGGGTCATAGTATGTACGTAGTGGTTAATCTTCTCGTACATTGATTTGTATTCTTCATTCTTTTCATCTTTGAGGAGATCTTGAATTGCGGCTTCTTCCGACTTATCGTTGTCGCTTCTTGCTTGATTTCTTTTTCTTCTTCGTAACTATCTTCCCAATCAACATTGATGGCTGGTTTCCTCTCGTCCAACTCGTCCTAACGTCTCTACCACGGCCTCGTCCCCGGCCTCGACCTCGGATGCGAGTTGTGGAGAAACCTTCACCATCTCACCGGAAGGGAGTGGTGAGTGACCTGTTGGACTATAACTTCGATGTTCTTCGTTGTCCCGAACTTTCGTTCTTCATTTGTTACGGTATCTCCGGAGAAGATTGTTTTCTTCGGTGGTGTATAATAAGCCGCGTCTTCATGGATTCCAATCTCATGTACGGAGAATGGTTGTAAGTCACCTTTGATGCACTCGTTCCCCTCCATCGTAGTATTCGATGCACCGATGTAGAGATGATGGTACCATCCTCGTTTTCATGTATCCATGGTCGGCCCGATAGAACGTTGAACGACGTTTCGAATCAATTATGTGAAATTTTGCGGTTGTCTTTGCTAAGTCACCTGTCTTCATTAGTAGCGTTATTGACCCGAGGGCTCTTTCTCCTTTATAGTTGAATCCTCTTAATAACATTTTGTCGGCCTCGAGCTCACGAGCATCAATTTCCAAATATGCTAGTGTTCGGAGACTCATTATATTGATTGATGCTCCTAGATCCACCAATACTCTGGAGAGCGTAAATTTCCCAATCAGTAATCGAAATGTACAACGGTCGGTCGTGATCCGCCGTCCCAAGCAAGTATGTCATTGTCCGTGAAGGTAACACCTCGTCGTTCCTTTAACGAGCAAACCTCATCTAAGGAATCTCCGACCATTCGAGCTAAGCAAATTTTCGGATCAAGTAAGGCCTCGATCGGAGCTCCTCTCATCTCCTTTCGATAAGATGAGAGCATCGTAGATGCTCGGTCTGGTCGGCAGCTTCCTAAGATGGGCTAGCACGTTGTAGTCCACTTTATTTCCATGTGTCTCGGCTTCTTCTCGAATGGGTATTTATTCTGCCGGGTTGGTTCTTCTTGAACAACCACCCGCTTTCCTTTGTCCTTTGGACCCATTCTCGGAGGTAGAACTCTTCCACTTCTTAAGTTGACTTCGTAATTTCTTCGAATCTAGTGTCGAGCTTGCTGGTGTTTCTTCTCGAATCGGAATGACGAGCTCTTCCGGATTAGCTTCAGAGTCCGAAGGCTCTAACTCTATTATGATCGGAGCTCCTCGAAACTCGCAGATAGATTCATTGCTTGTTGAACTCTCGTAGCCTCCTTGATGGATGTCTTCTTTGTCAATTTGATCGTCGAGATTGTGTATGATTTGAGAATTGTAGTTGGTATCGAAATCGATGTCCGGATTGTCGCTAGTTACGTAATCTTTAGAAACAGTCAAAACGTAGCCAACGCCATCACCCTTATTATTATATGATCCCACCGAAGTGAGCAGATAATCATACGAAGTCGAGGTTCGAGGGATTTCTCCCCCAAATCGAAACAACTATCCTAGGATAAGCGGCCCTAGTCTAGCCTTAGGAGCCTCGGTCCTCTCTTCTTCGTCGATTTTCTTCTTCTCTTCAATCGTCTCCTCGTTGAGGTGGTTCTCCTATCGCAAGTAATAGTGCCGACTTGGCAGGTTTCGAACTCGAATCGAAGCTTGCACCGAAGCGGTTTGGATGTCGTCTAAAATCTTTTCGAAGACCTTGTCCAAGCGGTAGTCCATCCATCGTCGGCCGTATAGGGATCTATCGGAATGATGGGATCGGCTGAGATAACATTGACGGAACCTCCTTTCGGGGTTCCTTCATGTACTCCTTCGGGATTGTTATATTTCCTTTCCGAAGGTTGTCATCGAGCCAACTTTTGAAAGTAATGCAATCTTCTATCTTGTGTCCAAGCATTTGGTGATAAGGGCAAAAGTTGGGATCACTTTTCTTGTTGACTTCCTCTCGGTCTCTTAGGCTCGGCAACTCGGAAATCCGGAGTTTTCATCGAACTACGGAACAATTTCGGCACTCGCTTCATTCTTGAATGGATATTCCCTGCTCGAAGCTCCCTTAATGTATGTTGCGGACGAGGCGGTTGTTCATACTGTGGAGATGACCGATAGCTGGAGTCGGGGTTGCTGGTAATTCTGTTGAGGTTCGTCGCGCCGTTCGGACGATATTTGTATCGGTTGCTTTCCTTTGTCGATCGCTGCAACGATCCCGGATTTCTTTTCAAAAGTCTTCACGAGCTTTTGCTTGTCTGTCTTATCGGCGAAACTTAATTGCTTCACCTCCTCTTGCAAGCTCCCGGCCTTGCTTAACAACTTCTCGAAAGTCTTAATAGTGAATCCTTTGAGGAGAAGTGCTATCGGGCCGTGAATGCTTTTAAGTAAGATGCCCACTCGCATGTTGTTCTTGTAGTTGTGGTTCACACTTCATGCTTAAGTTCCTCCATCGAAGTATGTAATCCACCAAAGTTTCGTTCGGCTTCGCTTCTCTACCACTAAATCACCTATAGTGATGTGGTGTCGAGCTCCGGCGAATCGCTTGATGAAAAGGTTTTCTAGTTCCGAGAAAGTCTTCACCGAACCATTTGGTAATTCCGCATACCAATCAAAGGCGATCCTCGACGAGCTGTCGACGAACTCGTCGGAAGAGTAATGCATCGCTCCCACCGCATTGCAACAACCGGCACGAAAGTGTGCAACATGTCGTCGGGGTTCCCGGTTCCATCAAAGGTCTCGAACGAGAGGTGGTACGAAGCCTTTGGGTACCGGACAGTCGTCAAATTCTTCCGGGTAAGGTCTACCCGTCCGAATGGATGCCCCGCTCTTTGATTGTGCTAAGGCTTCTCGCACTCGCTATTCCACCAAGCTCTTGATATCTTTTCTGGAATCATACTTTGTGTTGTATCTTTCTTTAGCTGATCATCCCCGTTGACGGATGTAATCTCTTTTCCTCCGTCCACAATGTGAATGACCTCTGGGGGTGTCTCTCTTTGGGGTTGCACTTGACTCTGGAGAGTGGCTAGAGCTACAGCCATCTCTTCCATCCTTTTTGCCATTTGGGCGATCGTATCGTCTTTCTCTTGAAGCTGTCTTCTCATCACTTCTGGCTTTTCTCTTCTGCGGCCTGCAGGAGCACCTTGTGAAGCCGACGAAGCTCGTGTTTCGACCATGTTGATTTCTCGCATACTCGTCGTCCATGAATTCCGATGAATCAATCTCGTCTCCGAATTCTCTTCTCTTTCTTTTCGCTAGTCGTCGAATATCGGTCCTCAACTTTTCCATAGCGTCCTCTAGCGGTCTTTTCGTGCATCTTCACGGCTTGTCGTGTGATAGTCGCCGGGTTCCCTTCTCGCGAGTCCCCTTTATCGCAAGTAGCACTTTCTTCGCATTCAAGTCTCCCGACAAGACTTTCCTTCTCGAGTCGTTGTTTCAATCTCGGTTGTCCAAGTAGTGGGACGCCATACTATCCTTCTAGCAGCAGAAGGTCTAGGACCGCATGGTCCGTCGACCCAAATGCCTGGAAGGTGGTATCCTCCCTAATCTGTAATCCTGAAACAATGACAGGCGGACTAGCCTTCATCCTTTTACTTGGCTTTTCTGTAATGATGGCAGGTTCAACTCGGGGCCCAAGACGGGATTTGAATGGCACCCGCCCTATCCTTCTTAGAATCTCTGATACGGGGCATTCCTCTTTCTTTGCTAGTTTCTCGACTACAGTCTGTAGTCGGGCAAATGGCGTGATCCAAGCCCTTTTCCTTCTATTGTCATCGTAGTATGCTGGTCGAGGTAATGTAGAAACAATCCTCGCGGACATTTTCCTCGTTAATCTGCGGCGAAAGGGGATGGAATCCGCTTCCTTCCAAAAAGGGTGTATCTTCGAGCAATGGTATATATTCGAGTAGTGGTGTGTACTCGAGGATTTCTGGATTTCCTCCAGGAAAGCAACTTCGGCAGCTTCCGGCCTTCCCGGCAATCTTCCTACTTCGTTCCTTCTTTGGTTCCTCGTTAGTGATGGAATTCTCGAGCTGGACCCGATTTCAAAAACGAAGGTCTCACAGAAAGTCTGTACCCTCCACGATAACAGGTTCACCATAATTCTGGATTTCCTTCCCCTTTAATTTGGCAGAAGTCGGGGTAGTGCAGAAACAACTAGACCAGTGGGGGTAGCAAGAACAGTCCTCCTACGGAAAGCAGTACTCCTCTCAGTCGAGATCTTTTGTAGGGGAGGAAACTCTTGGGTTGACCTAAGGTTGAACTCGATCAGCGGCTTCTTAGCTTCAGATACTTTATTTGTCAGTGCGAAAAGGGAAATGTCAGTGATCTTGACATTCGTGTTCTCAAATCCTTGTCCAAACCGGATGATCCCATTGTCGGGCAAACTTCATCCTTATAAACGACGAAGTCCATCCATTGGTGAAGGAGAAAATCGCCTTTGGGGCTTCCATTTCGCGGGTAGATTTTGGTTGTCAGTCCCAAGTTATGCTTCTTCTCATTAGGACAAAAAGAAAGGAATTGAAAAGAGTCCGAACACATTCTTGTTCATGTATTTATAAGAAGGAATCATTTGTTAAAAGAATTATTTATTAAAGGGTTTGTTTATTTAGAACGGAATGTTCAAAGGTGTAGAGAAGGTAATGAATCTGATTCGAGTTGGAAAGGAAAAGAAAGTCTTATGCAAGACTTCTCGACTCGAAGGATCACTCCTAAACTAACACCTATCGGGGGTCCACCCTACCTCGTAAATGAGGTAAAAGGATCTCGAACCTCTCCGTTTAGGGGTGTCTAAACAATGGCTCCTAAATCCGAGAGAATGTTGGTTATACTTGTTCAAGGTAGAAATGAACATAGCATCCCAACGGAAAGAAGGGTAGCTTGACCCATTAAGGACATGGATACACTACCGATTTTTGAAAGCGAATTATTTGATTAAAATGGAGAGAGGAATTGTCCCCAGCGGAGTCGCCAGAAGTTGTCGGCATATTTTTAATTTAGTTTAAATAAATAATTTGAAAAGTAGTATTTGATTTTGAAAATAATTTTAAGTTTGAAAAATTTTAAAATATGAAATCAAACTGATCTCACATCCCAAATAGTTTATATAAACGAATATCACACCATAAACCGTGTATCTATCCCTAAGGGTAGACACACTGCTTGATGGTGGGGCTCGATTAAATAAACTAGAAGATTTGTGACATCCGTTTGGTCTGCGAACCAATTATTTAAGCCGACAAATTCCCCTGCTTAATATGAAAGCATTAAACAGGGTTTATATTACCTGGGTCTTTAAAATTCCCTATAAGGGCAAGCCCCTATAGTTAATTACATCTTAAGTGACGGGAATCACCTAAGAAAACTCTCGATAATAATCAATAATTCCGCTCTCAAGTATTTCAAAGTTTAAGTTTTCAAGGGATTGAATTTTGGAATCTCAACGAGGAATGGATCAAGTTTGAAACATTTTGTTTTGGGAATTCAAAGGAAGAAAGGTAGAAGAAATCGCGATTCGAAGTGAACTTCGGTGACTTCCCGACTATCCTATTGTTTGGCTTGAATTTAGGAAAGTCCTAATGTCTATTTAATGTTTTGATTTTGTCAATTTTAATTAATTAGGGCTTATATTTATATGACATAATCATACAAATAGCCTCGAAGATGTGAGGGTTTATGTCGTATCAGACGACTACCTCGGAATCCTAAGACCGGTTAGGGCTTAATTTGCAATGCAAATGCCTAACGAAGAGTTGAGGATTTATGTTGCACTAGGCAAACTACCTCGAAGTCCTATGGCTTGGTTATTTAATTCTAAGAAAGCTTTGCTGAAGTAGACCCGAGTTTTGTTGATGACGATAGCCGTGCTCGCCCACCATGCTTCAAGCTCCTTGTTGTTGCAGAGGTTTAGTTTTAGAAATCATAAATCGTGGGATGAGAAAAGTGTTTTGGTTTAGAGAAAATCTTAATTTCCAAGTGTTTTCAATATTTTAATTAAAACAAATCTTAAAGTTGATTATAACAACACCGGTTAAGATCCCACGTGCTCCATCCTTCCGCATCGTTATTTTTATCGGATTCACTTAGCCCGGATGAATTTGCTAAACTCAACCGAATGAGTTCCACACTTTCATTTAGCACCATGGGAAATCCCGTTAGCAACACGTAGGTTACATCATCCGAGGTATTCCCGATCATCCAACAGGACGTTTTAATTTAGTTGTAATTGTAGTTTTGTGTTCGTTTGTGATTAAATTTTGAGTTGTTTTATATTTTGAAATGTTGTGGCGATGAATTTTATCTTGCAATAACTTTTAACTTAGTTTTGGTTTCAGTTTTAGGGACTATCCTAAAGGTGTGGGTTTTCATGCAACAATTGTTTATCATGCAAGAAAAGTAAGTGCAATGCGGTTAAATAAATTGCAATAATGTAAATTACAAGAAAGTAAATTGCAATAAAATAAAAGCGTACCTGGAGGGTCTTCCCGTCATCCCAAGCTGCACTTAAGACACAATTAGAATATTTAAGCAAGTTCCTAGGTAAAGCTAAGGGAAGGGTTATGGTTTTCTACCAAATTCCTAATCCTATATCTAGTCATTTCCTATGACGTCTAGGTTCTCTTGTGTTTTTGTTTGAAGACGATTTTCTTCATCAAAGAACAATTAAGTTCAATTGTTCTTATGAACATCCTATCATATCGAGGAAGTGCTTAAGGCAAATCTTAAACATCTTTTCAACAATTCTAGGATTGTTTTAAGTCCAAATGAATTCAATTACACAAATGAATTAATCGTCTGCGGTTCAGTTAAGTTTTGTTATTATCTTACTCAGTGAACTAGGATGTTTGAATGTCCTATAAGTGAAGTAACATTTCATTTAATATTCTGTTTAGGAGTTATGACAACCAAAGCTTTCGAGGGCAAATTGGTGTTCCAATAATTTGTGATTTAGTTTAAATTCAATTAATGGGTTTAAATTTGGAATAGTGTTCAATTTGCTTTATATTTAATTTCCTTCTGTTTTAGGTGATGTTATTTAATTCAATTTAATTTTAAATTAAATTTAATTTAATTTAATTTTAATTTAATTTAATTCAACTTAATTCAATTTAGTTTGATTTGATATTAAATTAATTTAATTTGATTTGATTTAATTTCCTTTAATTTAATTTAATTTGATTTAATTTTAATTTAATTTAGTTTAATTTAATTTAATTTAATTTAATTTTATTTAATTTGTTTTAACTTAATTTAATTTAAATTTGATTTTATTTATTTAATTTAATTTAATTTAATTTATTAATTTAATTTAATTTAATTTGTTTATTTAATTTAATTTAATTTAATCTAATTAATCTTTAATTTAATTTAGTTTGATTTAATTTAATTTAATTCAATTTAATTTACTTAATTTAATTTAATTTTTAATTTAATTTTATTTTTAACTTTAATCGAAATTTTAAAAGAGTTTAATAATTTAACTTTAGTTTAATGATTAAGTCTTTTAATATTTTAAATTTGAGTTATCATTTTAATTAAGAATTGAATATTAATGAGATGATTAATTTAGGGATTTTTAAATTAAAGAATAAATCTCTTCCCAACAATATCTCTATTTTAATAATTCCAATTTTATTATTCTTCCCAAATTTAATCAATTATTTAATTAAGGTTTAATTATTTTAAATTGTTTAATGGGTTTCTACCCTTTAATTATTTAAATTTCAATCATCCAAATCAGATTAAGATCAAATATTTTACTTGTTAATTTTATTAAACCTAAAGTTTTAATTAAGGGTTAAAATTTTAATTATCACTTTGCCCTTTAAACTTAATAATTTCATAACTCACTAAATTGAGCTCAAATGAACTTGAAATTTTTATGTGACTTCACTCATATGTCAATAAAGACATGAGAGGAGAAAATGTGATTTTTCTGTATTTAATTTATTTATATAATTATTTTTGGTAGAAAATAGAAATTTCCAAGGAAAGTTTAATAACATGACCAAGGGAAAGTTTATGTCCTTAAGAAAATTAGGGGACATTCCTAATGACCAGAGGACCACTTGGACCAATTTTGGTGATATTTTGAATTATATTATTTTTATTATAATTATTTTAAGTTTTGGAGTGTTAATTAATTTAAAAATAAAATAAAGGTTGAAAAATGAACTTTATATTTTTCAAAAAGCTCTCTGATATCAAGAAAATCAAAGAATCAATTTTTGCAATTTTCTAATTTTTCTATGATTTATTATAATTATTTTAGTGAAAATACTAGAAAATACATTTTTTTTTAATTTTAAAATTACCCTAGGGCTTTAAAATTTAATATCTCACTAAATAGACCTAAGAAAAATATGGGGTTTGTTCCTAAGTGATTAAAATTGAAAATGTGACATTTTGGTGAATTTTATTATTTTTGTGATTTTTATTATTTTTTAACTATTAAAAATATTAAAATAATATTAAAAATTAACTTTTTTAGAAAATTAAAATTTTAATTTTCTTAAATTCCCCTAATATCAGAGAGGCTCCAAAACCAATTTGGTGAATTTTTGAAAGGTATTTTGAAAGTTATGAATTTTTAAAGTTCAAATTGACTAAATGGCTTAATCAGCCCATTTAGTAGGGCTAACCAAGTCCAATTGACCTCAAATTTTTATGGTGGGTTCCTCTGATCCTAAAGGTTAATGGAGAATTGATTTCAAGTCAATTTGATGTATGGTTAACTCTAATTAATTAGGGATCTATTTTGGGTGTTTAAGCCAATTAGGATTATTTTAAATGAATTAACTCAAAACCTATTTTTTCTATGGTCCTCTGGTCATAAGGGACATCACCAAATTTTCCTAGAATTTATTTCACAACATGCTAATTATTAGAATTAAAATACTCAAAACAGTAACATGAGTTTGAAAAATCAATAACTTCTCATAAGGATGGCCTCTGACTTTGGAAAATTTAGGGAATGTTCCCAAATTCAGAGGCTTCAAAAGCCCTATGGTCTCATGCCATGGTGAATTTCCTACATGCATGGAGAATTAAAATAGTGCAGACAGATAAATAAATTATTAAAAATAAAATACTTGATGAAATTAAATGATTTCTTTTCCACATTATTCTCCTCTCGTTCACTGAGCAAGAGGGTATTTTTATTTTATTTTTATGATTTTCCTACACAAAGTTATGAATTTTTGAAGTTTAGGGAATTAAATAAATAGAAAAATACCCTAATTTTCTGTTTATCCACGCGGCGCCGCGTCAACCTCGGCAGCTCCGAAACGCCGCGTGTCGCGCCCCCATTCGACGCCGCCATCTGACTCAGCGCTCCGGGTCCCGCGGTTCACATACCATCTCCTGGTCCGACGCCATCCGAGCCGTCCGTCCGCGCGTGTATTAAATGGACGGCATCCGTTCATCGTCCCCGAGCGTCCTCACCAGAGAGCCGTCCACACTAAATCCCTAATATCTAACTCGATACTCGATGGATTTTCATGTTCTTAAGCTCTATGGATTCGTCTTGAGAAGACGAACACATCCATACGGTTTATGTGGGATGAAATTTACTCAAAAAAATGGAGAATGTTCAGAAGCTCGGGAAGAAGAGTGAGGCCATACCTTTGCTCAGAGAAGTGTGGCTTCGATCCGAGGGTTGTTTCACCTTCGATTGGATCCCGGCAAGCTCCGGATGAAGTCTCCCGGTCCGGTGAATTGCCTAGGTAGGATTTCAACCACAGCTCGATCACAAAGCTTGGAGACCGGAGCAACCGGGTGGCTCGGAGATGGGGCTTTGTCGGTGGACACCTTCTCTTGGTCTGGTGAAGGTGTAGGACCAATCAATTTGGGGATTGGCTCACTGTGGAGAAGTGTCCTGGTTTTGGGCTTGGATTTCAACTCTGAAATTGAGCTCACAGAGAGGAAATAGCAGGGGGATTTCAGTGGGGATCAAATGCTCTATGTATGGGGAGTAGTCTGGAACAATTTTGGCGAGAGTTTCCTTAAGGTTTGTTTCGGCACCTCCCATGGCCGAGAGGGGTGGTGTTTAAATAGGAGAGGGTGGAGGGCCTCCCGGGGATAGTTAGGGCTTGAGATCAGTTGCTTAGGTCAAGGGCGAACGACCATGGTGGCCATTGGGCATGGGGCGGCTCGGCAAGGTAGAATCCCAAAGTTGGCTCACATGTGAGCTCTCGGCCATGGTGTTTTCCGGCGACTTGGTGGTCGGCCGGCAGTGCATTGGTCACCATCTTGTTCAGGTGGGTCAGGGCTGGGGTTTGGTGCATTCAATTGAGGTTTGACATGTGTAAAGTGGTTGAATCAAAGTAGAAAGGGGAAGGGGCCATTTTAGCTTATTTTTGTCAACCCATGCAAATGGGTTGGGTGCACCTCCCCAAGACCTGGTTTTGGGCTGAGGAGGTCAGGTGGATCGATCTCCCATGTGTGGTGGAGTCTCCATCAAGGATTAGGTGGCAAAGCATGGTTTAGAGTGTGACATGCTTAAGGTAAAAAAGGCTTAAGAAGGATTAGGAAAGGGGGTCCTCCTTTTTCCATTAATGGCTTGATCACATGTCAAACCCTCCATGGCTTCATGTGGCTTGTCCATGGCTTGCATGGCTTTTCTTTGGCTTGGGGAAAGCTTGGTCAATTTCATGAAAATGGATTTTAGGAATTTTTGGTAATTTGATGGAAATTTGTATGAAACTTGATTTGGAATGATTTGATGATAAATTTAGGACTTAAGTATTGAGTTTAATTGAAAGTATGATGAGGAGAAATGTCATATGGGCTTTGAGACCAATTTTGGGCCTTTGGATGTGGTAAAAGATGGGCTTTTAAAATGGTTTAAGGAATGGGCCTTTAAGTTTAAAAATGAATTTATGGATGGGAATTTTGTAAAGAGGTTGGGCCAAATAATTGTTGGGTTTAGCTCATGGATGTGTCATGAGTGACTTGAAGCAAATTGGGGGTGATTTGGGTTAAATTTGGGCTCTTTTGGTGAATGGGCCAATATAGGTCAAAGTGGGCCAAGTTGGACCAATGTTGGGCTAGGGTTGAAATTGATGTAAAATTAATGTTGAAAAATGTTTATGGGAGTGTTTCAAAGAGGTTTTGACTTTGGTTGGGCTTTGATTTTGGGGTTTGGGCTCATTTGGGTTAGGTTTGGGTTTAGGTCGAAAATTGGGCCTTTTAGCTTTGGGTTGAATTTGAGTGGGGTTTGGGTCTAAATTTTGGGCAAATCATGTTAGTGTTTTGCTTGTGGGGATGCTAAGGAGGATTTAGAAAAGATTTGGGGTTAATTGGAGTTGAATTGGGTGAGTTTGGGTCATGGGTCCAAATTGGGTTTTAAGGCCAAAAGTGAAATTGGATCCAAATGTCAATCAAATTGGACTTGGATTTGGTCTAGATTGGTATTGGGAATGTTGAATTGAAGTTTAGAATTGAATTGGACCAGAATTTGGGTCAATTGGGTAGGTTTGGTTTGACATTGGGTTCACTTAGGGTTAAAATGGGTCAAATTGGGGGCTTTGACAAAAGTAGGGTAAATTGACAAAATTGGCCTATAGTGTAGTTGAAAAAAATGAAATTGGGAATATTTGGGATTTTCTAGAATTTTCTGGGAATTTTCTGAATTTTTGAATTTTTTGGGTCAAGAGGGGTATTTTGGGTATTTGGAGGGTATTGGGAGGTATTTTTGGAATTTTTGGTATTTTTGGGTATGGATGATCAATTTGAGTGATGTGGAAATGTTTGGGATTGATTTTGGGGAATTTTGGGTGATTTGGAAATTTTGAAAAATTTGGGTAATTTCAAGGGCTTTGGGTAGGTTAGGCGGGTGTAGGATCCCGGGGGTCAAAAATTGAAAATTTGGAAAATTAAAGATTGGGTAAATTTGAGTGGAATGAAATCATTTTGGTTGAGCCATGAAGCCACATCAAGCCCACATGAGCCATGAAGGGACTCATTTGAGGCATTCACTATGTTGTTCCTAACCCTCTTAGCCAGGGCTTAGGGGTTAAGGACCATCCATGTGAATCACCTACATGAGTCGGGAGGTCAAGTTAGGTATGGGTGTGGTTTTAGGAGGTGTGTGAAAGTGTAGTGTATAAGTGTAGTGTGTGTGTAAGTCAGCCCCTTCACTAGACCGAGGCCACTGAGGCGATCCTAAGGCCAAAGAGTCCTATAGGAACTCATCCTTTAAACTTCCACATTTGATTTCAACCCTCTAGGTGATTAGGGGTCTACAGTCAAGTTTGTGGAGTTTGTAGGGAGTTAAGAAGTGGTTTGAAATTCTAGATGGTGGATCCCAATTCTAGTCCTCTAAGATAGTCAAAGGAAAAGCCTAAGGCTAGATCCTAAGTACTAAAAAGAAGAAGAGAAGACCTCATCAAAAAGGAGGTCAACAAACCTCATCAAAAATGAGGTCAACAGTAGGTAATATATCTAGGAGAACGAAATGCCTCTAAATTTCATATTAGAAGTTGAGATTTTTTATGTTTGGGGATTAGATTTTATGGGACCATTTATTGCTTCATTTGGGAGCTTATATATTTTAATTGCTATTGATTATGTATCAAAGTGGATAGAAGCACAAGCTTTACCTCGGTGTGATGCTAAAAGTGTTTCTAAATTCTTAATGAAAAATATTTTCACAAGATTTGGTATGCCGAGAGTGATTATCACTGACGAAGGATCGTATTTTAGGAATAATTACATTCAAAGATTGGCAGAAAAGTTTAGTATTGTTCATAAATTCTCTACTGCCTATCATCCTCAAACTAGTGGTTTAGCTGAAGTTTCTAAGAGAAAGATTAAACAAATTTTAGAAAAGACTGTAAACCCTAATAGAGTAGATTGGTCTGCAAGACTGGATACTGCATTGTGGGCATACAGGACTGCTTATAAAACACATATTGGTATGACTCCTTACAGGCTTATATATAGAAAAACTGGTCACTTACCAGTAGAATTGGAGCATAAAGCTTTTTGGGAGATTAAAGAATTCAATTACAATTTCAAAAATGCTGGTCAGAAGAGAAAGCTGCAATTGAATGAATTAGAAGAGTTAAGAAATGAATCTTACAATAACAATAGAATTTATAAAGAAAAACTGAACTTAAGACATGATCCGAAGATTAACTAAAAGAACTTTGAACCAGGATAAGAAGTTTTGATTTACAATACGAAGCTAAAATTATTTCCTGGGAAATTGAAGTCTCATTGGTTAGGACCCTTTACTATGACTAGGGTTTTTACTTATGGAGCTGTTGAAATTGAAGATTCGAAGACTGGGAATAGATTTTAAGTAAATGGACATAGATTAAAACAATATTTTGAGGGTACAAGACCAAATTATGAAGAGGTTTTAATGCTCAGTCAACCTGAATAATAACTGAATAGGCCGGGCTGACGACGTTAAACTAAGCGTTTTATGGGATGCAACCCATAATTATCTTTAATAGTTGTGTGTTTTTTTGAAAGCATTATTAATTTGTAGTAATATTAAGTCCTACTACTTATATTTTACCCTTTGATTATCATAGAATTTGAATCTGTAGAGAAAATTTGGAACGTATTGGACCACGACATTTTTATGCAAATTTTTTCCTAAGGCGCCGACGGTGCGCTCAACACTGCCGACAGTGGGTTTTTCCCGAGAGCTCTGGTATTTAATTGCATAAGGCTCGCCCACGGCGGCTTCGAGGCCGGCGAAGGTGGGATCGGTGAGTAGGATGTTTTTCGTGTTCAAAATGACGATCTTTGGCGTTTTTAGTGAATTTATCTTTTAAAAACTTCTTTGGACAGTTCCTAAAAATTCCAAACTCCCAAAAACAAATGGATTCCCTTTTCAATTCTTCTCAAATGGCTTCGAATTCGATTGACAACCCAAGATTTTGATTTTACAACAAGAGAAAGATCGTTAGTGCGGAAGCGCAGCGACTCTTCAACATAGTAATCTCGAAGAAAAGATTGATTAAAGAAAGAGGATTTGTCAATAGAGGACAAAGTGATTCTTTGTCCCCAATTGAAGAAATGATTGTGCGAAGAAGATGGGAAGTGTTCTGCTACACTACTTCCGCAGTAGTCATTCCAGTGGTTAATGAATTCTACGCAAATTTACATGGAATCAACCAATGAAGCGTTTATGTGCGAGGTAGATGGATTACATTTAATTACGGGAGAATTAATGAGTTATATAGGCTTAAGAATGTTCCAGTCTATTACGTTTCAAATTTCGTGCCAACGAAGGAAAATATGAACGAGATATATCAATTTTTGACGGACGAAACCAATGAATGGAAAGTTAGAGAGAAAGGGTATGTAAGTTTTTCTACTACTCTCTTAAATCCTATTTCGAAACACTGGCACTTTTTCATCTCAGCGAAATTGTTGCCGACGATGAAAATTGGCAAGGTTACGAAAGAAAGTGTAATCTTAAACTACTGCATTCAGAGGGGATGGCCCATTGATATTGGATCGATTATTGTGAAATCTGTTTATGGCCTGATCGTTCAAGGATCATCCCAAGGGCTTGGCCATCCTTCCACAAATTTCTCTATTTGCAGTTTTTTTCAAGTTTCGTACGAGGTTTCGGAGAAGATATTGCTACCTTGGAAACCCTTAGATCCGACTCAGATGTTCCCAACCATTGATGGAGAGAGTGATGTAGGTTTGATTCTTGATCAAGCTTCGCATAATTCTGTTCCAGTTCAACCATTAGTAGCAGACAAAACACCAATAATCATGCATAAAATCAAAAGTCTTGAGAATCATGTATAGAACTTAACGAGCACAGTTAACAATATGTTTGTATTCTTTTATCACATTGATTGGAGAATGAAAGAGCATTTTGACCATACTGAACAATTTGAAGCAAGCTTGGTGCGATTGATGAAAAGGATGGGACTGATCGATGAAGATTCCACTGAAGAATTTCCATTCCGACCTTTTTATAACTTCTTTGTCCATATTCAAACGATGGGAGATATCAAAAGAGAAACCAGTACTAGTTCAGAAGGGTAGTAGACTTAATTAGTTTAATTACAGTATATTGTGTTTGATTTAATCAATGTTTGCATGTTGTGTGTTTGATTAGTTTGCTTTTAATCTCAGTATAGATGAGATTAGGTTTGAAATGTTTGTTTTTCAGCACTTTGAGTGTTGTGGCTTGGATTGCGACGCTGATTGAGGGATTGCGGTTGAAAGAATACCTTCTTATGCGTGTTATGTATTGTATTGCAAAAACTTGGATTTCATATATATAAATGTGAAGTTTATTATGTGAACGTTTATTTGTGTTAATACATCACTAAATTAATTAAAATATATAATAAAAAGGATCGAACGGAAGACGACGAGGCTTAAAATTGAGAAAAATCACAAAATATTCAATTTTAAGGAATCTCGTCGACGACACCCTCGAGGCCGCCGACGGCGCATTTTTATCGAAAAGAACAGAATATTAACTCAACAGAGCCTGCTGACGGTACGAATTAGCATGTCGACGGCGCGATCATGAAAAAACACTTATTTACCGTGATTTTGACTGGTCAAAATCCACTATTCATCTTCTTCTTCTCCTTTTTACTTGAAAAACCGACCTAGGGCTTGAGAGATCTTGGATTTGGAGCATTTTCAACCAATTTCAACACCGGATTTCATCTTCCCTTGGTAAGAGCTTCACTCCTAAGTAAAAATTTTTTATTTTCACCATAGATTTCTTCAACATTGAGAAAATTTGGGAAATTAGAAAATGTGGAGAAAAGACTTGGAAATAATTCATGGAATTTGATTTAGAATGTTTTAAACCCCATTTAGAAGCCATAGTGGTATTATTTTAGAGATTAGTTGGAATTTTTTTTTGTGATTTGATATATTGAACGATGGTCCAAGACAAATGAGAAGATTTGAATTTGACGAAACTAGATTAGTTAATGCAAAAGCCCAATCTAGGTACACTTCACTTTGCCAAAGTAAGGAGTGTATTCAAGATAGAGTTTTTAAGAATCCTGGAGGAGAGGTGGAACGAGTAATCAAGGAGAGAGGATGGGAGAATTTCTGCTATACAACCAACAAAGCTGTTGTCGAAGTTGTTAGAGAATTTTTCTCGAATCTAACTCAAATTGAGAACGAGCCTGTCCAAGTAAGGGTTTTCTCTGTCGAATTTAGTGTTAATAGAATTAATACTTTTTACGAGCTTCAAGACTATTATACTAGCGAGTTTGAAACTTTTGGAACAATGGAAGGTCCATTTAATGATGTAATTGACTTTCTCACTGATGGGAAAGGAGTCTGAAAAATTAAAAATCGTGAACTGATCAACTTTCCATTGTCGATGATGAATGCCAACGCTAAGGCATGGCATTATTTCATCTGTTCAACTCTGCTACCTACATACCATCATAGTAAAGTCTCGAGAGAGAGTGCTATTCTGAATTTCTGTATTCAGAACAATAGAAGAATTAATGTGGGGAAGATAATCTATAAGAATATTATGGCTACTACGAGGAGTGAGACAAGTGGATCTTTAGGGCATTCTGGCCTTATTTATGCACCGTGTCAACTGTCTGGAGTTGATGATAGGGATGATGAGGAATAGGTTTATCCTATGAAACTCATTACTAAAGGAAATATAAAGACTTATACATCCCATAAGGAATGGAGATCAGGGAGTAGGAGTAAAGAACCATCTACTAGTAGAGCTATCCCTTCTACTAGCTATGACCCTCGTGCCTCCAGTTCCCCTACCTTGTATAACTTGATGAATGCAATGACCTTGCAGAGAAAGAGTTTTGAGAAATTAGATGAAAGATTAGAAAGTATTGATCACAGGATTGAAGAGCTAGAAATAAGACATGATCATGATAGTGAATATCTTCAGAGGCATTCAGATTTTGAGTTGGCTTATTATGTTGCTCAAGCTAGATATTACTGAGGTGAGCCAGATGTGACTTTTCCAGAGTGCCCCAGATATACTCAGTATCAGCCCAATCCTCCTAATGAGCAGGGTGATGAAGACATTGCATGGGATTTTAATGTCTGATCTGATTTGATGTAATGTGATGTATTTGTTTGATTTTAGTTGTGTTGGATGAACTTGGATTTGAACTTTGATTTGTATTGTATTGTGTTGTGGACTATGCATTATTTACTGTGATGTGTGTTTAATGTGATAGTTTACATTTTCATTTCTGGATGCTTGTGATATTTGTAATAGTAAGTGTAATTATGAACTGCTTAGTTTAAATTAGTAAATTGTTTGTTCTGTGTTGTGAAATGCATATGTCCTGTGTAGTGTAGTAAGTTATTTTTGTTTAGTGTTTAGTTTTATCTACTTGTTTTAAAATTTCATTACCCCAGTAAATTATTAACAGGCTATCCAAAATAGTGATCCTCACTTAAAAAAGAAAAAGAAAAAGGATTGAAAAACAATCCATAAAAAGAAAAGCAAAGAAAAAGAAAAGAAAATAAGTGAGGAGACGCTTGAGGATATGTATTATCAAAAATTGGCTTCACTTGGATTAACCTAAAAGGAAAACTAAAAACATTTCTGAACTTATATTTATGATTGGTTTCTTACTTATAGTTTCTTCATGAAATTCCTATCTTCTGAATAAGTGAATTAATGTTGCAACATAAAGTCATTCTTAAAATGAATAGAAAACTAGAACTCTTAAACTTGATGACTAGATAGCCTTATATCTGCAGAATTAATCTAATTATTTGAAAATCTTTCTAAGAATTCTTATTATAATATTTATTTAAATCAAAATTATAGTATTTCTGAATTAAAACTTTATCACAATAAATCATAATTTTTATATAGTATTAAATATTACTTAAGAACAAGTAATGGTTAAAGTTTGGGGGATTTTAACCCAAAAGAAAAAAGGTCAAGATTTTCATGCTTAAATTTCACTGATTTTGATGATATTGCACTCTAAAGAAAGGTATTTTTGGTGTTTTTATGCAGATATGGAGAATTAAGAATAAAGGAATGAAAATATGAAAAAATGAGCGGATTTGGAGCAAAAAGGACAAATTATGCAAATTTGACCTAGGACGCCGACGGCGAGGTTGAGGCCACCGACGGCTTGATTTTCCCGAGAGTTCAGAATTAATTACAAGGGAGGCCGCCGACGACGCGGATCGAGGCCGCCGACGGCAGGGTCAGTTCAAAGACATGGTTTCTAGAAAGCCGCCGACGACACCTCGAGGCCGCTGACGAAAGGGATGGCAGTTTGTTCCAGAAATACGTCGAATGTGGGCGATTTTCAAAGGGGTGCCTTCGTAACCCTTGGAGTCTCTTCTACAACTTTAAAAGGAACGAATTTTGGCTGATAAAGGGCTCTTCTTTTGGTCTCTAAAGTGATTGTAAGTGAGTCAATAGTGTAAAGAGAGTCATTTTAGTGAGTGTAAATTAGTGAGTTCAAATAGAGAATTTGTGAGGAATTCTTCGAGGAATTGCAAGAGTGGAAGGGAAGTGAGATTACTCTTCCACATTGACGTTTCAAAAGAGAATTCCAAGGAAAACATCCAGAGAAATTTCGAGTAGTTTGCTTGGGGAGGAGTTTGATATAAGTAGTGTTTATTTGTCTTTAATGTGTAGAACATTATTTTTTTTATGAAATCTAAGTTTTATTGCATCTTCTTCATGAATTATGAGTAGTTGTTCTATCTTTCTCCTGGTTTCAATGTTTTTGTGAAATGATTATATAATTTATATTAAATAAATTATAAAAGAAGTTGTGATGATACTATACCTAAACTTAATTTACTATACGAATTGGCCATTTGTATTGTTAAAATCCGTGAAGAATTCTTATGACCTGACCGTGGGCTAAGGATTTTTAACTTGTATGTATCACAATTCTCTTTGAAAGGTAGAGTGAGTAAATCCTTGTAAGGAGAAGTGCAAATAAATAGGGAAATAATATTATCGGGCGTAGAATTGGAGATTTTAGAGTGACAGGCTAAAATCCTCAATTCGGTCTTATCGTTTGGGTGCTGATGTGTAGATTGTTAGCCCTCAGGTGAGGGGAACGTGGGAGCTCCGAAATGAGAGCCGGTATCCTCCCAGCCTAGCCGCATAATTAGTAACCGAGCATAGGATTAGTCAATGTTCTTTATGCCTGGACCAAAGGGTAAAGAATAGGTATGCTCCTATTTGGCACAAAATATTAAAAACTAATTATAATTATCATTTCACTTAAATATCTTAACTAAGGAGAAAGATTCTTGTTATTATCTATATTTGAACTTAACTCTAGTAGTATTAGTAAGTTGTTAGTAAAACTAGTTTTTAATATAAGTTTTTATAATTATCAATTGCATATTAGTGGCAGATAAACATTTCGATTTAGTTGTAATTCTGAATTGATTTTTATAATCCTAAGTCCGTAGGCTTTAATACTTTCCCTGTGGGATCGATATCCAGGACTCCATTAGAGCCATGTATTACTTGAACGATACGTATACTTGCGTTTGAAAGTAACTCTGCGATTAAAAGATTAAAATATTTAATTGTTACTAAAGTGAATTTGAATTAGATAATCGTGCGGGGGTGGTTCAAGAATCTTCCACAATTTCCTCCCCACTTATGACATCCTTAAGCTAAATGGGTTGAGGAGACCTTCCAAATGCTGGCTGTGCTCCCAGGAGGAAGAATCTATACCCCACGTCTTCTTCCACTGCTGCTTTTCCCAGATGGTTTGGAAGGAGATCAATAAGAATTTTGCTATATACACTACTCACCTAGTTTGGCACTCCTTCCAGCCCTCCTGGAAAAGCTGGCACCAGGTTGGCCTTGGGCCCATCCCTCTCCTGGTGGCCTGGTTCATCTGGATGATTAGAAACAAAACCAAATTTGAAAACTCCTCCCACACTACTTAAGAGGTGAGCACGTTCTGCCTTTCTTTTCTATGCAAAATGCTTAAGCAAAAGAAATTCCCAACATATGTAAGGTCAATCTCCAACAAACTAGCATCAGATACACCCTGGTCCCTGTGCTTTGGCAACCCCCTTGGATAATATACTAAAAGTCAATACTGATGGGAGCTTTGCTGATGGGGGGGGAGCTAGCATGGGGGGCATTTTCAGGGATCACCTGGGACAGTGCCAACTCTATCTCCATGCCCCTATTGAAGCTAAAGATGCACTTGAAGCTGAACTAGCAATATATTTTTTTCGATATATATATATATATATATATATATATATATATATATATATACATACATACATATAAATAATAGTATTTCGAGCCAAAATGAGCCGAACACGAACGAACAAATCTTCGTTCATGTTCGGCTCATTAAGGCTTGCTAACTTAGCGAGCGAACCAAACACGATCTTCTTAACGAGCCCAACACTAGCTATTCGCGAACAACGAATCATTTTGATAGCCCTAATCATTGAATCAGAAATTGACCAGTTTGACCAAAGTTGATTTTTTGTCTCAAAGGTTGATCAATTGGGTCAATGGGGTGGTCATTGGGTAAACAAATAACCAATTTGACCAAAGTTGACTTTTTGAGTCAAGGGTTGACCAGTTGGGTCAATGGGAGGTCATTAGGTCAGAAATTGATCAATTTGACCAAAGTTGATTTTTTTGATTCAAAGGTTGACCAGTTGGGTCAATGTTGATCAGATCAGGGTTTGTCAGTACTGATTTGATCATTTTAGATGCCATTAAGATTTGGGTTAAAAAGGATTTATAGGGTCTTACCCTAGACTTTAGGGTTTAATGTCCATAAGTGAGATAGGAAGTCAATATTTGTATATTTTCTGTCTTAAACTGATTTTGAAATGATCCTCACAAAAGTGAGGTCAAAAAATGAGCTCAGTTTCTTTTCTAATTAAAAGTTTAATAATATTATAATAGTAAACTTCACAGAAGATTAATAATTATACATGTATAAATATATATAGACACTCACATATATATATATATATATATATATATATATATATATATATATATATATACATTTCAAATTTTGATATTTTTGGACGACAGAGATGATTTCGTCCAAAAATAGAGGGGCAACTGATACGCCACCAACAAATTTTCATCATCTAGTACGAATCTTGAGGCATGACACAGATCTCGAGGTAATATTTTTTAACAAGAAACATTCAAATCTTGATAAAAAAACATCCAGAGCTCTGATTTCAGTAAACTTATAGTTAAACTAATCGACTCAATGAGACGAACCTAATGATATAAAAACTAGTGCATCCGAGTCAAATCAAGCTCAGATCAAGTTATTAATCCATTCTTAAAAGATTTCTGGACATATTTGGAAGGTCAAACAAATATCAACACTAGCAAGACTATACTCGAATCGAACGCCTCGACAAGACAAATTCAACGAGCCCAAGATCACTCAATTCCGACATCGCTAAGGCCATCAAATGCCCCATAAACGCCGTCTGATCAAGAGAAGCTCTTTGGACCGTCCGATCAGAATGGTTGCATTAATTGCACCCAAAACATTATAAATAGACCCCCAACCCTCACATGAAAGGGAGGAAAAAGCCTAGAGAGAGAGTCTGAAATCTTGAGGAGAAGCTGCCGCTCAGCTTCACCGCCTACAGTCGTCGACCACCGCTGATGGCCGTCGACCACCGCAGACCACCGCTGACCACCGTCGACCACCATTAACCACTATCAATCTCTGTTGTCGACCACAGCCGACCATCGTCGACCACCTCCATCCTCCGTCGACCAGTGCTTACTGTCGTCGACCACTGCAGACCTTCATTGACCTTCGTGAACCGGCGTCGACCACCTCTAACCACCATCGTTAATCACCACAACTAGACGCTGTCAATCGACACTGTAATATGAAGAATATAATTACTCTTTCCCGTCTGTGGGATAAGAGATTTTTGTAATCTTCAATCAATAGTTGATTTTCGCAACTGGCTCAGGTCCTGTGGTTTTTCCCTTTACAGTGTTTCCACGTAAAAACTTCTGGAGTCGTCACCGCTCATTTCTTTTTCATCTGTGTATATGTTGAATTCTCGTACAATGCTAAGACAATAATCAGTTACTCTACCGCCGCGAATTTTCTATCACACATCAATTGGATTTGCTATGTTTTCTTACTGGTGCATGTCATTTTATTTACTTTATGTGTGCACTAAAAAATACATGTTTTTTCATAGAATTGTTTGTAGGTGCTTAGGAGCTAGCTTAGATGTTCATTAGACTCTTTGAGGTAACTTTTCTATTCCATCTAATAATTTCAATCAAATTTTCTAAAATCAAAACTCATGATCAAAAAAAAAAAAAAAAAAGATTCATATCTCTATAGAATTGCAATGCATATAAATAACCTTTAAAACAAAGTAGAAACCAATAGAGTCGAGCTTGATATCTAGAAGATTCATGCATGTATCTCATAGTGCTTCTCCAACTTCCCTTTAGGCATTCTCTTACTACCCTTGGAGATCGAGTCGTCCATTCATACTAGACTTGGGATTAAGACATTTTCACATGTGTAATATTTAAGGATTTCATAATCTCTCTCACAACATTGTACAATCAAAATTACAAAAATAATTCGAATAAAATTAATTAAATCATTTCTCAGTTAAGTCATCATCCGTAAGATTCAATCTCATGTCAATCAACTCAATTACTAAATCAATTATCGAGATAGAAATTTAAAATAAAATTTATAAATAAATGATTTTATTAGTTCAAGTGCATGTGTCTAGCTAGCTACTCATTTTGATCCTAGAGAGCAGTAGCCACCATAATATCTCCAGCCCCAAATTTATGATAATTCTTGGAGTGGTGATTTTGGTTTAACCCTTTTAGGATGTTTGGTAGGAGAAAAATTTCTGTGCGGATTTTGTAAATAGAGCTACGCCCGGGGTCCTATTAAATATTATCATACTTCCTGCACAGGTATCACCTCATAATGAATTTGCGGAAGTTATTAGAGGGTTATTGAGGGTTAAGCGGAGGGAATTGAGGGTTATTGTGGGTTATTGCATGGTTATTGTTGGGTTGTTGTGGGGGTTATTGAGGGTTACTGCGAGAGTTATTGAAATGAAACCGCATAGGTTATTAAGGGGTTATTGTGGGTTATTACGGGAATATTAGAGTTAATACTCCAATAAAACATAAATAACTTGCAATAACCAAACAATAATCTCCCAATAACGTTTTCAATCCAATGGAACCACAAAGGTTATTTCTGGGTTATTGGAGTTAATACCCAAATAAAACCGAAATAACTTCTAATAACCTTCACAGTTCTAATCCAAAAACTCCCATAGATCCATTATGAAGTGGGTCCGGTGTGAGCCACATGACAATATTTAATAGGACTCCGGACATAGAGCAAAATCCTTGACGAGAACATAAATTTTTTCCTTTTAGTAGAACTAGGTTAGTCCTGTTAACATAATTTATCCATCAGATTTATATGAAATCCAGCCAATCATTAAAAAAGACAAGTTCCATGAACTTGTGAATTTTCAGATTTAAAATCCAAATTTTATCTTCCACTCGTGTTAAATCCAAACCTAATAAATTTAATAAAAAATTGAATTTAATAAATTCGAATTTACTAAATCCTACTAACGGCAAGTACTTCCTGCAGCCAGACACCCCTTAGCAGTCTGTGAAGCTCCACACTTTGTTGTCTTAAAGCCAAGGAGCTGTCTAACTCGAGATCCACTCCGTGAAAGGAGAAGAGAGGCCCATAATCGGTATGGTTGAAGAAGTGGCGGAGAAGGTGGAGGTCGGAGGAGAGGCTGCTACGGCAACTGAACCGCCGGAGTCGTCAGAAGCGCCGAAGGATGTGACGGAGGAGAAGGCGGTGATACCGCCTGTCGTGGAGGAGAAGGTCGATGAATCGAAAGCTCTTGCAGTCGTGGAAAGTAACGGCTCAAAGCTTTCTTGTATTTTAGGGTTATCTTCTCTGTTGTTTCCTTCCCATTTTTAATTACATTTTTTAATTCGTTTTACTAGCTTTAATTCTTACTTAACCCTTGAATTTTCGTTTACTCTTCACTTGATTTTGTTGTTATGTTGAGAAATTTTGTAGAAATTGTTCTATTCTTTTCATAAAATTTTGTTGAAGGAAACTAACTTTAGGTTGTGTGGATTCCTTGTTTTCCTTTATCTTAAGTTGGTCTTTCGATTTTTATAAGAAATTTTTTGATTGTAACTGATTTTTCTTTGCTTTTGGAAGCAAATCATGTCTATCAGGAAATTAATTTTTCTTGGATTTGTGTTTGTAAATATACTTCTGTGTAAGCATTATTTATGAACAAGTAATTAAGGTCGATCAACCACACATGTTTTTTTACTATGCAAACAAAAAAGCGAATTGAAATGTCACCTGGAAATTCAAAATGCAAATAAGATTGTTTAATTTATTTTACTTTAATTAGCTGATGTCATATATGAGTGAAATTATATGTTAGATTTTTTGCTACGTTCTTTTGTTGGATTTCAGTTTATACTGTTACAAATAATTCTCTTCACAACAGAATGATTCTGAGATTTTTTTCAGGCTATACTTAGATAGTTTTGAATTGAATTTTGAATTCTGCTCTTCTATGTTCTTGTTAATTTCAGGGGGCAATGGTTGAATTTCTATATGAATCATTATTTTGTGCAACCATTATTATGTTAATTTTTAGATTTATTTTAAGATTATTATAATACAAGTCTTAACTAAATTTTTTTTTGTATTGAATTTATGTCAAAATAAATTCTAATAATTTTATAACCTATTTTAAGTAAAATTTAGTTGATATATCTAAACAAAAAAAAATTTATTTTGCAATGAACATGTATGCAGATCATTATAATTTTATTTTGGAATTTATATAGTATGAAATTTTAGTAATTATTTATATTTTATAAGAAAATTTAGAGTATTTTTTATTTTAAAAAAATGATTATTATTATACATTCAAAATTTAATTATTGCCAAATTTATGGTTCTGACTCTGGATATGTTAAGTCGTGTATAAATAGCTATTGTGCTCCGTTATTACTCAAATTTTGTTATGGCTCTTTTCATGATCAAGTTCTAAACAAATGATTTATCATTTAGGGAAGTTTAGCATTTTCTTCTGTCTTAGTAATTACATGAATGATTTTGTAAACCTGCTTTCTCCAGTTAAAAATGTGTTGATTATTTTCACTTGCTTTTCTATAAGGCATTCTATCAATCTTTCAACAAGTTAAATTTACCTGCAACAGTAATCTGTATTTTGGGATAAAAGTATCATGGTTATTTTTTAGATTTTTTAGAATATGTTTCTTTGTAATATTTTTCATTGTAACTAAACTAATAAACAACAAGAGAAGGTAAGAGATTTGGGCGGTGTTCCCACTGCTTTGGCAATTTTACAAGCAGCTACATGCATTTATTAAATTTAAGTAGATATTTAATTGTAAATCCCTTCAAGAGTTAAACATTGCATGTGCTAGCTTTATCACATTTTTTATTTTCTGTTCCAAGTTATTATCTTTGCCATCTTAAAGTGCTATTTTTGGCACGATTAAGACAGATTTTATGCATTTGGTAAAGCTATCTACTATTACAGAAATGAAAATCTTCTAGCTAATAGAATGCCCTTTTGATGCTTTCCTCAAATTTTGCATCCCCTTCTCTTGATGAAGTTTGTGTCGATGAACTGTTTTATATGCACTGCAATCACCAGTTCCTTATTTTGTGCTGATGCATTGTTGTGACATCTTTGATTTGGCACTTCCCCTTCTTAATTGTTTGCAACAAGAAGGCATTTTGTTGCATTTTGTGCTGTTACTTAAAGGACTACTAAATTTTCTGCATTTTTTATATTAAGATTCTTGTCAGTTTATTCTGTTTTTATTGCATATGTATAAATCATAACAGCCATATTCATGAAATATATTAACCTATGATTATTTCTTTATTTACAGAAGTTACAGATCCTCCTCCACTGGAGAAAAGCACTGGTGGTTCAATAAATCGAGGCAAGTATTCAAAGATTTACTATTATAAATGCACAGATTTAACTTCAAATTCTTCTATCATTTTCTCACACAGGGTTATAGTAAATTTCGTAACTATTTGTTCAGATGCTGTTCTTGCAAGGGTTGAAACTGAGAAGCGATTGTCTTTAATAAGGGCTTGGGAAGAGAGTGAGAAGGTCAAAGCTGAGAATAAGTACGTACCCTTTCTTTGAGAGCTTCATAACTTGGTTTAAGGCTATTTCTTGTTTGCCATGGCAATATAAAGCGATGCATGAATGCTTATTATACAGAAAAACAAAAGAAATACATAAAGTAAAGATAGGCTTCTGTCTTTACTTTAAGATCAGCTTTGCCTACTACAAGTGAACCTGAGTGTTTAATAAAAAAGGCAGCCCTAAGTACACTGAGGCTAATGATAATGATGATTATAATTTTATAAACCGAAACAGACATGAATTTTGGTAGAGGGTCCCCATTAAGAACTATGGTTGAACATAAGTGAAGTCTTCCGTCTCACAGTTTATGCAAACAATTAGCCGATTGGAGGTGTTTGTTGCTTATTATTTTTTTACTATGGACACTGTTGCACCTACTCCCAAAAAATATGATCTGTCCTGAACATTTTATAGTAGTTGTATTCCCAGAAACCATCTTTTTTAAATTTTTTTTCATGTGAACTTCTAGTAATTTGTACGTCTTCTTTTGAGTGTGTGAAACCAATGTGGATCAAATTTGAACTCAATACCCTAGTGGTTAAACTCTTACTAAGGCTAAAAGATTGTGCCCATGCAATTGGCAATTGCTTCGTAATTCTGGACTAACATGTTCTTCAACTTGAGATTAAATCGAATTCTCTCTCTGTTCATAACAATTTTTATTTTGAGCTCAACTTTCCTATGATTCTAGTTGTACCAAATCACGTATATGCTTATGCTTTTGGGGAAGTTTAAGTTGTACTAAATGCACTCTTTTTCACATTACGACATATATCTACGCAAAAATTTGTGTTTTGGCTTTATTCTGGAATTGAAGTTTTTGCTTGCGTCTTTGTGTGGTTCCCAAACTACAATGAGATTCCTGTTCTATGAAATTTGTTTTTTATTTTTTATTTCCTCAAGTGAAACTAATCCATTCGCTGTGTCAAACAGGGCAGTTAAGAAGGTGTCAGCTATTGCTTCGTGGGAGAACTCAAAGAAGGCTGCTATAGAAGCTGAACTGAAAAAGATAGAGGTTTGAGAGCTCTCTACTCATCTTGCTCCATGATCAATTTGATGTGATTTAACATTTAATTTTACTGGACAAATTTTGTGAGCATATTTTGTCAAATATCCAATACTTGAGACTCCTTCCAGTTGTTGTGGCCACTTGTTTGGTTTGATGAGCTGAAGAGCTAATAACTTTATGAATGGCATTCCATTTATATTTCCATAGCATATAATTACTATTAAAATCTGTTTAGATCTGGATGTTTTGATTTGTGATGGAAAAA